>JAPXFY010000015.1:23839985-23887485 GCA_030674185.1 Monoplex corrugatus
CAGTATAAATACTGTAATTATTGTTTATCTTAAAGTGACAAATGATATACTTCTTAGCCTTGACTCTCGAAACGTTTCTGTCTTGACACTGCTAGATCTCTCAGCTGCTTTTGATACCATTGACCATCATGTCCTCCTAAAGAGACTCCAGTTTGCTTTTGGCATCTCTGGTACAGTGCTAAAATGGTTCACATCCTATCTGTCTCACCGAACACAATCTGTTTCCATCAAAGACTGCTGTTCTGGATACAAAGATTTAACTTGTGGTGTTCCACAAGGATCTGTGCTTGGACCTGTTCTTTTCATCCTCTATACAAAACCTCTTGCAGACCTGATTAAGTCTCACTCAATCAATTCCCAATCATTTGCCGACGACACTCAGCTGTATGTCTCTGCTCCTCCAACCAACATGTCACCATCAGTATCTTCCTTAGAAAAATGTATTCTTGACATCAAATCCTGGATGCTTCAAAATAAACTCAAACTCAATGATGACAAAACTGAAGCATTATTTCTTCATTCATCATCAAAACATCCTTCTCATCAGCAGCCTAAGTCCATATCAGTTTGTGGCAATGATGTCACCTTTTCTCCATCTGCTCGTAATCTTGGCTTTCAAATGACAGAGAACATGAGTGTCGACTTACACATTAAACATGTGTGCCGTTCAGCCTATCTTGAACTACGTCGCATTAGTTCAATTCGTCATCTCACCTCAGCTAATACCAAAAAAACTCTGGTATCTGCCCTTGTCTTGTCAAAATTAGATTACTGTAATTCAATTCTATCAGGCTGCTCCAAACATTATCTTGATAAGCTTCAGAAAGTTCAGAATTCTGCTGCAAGAATGGTACTGAAGGCATCCAAATATGATCATGTACAACCTCTCCTCAAAAATCTGCATTGGCTTCCTATCCAAGCAAGGATTGATTACAAACTTTCAACTCTCTGCCATTCCTTTTTCTCTGGAACTGCACCTCTCTACCTCTCAAACCTTCTCTCTGTATACACACCATCACGTCAACTTCGTTCCTCTTCTGATTCAAAAATACTTAACGTTCCTCATGTCAGAACTGCTACCTTTGGACAACGTTCTTTCTCCTTTGCAGCCCCCAAAACATGGAATTCCCTTCCACGTGAAATTAGAGAAATCTCATCAACTCCGTCTTTCAAAAAAGCTCTGAAAACTCACCTTTTCAAGAAATACTATAACCTTTAAATTCTTCTGGCCTACCCTTTAATGTCTAGCTTATTTGGCTGTCTCGTGTGCTGCTTCGTGTTGTTTATTAAGTGACATGTTATTTAATAATGATTGTATAATTAATCTCTTGTGTATGTATATCTGTGTTCAGGTTTGTATGTGTGTATGTGAGTGAGTGAGTGATTGAATCAGTGCGTGTGTATGTGTGTCTGTGTCTATGCGCGCGCGCGCGCGCGCGTGTGTGTGTGTGTGTGTGTGTGTGTGTGTGTGTGTGTGTGTGTGTGTGTGTGTGTGTATGTATGTGTGTGTGTGTGATCCTTTATCCTTAACTTAATGTTGCTTAGGTTTTTTATAACAAGTTACCAATGTGTTATCTATCACTATTTTTAATTTTTGACTTGATTTGTACATCACTGTTGCTTGTCTATCATGGATTGCTGCTTATGATAACGTCTGTTAAGTGCACAGAGCTCTGGCATCTTGTTGGAGGAGTGCGCTATACAAATGCTTCATTATTATTATTATTATTATTATTATTATCAAATATGAATAAATCAAAGATTGCTCAAATACAAACCAATGTCTAATAATTTTCTTTCCATCAGACAAAGTCACCCGACCCAAAGTGGAACAACCGATGGACTGCCTGGAGTTCTCCCAGTTTATTATTGTCATCGTCATCTTCGTCGCCATCTTCGTCATCATGCTCATCGTCATCGTCTGTTTCGCCTTGCGCTTGTTCAGGTCCCGCAAAAAGGTGGCAGAGATGTCAGAATCCGACACGTCTGATGAAACCAGCCGTAGACAGTACGCACTGCCTCGCTTGACTGTGCCCAGCAATTACTCTTCCATGTCACTTTGAATCTGAAATTGTTGTTGTTATTGTTGTTGTTGTTGTATTTCGTGTTTATGAAATTCTACTTCATGATGATATCAGTAATCATGAATGCACTGCCTCGTTTAACTGTGCCCAGTAATTACTCTTTGTTGTCACTTTGAATCTGAAGTTGTTGTTGTTGTTGTTTTTCGTGTATATGAAGTTGTGCTTTATGATAATATCAATAATCGTGAATGCACTGCCTCGTTTAACTGTGCCTAGCAATTACTCTTTGTTGTCATTATCAATCTGAAATTATTGTTGTTGTTGTTTTTTGTTTTGTTTCGTGTGATTTTTCATATGAAATTCGATTTTCATGTATTTTTCAATGTGAAGTTCTACTTCATGATAATGTCAATAATCATGAATATTTGTATGGCACAGCATTGCGGAAAGCATGTTCCTAAGCGTTTTGCATTGTACAGACAATATTTTGTATAAAGGTATATGTCGCAATATTTCGTAAAAACAAATAAACAAACAAAAAACATAACTCAGCAACAGATGAGTAATATGAGCAGGATATGATAAAAAAACAAGAAGATCACAAACAAACAAGAAAAGAATTCAACCCCCTCCCCTACCCACCCACACACACACTGTCCAATGCATAGGATACATGAATAGTCTTATATATAAATGCACACGCATTCACCCACACACAAACATATAGACACGAGCCTGCTCGCGCACACGCACACACACATACACACATCTACTAGGCACGTGCGCATAGGCATGCACGCGCGCACACACAGATAGACACAAACACCTACACAGAGACTCACACTGACGCAAGGCTTGCAAACAGACCGATGAAATATATATCAAGAACATTTTCTCACACAACCATTCATACGATTACACCATGGACATTAGGGTGAGGACGACAAAATGTGATAAAAAGACATGAGATTTGTACGGGCGTGGCAGTCAAGTGGTTAAACACCAGGCTTCCAACAGGAAGGTCTTAGGTTTGATCCTTTTGAACACCTCTGCTTCCCCCATGGGGTTGCCTGGTGCTCTTTCGGTATAAATGGTATCCCCACCTTCTGGAAATTCTGTGCTAGAAATTTCCTCTTTTCTGTCACTCTCTTTGTTTGTCTAGTTACTTTGCTTTCTGTCATTTCTTCCTATCATTTTCTGCCTTGCTGGTCCAGTCACCTATATGTGTTCGATAAAGTCTTGCATACTTTCTGTTAGGATTGATGATTGGGTACAAGTATTTAGTGCACTTTTGGCTCTAGGGATGTGAGATATACGGAAGCAATTTTAGGTAACTTATGCCCGTTTTTATACGTTTTGGTGTCCTTAGGTCTGGAGTGGTCAACGCCGGGGACATGTCCTTAGATCATGTGCTCGAATGCATTGATGCGTGTACTTAATTGTTTTCTCTTTTCTGTTGAAGTTTTGTATGTTTTGAAGCAGTTATAGCCCTGACATAGCTCTGCGCAATCAGCTGGGCTTTAAACAACAACAACAATAACAATAAGAACATCTCTGTGTTGTTTTGTTGTATTAAATACGCGTTCTTATTCTTCTTTCGTTTTTTTTTCTTCTTGTTCCTGTTTGCTTGAACGCGGGCAGTCACACTTGTTTTGGATTCTGCTTGGTGGGTTATGGGTGGACATTTTTCAGATCTACCAGGTCAACATGTGTGCATACCTGCCAGTGTCTAAACCCCCTCCTCGTGTATACTTACACAGAATATCAAATAGACTCGTTAGAGATCTTGTAATTCATACCCATGGTTGGCTTAGGGACACATCAAAATGCCCAGTAAGCAATGTCCACCAAAGACACAGACTGTTCAATAACATAGTGGAATGTGGTCAGCTCACCTAGCAGCTTGAGTGCTTTGCCCTCTGCTAAAGAGTTTATGTGCAATGTGCAGTGAGAGTGAATCCAAATGAGTTTGGATAACAGCGCTATACAAACTGACATATTATAATAGGGATAGTAATAATAATAAACCAACAATAACAACAACAACAGTAATAATGATAATAACGACAACGATAATAATAATAATAATGATGATGATGATGATGATGATGATGATGATGATGATGATGATGATGATGATGATGATGATGATACTGAAACTGATAATTATGATGATAATAATAATAATCCTAGTAATGACGACGATGATGATGATAATACTAAAACTGATGATAATGATGATGATGATGATGATACTGATGATGATGACGACAACGACGACGACGATGATGGTGATGATGATGATGATGATGATGATGATAATGATGATGATGATGATGATATAATAATAATAATAATAATGATAATAATAATAATAATAATAATAATAATAATAATAATAATAATAATAATAATAATAATAATAATAATAATGATGATGATAACAACAACAATAATAATAACAAATAACAGACATTTACATTACGCTTTCTGAAATCCAAAGTGCTTTACAATAACAGTGAATACAAAAATAATGACAACTGAACGTAGTAGTTCACGTAATTTATAGCACACAATTATGTAAATGACATGATATAAACCATGAGACACATCTACTTCTCTCCCTCTCTCCCTCTCTCTCTCTCTCTTACACACACACACACACACACACACACACACACACACACACACACACACACACACACACACACAAGATATATATAAAGACAGTATTAATACTACACACACACACACACACACACACACACACACACACACACACACACACACCACACAGATATATATAAAGACAGTATTAATACTACACACACACACACACACACACACACACAGATATATATAAAGACAGTATTAATACTACAACACACACACACACACAACACACACACACACACACACACACACACACACACACACACACACACATACATACACACAGAGCGAGAGAGAGAGAGAGAGAGAGAGAGA
Source organism: Monoplex corrugatus (assembly GCA_030674185.1). NCBI lineage: Eukaryota > Metazoa > Mollusca > Gastropoda > Littorinimorpha > Ranellidae > Monoplex > Monoplex corrugatus. The sequence continues at coordinate 23,844,998 of JAPXFY010000015.1, forward strand.
GAGAGAGAGAGAGAGAGAGAGAGAGACAGAGACAGAGAGCACTGGAAAAGCAGGAAACGATCTTGATTAGTAGCACAGAAGTATTGTCTGAAAAGAGGAGTTTTGAGCTTTGACATAAAAGTAGAGGCAGAGGAGCAGTGATGGAGAGACCGAAGGTAAAGGATTCCTGTATTTGTTAGCTAAGTCACAAATACTCCAAGTATGCTGCTTCTTTTCGAAAAAAATGGGGTTCACAAATGATTCCATTAACCGAAGAAAAGTCAAAAATTTCTTTGCATGGAGAGTGAATTTTGACAAGTTAAGATAGGTACAGTGCAGCAATACCAGTAATGATTTGATAGCAGAGACAACATACGTTGTACTGTATCCTCTGCTCAACTGGGAGCCAGGGACTTTTCTCTGAGGACAGGTTTGCAATGAACTGTTAAACCTGACATGAAAATGCGTCAAGCTGCGGTGTGCTGAACCTGTTAAAGAGGGCCTGAGGTTGATTAGCTCATAAAGATTTGCAACAGTCTAATCTGGACACGATGGACGAAGTAACCCGGTTTTTTGACTGCGTTTGATTTCGATGTATGCAGTTTTACGTCTTTTGAAGATGTGTTGCGTCAGTTCAAGATTATCAGCAAATATGAATCCGAGGCTACGAACTGTTTCAGAGAATTTTATATGAATTTCTACTTCCATCTTATTTTCGATATGAATATCTACTTCCATGTCATTTTGAATAAGAACTCTACTTCAGTGTCATTTGTAGATATTAATTTCTACTTCCATCTTATTTCAGATGTGAATTTCAACTTCCATCTTATTTTACATATGGATATCTACTTGCATCATATTTTGAATAAGAATTTCTACTTTCATGTCATTTTGAATAAGAACTCTACTTCAGTGTCATTGTAGATGTGAATATCTACTTCCATCTTATTTTGAATATGAATTTCTTCTTCCACGTTATTTTGAATAAGAACTCTACTTCAGTGTCATTTTAGATATGAATTTCTACTTTCATATTATTTTGAATATGAATTTCTATTTCCATGTCATTTTGAATATGAATTTCTATTTCCATGTTATTTTGAATATGAATTTCTATTTCCATGTTATTTTGAATATGAATTTCTACTGCCATGTTATTTTAGATATAAATTTCTACTTCCATGTTATTTTGAATATATATTTCTACTTCCATGTTATTTTGAATACGAATTCCTCCTTCCATTTTATTTTAGACATGAATTTCTAATTCCATTTTATTTTGAATATGAATTTCTACTTCCATTTTATTTTGAATATGAATTTCTACTTCCGTGTTATTTTAGATATGCATTTCTACTTCCGTGTTATTTTAGATATACATTTTTACTTCCATGTCATTTTGAATAAAAACTTTACCTCCGTGATATTGTGGATATGAATTTCTACTTAAAAAACACTTATTTCATTAAAAAAAAGTCAAAAATTAAGAGAGGCCCAAATTTTCGGCCAATCAATCTTTTTGTCAACCGGCACAAAAGTTAACAAAGATAATGCACAAAAACTGTTTGAAAAACAACAACAACAAAAAACAGCAACAAAACAGACGACTTCCCTGAGGTAGTGCCTGCAGTTTTCCACCAGATCTTGCGCAGTTATTCTTTGGTGTTTCTTGCACACACATGATAAAGACCATTTGGCCAAAGAGTTGTGTCTGTCCTACTTTGTTAGATAAAATAAGCTTTCTGATTCTACTTTTGTGTATTTCTGGTACTATTTGTTTGAACGCAGGCAGTCCAGAACAGACTGAGCTTCTGTTCTACTTCCATGTCATTTTGAATATAAAGTTCATCTTCCGTGTCTTTTTGAACATGAAATTCTTCTTCCATGTCATTTTGAATAGAAAGTTCATCTTCCATGTCATTTTGAACATGAAATTCTTCTTCCATGTCATTGTGAATATAAGTTCATCTTCCATATGATTTTAAATATGAAGTTCTTCTTTTATGTCAATGTGAATATTAAATTCTACCGGTATCTCACAGTAAATACGAAGTTCTGCATCCCTGTTTTTTTAGACAATATTCCGTTTCTGCGTCATTTTACCTCTACATGTATATCATTCTGAATGTGAACTTGTCCATGTCATCTTGAATGGGAATTTCTATCTCTGTGTCATTTCAAATAATAAACATTCCATTTCCACATCATTGTAAATATAAAGTTCTCCTTGAATGTCATTGTAAATACGAAGTTCTACATCCCTGTTATTGAAGATAATATTCTGCTTCTGTGTCATTTTTTAAATGGTGATCTATTTTTTATGTCATTTTAGATATGCTCTACTTCTACTATGAATATAAAAATCAATTGTCGTGTCATTTTGAGGATAAAAATCTACTTCCATGCCATTTTAACCACTAAGTTCAATTTCTACTTCGTTGTCATTTAAAATATGATTCAACTTCCATGTTATTTTGAATACGAGTGTAATATATCCATTTGTTTCATTGAAACACGTGTTTTTATTTCTAAAGTTGTTATGTTTGTGTAGGTCTTTTTGGTTAAAAACGTTTACTGTGAGTAGTATTGTAGTTCATTCTTGTGTTTTGGTTTACATGCATGTTTATTTGAAAGTGGTATTATAAATATATCTTGTCCACTTGCTTGGTTCAAATATATGTTTCTTTGTGCGTGTTGGTATGAGTGAACACGGTTTATTGCTTCGTTATCGTGTGTGTGTGTGTGTTTTCTCGAGTGATTGATTGACTGATCGATTTCGTTCAGTTTTTTACGTCAGCACCCACCTAAGGTGACTTGACCAACGGGGATAACCATGTGTATGGTGATCAAGGCACAACCCTTAAGCCAGCACATAAAACGATGAGCTGGCCAGGTCCTGAGGCCGTACCTAGCCTATGTTTTACCTAGTCTATATTTTATACTGGTATTTTATCCGCCTATCACTGGAATAATCTTGGTTACATGTAAATGATGTATATCTAATCTTCAAAAAAGGACGGATATGTAACGTAAATAGATAAATAATTAACGGTCTAAATCACAACACAACTAGCTATTCTGTATAAACTCGTCTCACGTGATTGACCCCCGCCCCCTGATCAATGCACAAATGTTTAACTGTCTATCAACTGGGTGAAGACAATGTTTCCTTAACCATAGGTAGATATGTACGTAAGTGAGTAAGTAAGTAAGTAAGTAAGTAAGTAAGTAAGTAAGTAAGTAAGTAAGTAAGTAAGTAAGTAAGTAAGTAAGTAAGCACGTAATTAATTAATTAAGTAAGTAAGCAAGTAAGTAAGTTAGGTAAGTAAGTAAGTGAGTGAGTGAGTGAGTGAGTAAGTGAGTGAGTGAGTAAGTAAGTAAGTAAGTAAGTAAGTAAGTAAGCACGTAATTAATTAAGTAAGTAAGTAAGCAAGTAAGTAAGTAGTAAGTAAGTAAGTGAGTGAGTAAGTGAGTGAGTGAGTAAGTAAGTAAGTAAGTAAGTAAGTAAGTAAGCAAGCAAGTAAGAAGGAAGTAGGTGAATAAAGAAATACAAAACAAAGTATCATGTAGATATACAAACAGGTAAGAGATGAAAATAACAAATAACAATAAATACCCGCATATATCCACATGCCCGCAAACAGACATACACACGTACACACATACATACGCACCCATATCCACACAGGTGTATTAGAGCCGAGGACTCGAGATCTGATATCTTGAGATCAAACCCATCCTGCGGCAAAATAGCTGTATCATTGTTCCCCCATGTCATTGTGTCCATGTATCATTGTTCCCACGTGTGATTGTGTCCATGTATCATAGTTCCCCCATGTCATCGTGTCCATGTATCATTGTCCCCCCATGTCATTGTGTCCGTGTATCATTGTCCCCCATGTCATTGTGTCCATGTATCATTGTTCCCCCATGTCATTGTGTCCATGTATCATTGTCCCCCATGTCATTGTGTCCATGTATCATTGTTCCCCCCATGTCATTGTGACCATGTATCATTGTTCCCCCCATGTCATTGTGTCCATGTATCATTGTTCCCCCATGTCATTGTGTACATGTATCATTGTTCCCCCCATGTCAGTGTGTCCATGTATCATTGTTCCCCCATGTCATTGTGTCCATGCATCATTGTTCCCCCCATGTCATTGTGTCCATGTATCATTGTTCCCCCATGTCATTGTGTCCGTGTATTATTGTTCCCCCCCATGTCAATTCTGTCCATGTATCATTGTTCTCCCATGTCACTGTGTCCATGTATCATTGTTCCCCCATGTCATTGTGTCCATGTATCATTGTTCCCCCATGTCATTGTGTCCATGTATCATTGTTCCCCCATGTCATTGTGTCCATGTATCATTGTTCCCCCATGATCATTGTGTCCATGCATCATTGTTCCACCATGTCATTGTGTCCATGTATCATATGTTCCCCCATGTCATTGTGTCCATGTATCATTGTTCCCACATGTCATTGTGTCCATGTATTATTGTTCCCCCATGTCATTGTGTCCATGTATCATTGTTCCCCCATGTCATCGTGTCCATGTATCATTGTTCCCCCATGTGATTGTGTCCATGTATCATTGTTCCCCCCATGTCATTGTGACCATGTATCATTGTTCCACCATGTCATTGTGTCAATGTATCATTGTGTCCATGTATCATTGTTCTCTCCATGTGTTGTGTCAATGTATCATGTGTCCATGTATATTGTTCCCCATGTCATTGTGTCCATGTATCATTGTTACCCCATGTCACTGTGTCCATGTATCATTGTTAACCACATGTCATTGTGTCCATGTATCATTGTTCCCCCATGTCATTGTGTCCATGAATCTTTGTTCCACCATGCCATTGTGTCCATGTATATTGTTCCCCCATGTATTGATGTCCATGTATCATTATTCCCCCATGTCATTGTGCCCATGTATCATTGTTCCCCATGTCATCGTGTCCATGTATCATTGTTCCCCCCATGTCATTGTGTCCATGTATCATTGTTCCCCCATGTCATTGTGTCCATGTATCATTGTTCCCCCATGTCATTGTGTCCATGTATTATTGTTCCCCATGTCATTGTGTCCATGTATCATTGTTCCCCCATGTCACTGTTTCCATGTATCATGTTCCCCCATGTCATTGTGCCTGTATGTCATTGTTCCCCCAATGTCATTGTGTCCATGAATCATTGTTCCCCCATGTCACTGTGCTGTAGTCATTGCTCCACATGTCATTGTGCCCATGACATTGTTCCCCAAAGTCATTGTGTCCATGTATCATTGTTCCCCATGTCATTGTGTCCATGTATCATTGTTCCCCCATGTCATTGTGTCCATGTATCATTGTTCCCCCATGTCATTGTGCCATGTATCATTGTTCCCCATGTCATTGTGCCTGTATTATTGTTCCACATGTCATTGTGTCAATAAATCATTGTTGCCCCATGTCATTGTTCCATGTATCTTGTTCCCCCATGTCGTTGTGCATGTATCATTGTTTCCCGTCATTCGTTCCCCTGTCATTGTGTCCATGTATCATTGTTCACCCATGTCATTGTGTCTGTATGTCATTGTTCCCCATGTCATTGTGTCCATGATCATTGTTCACCATGTCATTGTGTCTTGTCATTGTTCCCCCATGTCATTGTGTCCGTGAACATTGTTCACCATATCATTGTTCCATGTATCATTTGTCCCATGTACTTGTGTCCATGTATCATTGTTACCCACAGTCATTGGTGTCCATGTATCATTGTTCCCCATGTCATTGTGTCCATGTATCATTGTTAACCCATGTCATGGTGTCCATGTATCATTGTTACCCCATGTCATTGTGTCCATGTATCATTGTTACCCATGTCATTGTGCCATGTATCATTGTTCCCCATGTCATTGTGTCCATGTATCATTGTTCCCATGCATGTGTCCATGTATCATTGTTACCCCATGTCATTGTGTCCATGTATCATTGTTCCCCATGTCATGGTGTCCATGTATCATTGTTCCCCATGTCATTGTGTCCATGTTCATTGTTACCCATGTCATTGTGTCCATGTATCATTGTTCCCCATGTCATTGTGTCCATGTATCATTGTTACCCATGTCATGGTGCCCATGTATCATTGTCCCATGTCATTGTGTCCATGTATCATTGTTCCCCATGTCATTGTGTCCATGTATCATTGTTCCCATGTCATGTGTCCATGTATATTGTTCCCATGTCATGTGTCCATGTATCATTGTTCCCCCATGTCATTGTGTCATGATCTTGTTCCCATGTCATGTGTCCATGTATATTTCCCATGTCATTGTGCCATGTATCATTCCCATGTCATGTGTCATGATCATTGTTCCCATGTCATGTGCTGTATCATTGTTCCCATGTCATGTGCCATGATCATTGTTCCCATGTCATGTGTCCATATTTCCTGTCATGTGTCCATACATGTTCCCATGTCATGTCCTGTTCATTGTTCCCCCATGTCATTGTCCTGTATCATTGTTCCATGTCAGTGTCATGATCATTGTTCCCATCATGTGCCTGATCATGTCCCATGTCTTGTGCCATGTCTTGTTCCCAGTCTTGTGCATATCATTGTTCCCATGTCATTGTCCGTATCATTGTTCCCCCATGTCATGTCCATGATCATTGTTCCCATGTCATGTGCCATGAATCATTTTCCATGTCATGTGCCTGTATATTTTCCAGTCTTGTGCCATATCATGTTCCCATTATTGTCCATGATCATTGTTCCCCTGTCTGGTGTCCGTATCATTGTTCCCTGTCATTGTGCCATATCATTGTTACCATTCATGTGTCTGTATCATTGTTCCCATGTATGTGTCCATGTATCATTGTTCCCATGTCATGGTGTATGTCATTGTTACCCATGTATTGTGTCCGTATCATTGTTCCCATTCATTGTGCATGTATCATTGTTACCCATGTATTGTGTCCATGTATCATTGTTACCCATATTGTGTCCATGTATCATTGTCCAGTCATGTGTCCAGTATCATTGTTCCCATGTCATTGTCCTGTATCATTGTTCCATGTCATTGTGTCCATGATCATTTTCCCATGTCATGTGCCTGTATCATTGTTCCCATGTCATTGTCCATGAACATGTTCCCATGCATGTGCCATTATCATTGTTCCATGTCATGTGCCTGTATCATTGTTACCCATGTCATGTGCCATGTACATTGTTCCCCACATTGGTATGTGATTGTTCCCTGTCATGTGTCCATATCATTGTTCCCCATTCATTGTTCCATGATCATTGTTCCCCATGTCTTGTGCTGTCTGTATGTCATTGGTATTCACCATGTCATTGTGTCCATGTATCATTGTTCCCCCATGTCATTGTGTCCATGTACATTGTTCCCATGTCATTGTGTCCATGTATCATTGTTCCCATGTTCATTGTTACCATGTATATGTTCCCATGTCATGTGCCTACATGGGTATATCATATTGTTCCAACCCATGTCTTACAGTCCATGTGCATTACATTTCCCCATGTCATGGTGTCCATGTATCATTGTTCCCATGTATGTGTCCATGTATCATTGTTCCATGTCATTGTGCCATGTACATTGTTACCCATGTCATTGGTTGTCCATGTTATATCATTGTTAACCCATGTGAATGTGTCCATGTATCATTGTTAACCCATGCATGGTGCCGATGTATCATTGTTAACCCATGTCATGGTGTCCATGTATCATTCTTAACCCATGTCATGGTGTCCATGTATCATTGTTAACCCATGTCATTGTTCCAGTCATTGTTACCCATGTCATGTGTCCATGTATCATGTTACCCATGTCATTGTGTCCAGTCATGTTATTGTTCATTCCCCATGTATTTTGTCCATGTTCATTGTTACCCATGTCATGTTGTCCCATGTATCATTGCTATACCATGTCATGTGCCATGTATGATTTACCCATTCATGGTGTCCATGTATCATTCTTACCCATTCATTGTCCATGTTCATTGTTACCCATGTCATTGTTCCCATGTATCATTGTTCCCATTTCATGTGTCACGTATCATGTTCCCATGTCATGGTCCCATGGTACATTCATCTAACCCATGTCATGGTGTCCATGTATCATTGTTCCCCATGTCATTGTGTCCATGTATCATTGTTCCCCATGTCATGGTGTCCATGTATCATTGTTAACCCATGTCATGGTGTCCATGTATCATTGTTAACCCATGTCATTGTGTCCATGTATCATTGTTAACCCATGTCATTGTGTCCATGTATTATTGTTCCCCCATGTCATTGTGTCCATGTATCATTGTTCCCCCATGTCACTGTGTCCATGTATCATTGTTCCCCCATGTCATTGTGCCTGTATGTCATTGTTCCCCCATGTCATTGTGTCCATGAATCATTGTTCCCCCATGTCACTGTGCCTGTATGTCATTGCTCCACATGTCATTGTGCCCATGAAACACTGTTCCCAAAGTCATTGTGCCATCAATCATTGTTCTCCCATGTCATTGTGCCTGTATGTCATTGTTCCCCCATGTCATTGTGCCATGAATCATTGTTCTCCCATGTCATTGTGCCTGTATGTGATTGTTCCACATGTCATTGTGCTAATAAATCATTGTTGCCCCATATCATTGTATCCATGAATCATTGTTCCCCATGTCGTTGTGCCTGTATGTCATTGTTTCCCGTGTCATTGTTCCCCCTTGTCATTGTGTCCATGTATCATTGTTCACCATGTCATTGTGTCTGTATGTCATTGTTCCCCCATGTCATTGTGTCCGTGAATCATTGTTCACCATGTCATTGTGTCGTATGTCATTGTTCCCCCATGTCATTGTGTCCGTGAATCATTGTTCACCATGCCATTGTGTCCATGTATCTTTGTTCACCATGTCGTTGTGTCCATGTATCATTGTTCCCCCATGTCATTGTGTCCATGTATCATTGTTCACCCATGTCATTGTGTCCATAATCATAGTTCACCATGTCATTGTGTCCATGTATCATTGTTACCCATGTTATTGTGTCCATGTATCATTGTTACCCATATCATGGTGTCCATGTATCATTGTTAACCCATGTCATTGTGTCCATGTATCATTGTTAACCCATGTCATGGGCCATGTATCATTTTACCCCATGTCTTGTTTTGTCCATGTATCATTGTTAACCCATGTCATGTGTCCATGTATCATTTTAACCCATGTCATGGTGTCCATGTATCATTGTTACCCCATGTCATTGGTGCCCATGTATCATTGTTATCCCATGTCATTGTGTCAATGTATCATTGTTAACCCATGTCATGGTGTCCATGTATCATTGTTCCCCATGTCATGGTGTCCATGTATCATTGTTAACCCATGTCATTGTGTCCATGTATCATTGTTCCCATGTCATTGTGTCCATGTATCATTGTTCCCCATGTCATTGTGTCCATGTATCATTGTTAACCCATGTCCTGGTGCCCATGTATCATTGTTCCCCATGTCATGGTGTCCATGTATCATTTTAACCCATGTCATGGTGTCCATGTATCACTGTTCCCCATGTCATTGTGTCCATGTATCATTGTTAACCCATGTCATGGTGCCCATGTATCATTGTTAACCCATGTCATGGTGTCCATGTATCATTCTTAACCCATGTCATTGTGTCCATGTATCATTGTTAACCCATGTCATGGTGCCCATGTATCATTGTTAACCCATGTCATGTGTCCATGTATCATTGTTAACCCATGTCATGGTGCCATGTATCATTGTTAACCCATGTCATGGTGTCCATGTATCATTGTTAACCCATGTCATGGTGCCCATGTATCATTGTTAACCCATGTCATGGTGTCCATGTATCATTGTTAACCCATGTCATGGTGCCCATGTATCATTCTTAACCCATGTCATGGTGTCCATGTATCATTGTTCCCATGTCATTGTGTCCATGTATCCTTCTTAACCCATGTCATGGTGTCCATGTATCATTGTTCCCCTATGTCATGGTGTCCATGTATCATTCTTAACCCATGTCATGGTGTCCATGTATCATTGTTCCCCATGTCATGGTGCCCATGTATCATTCTTAACCCATGTCATGGTGTCCATGTATCATTGTTCCCCATGTCATTGTGTCCATGTATCATTCTTAACCCATGTCATGGTGTCCATGTATCATTGTTCCCCATGTCATTGTGTCCATGTATCATTGTTAACCCATGTCATGGTGTCCATGTATCATTGTTCCCATGTCATGGTGTCCATGTATCATTCTTAACCCATGTCATGGTGTCCTATGTATCATTGTTAACCCATGTCATGGTGTCCATGTATCATTGTTCCCATGTCATGGTGTCCATGTATCATTGTTAACCCATGTCATGGTGTCCATGTATCATTGTTAACCCATGTCATGGTGTCCATGTATCATTGTTCCCCATGTCATGTGTCCATGTATCATTGTTAACCCATGTCATGGTGCCCATGTATCATTGTTAACCCATGTTATGGTGCCCATGTATCATTCTTAACCCATGTCATGGTGTCCATGTATCATTGTTCCCATGTCATGGTGCCCATGTATCATTGTTAACCCATGTCATTGTGCCCATGTATCATTGTTAACCCATGTCATGGTGCCCATGTATCATTGTTAACCCATGTCATGGTGCCCATGTATCATTGTTACCCATGTCATGGTGCCCATGTATCATTGTTAACCCATGTCATGGTGCCCATGTATCATTGTTCCCCTATGTCATTGTACCCATGTATCATTGTTCCCCCATGACAATGTGTCCATGGACTGAAGCTAAGGACTGTTGAACAATTCCCCTACCTGGGATATATCATTAACAATGAGAGATCTAAATACAAATCCTCTCCAGAACAACAAAGACAACATCACCACTGTCCAGGCTGAAACCTGTGTGTAAGGACAAGAACGTCTCTATGAAACACACGACAGGCTCTTACGTGCCACAAATATTATGACTTAGCAATAAAATTACTGATTTGAAGGAAAACAAGGAACATTTCACCTCGATGACATTTACATTTAGAAATACATACTTTTCAGCAAAAATGCAAAGCATTGATTTATCATCTCCTAGCTTAAAGGGGTTCTAATTTAGAAATGTTCTCCTTAATACTGATAATTGTTTGACCAGGGAAAGTAACCAGAGTCAAGGGCGTTCTAGAAAAAGGTGCCTGCTACGTGTCTTACTTCCATTAAAACTGTAGCACACAGCTGCATGGAAAAGGGATCCGGAGCCGGGGAGATGAAGTTCATGTTGAGCATGAGATCAATTCATGAACAGTTTCAGGAAGTAGCTTTTGATACATATGCTGAAGTTGTTTGGGACGGTATTCCCAACTTTTACCTTCAACATGTATCTTTCGATGTGTAAAAGTGGAGCTTATGTTAGAACTGGAAAATGCACAAAATCACATTTCACTATACTGTAATGATATTCTCTTGGCCACAGAGGTCAAACAGTCGCACATCAGTAGACATATTGGAGAAGAAAATGGATCTAATTGTAACTCACAACTTTTATCTGTATGTCTAGATAGGAAATGCTTCGATCTTTTGTAAAGTTTCTTTCGTAGTGTGCAGCCACGAAGATGCAGATGATCTTGAGTATCAGTGTCTGCCATCTTACATGGGTTTCAAACGAAATGAGATTTGATGATTCTTGAAGACAATAATCAAGTGTCACAATAGTGAAGTTTTTTTTAACCCTTTGAGTCCCACAAACTGGGCACCAACTGCAAAAACTTAACCCTTTGATTCCCTCAACCTTTCCATCAGCTTCCTGCAGAAAGCTGAAGGAAAGGGTGAGGGAATCAAAGGGTTAAGATTTTGCTTTGCTAGCATGATTGGCAATACAGGATATTGGTGGACAGAGTGTGGGACTCAAAGACTTGATATTGTCCAAAGTTCCCAAGAAAGTTCTACGCACACACCTTCTTCAAAAAGTGATAGATTTAGATAATTGTTGGGTCCACGTGGCTTTGATCCTTATCCACATTGCCGTCTAACCTTATGAGTGTCGCCTGTTAAGCCATTGACTTTTCGAGCAGAATTTGATAAAAAAAAATCATCCAGCAACAGCTGAGGAACATCTGTCAGTGCAACTCAATACCCAAACAGACACAGATACAGACATAGACACACGCACGTTCACAAACGAGCGCGCACACACATACAAACAGAGAGAGAAAGAGAGAGACAGAAACAAAGACACAGAGAGACTCAAAGAGACAGACAGACAGACAGAGACAGAGAAACAGAGAGAGAGTTGAAGACAGAGACAGACAGACAGACAGACAGAGAGAGAGAAAAGAGAAAGAGAAAGAGAGAGAGACAGACAGACAGACACAGAGGCAGACATACAGACAGACAGACAGACAGAGAGAGAGAGAGAGAGGGAGAGAGAGAGAGAGAGGGAGAGAGAGAGAGAGAGAGAGAGAGAGAGAGAGAGAGAGAACACCCCTTTTCTGGCTCATATGAATATTCTCCTTTGTTCTTTTAAAGGAGGTTTTCAAATACAAAAAAGAGTTGCTTCATGTATTATATGCAACCCAGCAGATTACCAGCATGTAAAAGTTGCCGTTAAAAAAGTATCCACCGACAGTACGGTGAGTCTTGTATCGATCTGTTTGCTAAAGAACATGTAGCGTAAACGTTGATGTCTAAATATAACACGGTGCCAGTCCATACTGTAGTTATTTACTGTCAAGCAAATCAACATGAGATTCCAGCCACTTTAACAGCTCTGTCTCTTGGGATTTTCTTCGTTTCTCTGCCAGTGTATTAAAGGTGTATACAAAAGGGTTTTAGAGCAGAGTTTAAGGGCAGTACGAATATAGCCAAGGCAACATTTACCTCTCCAGGCATGGGAATACCAGCCAGTGCCAAAAATCCACACAATCCAATAGGAAACCAGCACATGAAGTCTGTTACAGCCACAGTAATCAACCGCCGAGCAATAGTTATGTCTCGTGATGCTTTGGTCGTGTTAGTTCTCAGTGCATTCTTCTGTACTGACCAGTAGATAAAGGCTTGGCCAGCTGAGATCAGCACAAACAGAATAAAATTAAAGACTATCAAAACAGCAAAAGAATAAACTCGGCCTTTAAAATGTTTACGAGTGACTGGAAGTGGAATGCAAATACCTGTCTGACTGTAGAACTCCCAGTGTGATATTACTGGAAGTAAAGGTAACAAAGCAATAAACCAACCAATCAACCAAGTCAGCAGACAAGCCACTGCTGCTGATGTTCTCTCGAATCGCAAGGTGCTGAATGGAAAGTGAAGGACAATGAAACGATCCAGTGTGATGAGCCAGATGGTCAGAGCTGACACTTCACTGGACAGTAGAGACAGAAAACCAGCCACCTTACAGACCACACTGCTTTTCCATTTTTCATCATAATAAATATATCTACCACGGAACAGTTCATCAGCCACACCAATAATAGCAATGTACACACCCATCAGAAAGTCAGCCATGGTCAGGTTGGTGACAAACACACTGAAGCCACTTGAAGAAGTGTTCTTCTGTGTACAGAGACGTACAACAAAACAGAATGTGTTGCCAGTCACTGACAGACAGCTGATCAGCCAGAGAAACCCTCGGTACATCGGTGATTGAAGTAAATCTTCACATGATGATATTTCGTCTCTAGGTGAATAACAAAACGTATCATCAAAGTTATGTGGTAGTATTTCTTTGCAGCATAATTTAGGATTCAGTGTCGATATGACATGGAGATCGAAAAGATTTTTGAATATGTCAGGTGGAAATGTTTTTACAGGACTACCTTCTAAATACAACGCCATTAACTTTGGTGTAAACTGAAAACCATCAGTGCTGACAGTAGTAAGTTTGGTAAACGTTAAATTCAATTTCTGCAATTTCAAGAATTTGGACAAGACTTTGGTGTCAAACACTGTCAGTGTGGTGTACGACAGATCTATCGTTGTGAGTGCATGTTGGAAAATATCGTATGAGGGATCAGAGTAGAGTGAGGTGATAGGATTGTTGGACAGGGACAGTGTCTGTAGGTTTTCTAAACCAACAAAATAAGTCATGTTGACATGTTGTAGTTTGTTGCCAGTGAGATCAAGAAACTGTAAGTTGGGCAACTTCATGTTGGACAGGACAGTCAAAGAACAATGGGCAAGAATCAGATGAATGAGATAGGCATGATTACTTACATCAGACAGATTCATTCCCGTACCTATGACATCCAAGTAACGGAGCTGTGGGAAGAGGTGAGCAGAAAAAGACTGATGGCAAAGAAATGTGTGGCCTTGGCACAGACAACCCACAGGACAGGTCACATCACATGACAATTCATCATCATACAGTGGGCAGTGAGGCCAGCCATCACAGAGGTATTCACCATGTAGACATATCCTAGAAATTCTGCATTGAAAGAACCCTGGACACGTCAGTTCATTACATCCCTCTTCGTCCTCATGGTCCATACAGTCGTACATTCCATTGCATCGTGTGTAGACAGGTAGACAGTCATTGAAGTTACCGGGACAACGATAGTGACTGTCAGGACACGACTCATTCAACTTCATTGGGGTTGAAATGAAAATGTTGATACCGTCGAAATCGATGAGAACAGGAGATGGAAAAACTGGCGCCCACTCAAACTTCTTGAATCTAACGTCATCACAGTTCAGTTCATCTGATTTGTCTTGACAATGGAACACTTGGTCACAGACAACATCGTAGGATACACACTGACCGTTAGTACAGGTAAACACGTTGACACAAGGAGGATGCTTACAGAAAGACTCATCACTCTGATCCTGACAGTCTTGTAGAAAGTCACATACTAGTATGTATGACAGCGTGGTGACATCATCAGTACAGGTAAACAAAGGGACGGAAGTGACGTGATCAACTGTTGAATCAAACCCATCATGCGTGTGTGACAAGACATCAGAAAAAACGCAAGCTGGTGTGTGACCTTGACCACACACGTCAGACTGGTGTGAACCACACAGTAGAAATGTATGTGTCACGTGACCATCAGGACATGTCGTCAGAAATTGGTGCGTGTGCAAAGGAAAAGGGGTCCTGCTCAACGTCACGGCTTGTGAAGGATGGTGGGTCTGATGTTTCCTAAATTCACACATTAGAGAAATGTCATCTTCAGGCCAGTGACAGTCCATTCTCACATACCGACTGTAAAATCTGAAGATACATAATTCATTCGCCTTGTCGATAAGAGCTGTCTCATCTCGAAATCGAACAGAATGGTAAAAGACGGTCCTGTCTTTACGAACGACGTTCTTTCTGTACATGTTGGGCAACGAGATGTCACCAGTGGTCAAACCAACCCATACAAAGTCAGAGATATATCGATATGGATTGGTTAGATTGTCAACCATTCCTGTCCAGTGTTCTTCACATGTGGGCATGGTAGGTATACCTCCAAAAGACTTGCAGCTTTTGTTAGCTGTTTGGTACAAACCACCTTCATTCCTTTCCATAGATAAAACAGTCACAAATTTGTAGCAATGGTTACATAGTTCCACCATACCCTGACAGTCAGGACTGCTGAAGGGACAGTGTTCTGTTTCATCCTGTCCATCTTCACACTCTGTCTTCATGTTACAGTCTAGGTGGTGCTGAAAGCTGAAATAGAGATCAACAGAACAGTTGAACAGTCCACTGGGTAACTTTTGAGGTGTTTGACTTTCAGGGTGAAAGGAAAAGAACAGTCTGAAACATGGTATGTCTATGCAGTAAAAGTTGTCGTATTCAACTTTGAGTCTCTGGGTGTGGAACACGCAGTCATACCGCCATTGTTTTAAGTCTCTCCACAACAATGTATCAGTATTGTCGTCTGTATACAGTGCGACCTTTACGTTTCGATTGTACTCTAACATTTTTCTCAGACTGATCATAACGGCATGTCCTGCTGGGACAGAGATGCTTGTGTACATGTAAAAATTCGGCACACCATAATTCCCTTTTGGTGTGATGAACCCGAATAACGGTGACGTCATATTCAGCAGCAGGTTTTGAGGCACTGAGTCATTTCCTAAAAACAAACCAGCGCCCCAAAAGACGCACTAACCACCAAACCGACCCCTAAACACCTAACATACAAACCAAAGACAAACTGAGAGAGAGAGAGAGGGGGGAGAGAGAGAGAGAGAAAGATAGAGAGAGTGAGACAGAGGGAGAGAGAGAATCAGACAGACAGACAGAGAAAGAAACAGAAAGAGACAGACAGACAGACTGAGAGACAGACAGAGACTGAGACAGAAACACAGAGAGAGAGACAGACAGACAGACAGAGAGAGAGAGAGAGAGAGAGAGAGAGAGAGAGAGAGACAGAAAAACAGAGAGAGAGACAGGGAGACAGAGAGAGATGGAGAGAGAATTCAGACTGTTTTAATGTATATCGGCCTTGGGCACAATAAATATAATGTTAGTGTGGAGTATGGAGATGATAAGTGGGGAAGTGCGGTTTTATGCACATTTTCTGCTGTCTCCACACTAAACAGACACATAAACAGTGACTATAGATCAATTTACGGGGCATCAAAGAAACAAGATCAATCAGATAAAATGAATGACATGATCTGCGCAATATTGATGATATACAACAAATTGCAGTTTAGTCCTTTCTCACAAGAGACGAAGCAGCAGGGAAGTTTCAGTCTTTTTCTCCTGATTTTTGTATCTGGTGTTTGTTTGTTTGTGATCTTACATTTGACAAAGGCCAGTTGTCCAAACATTTGCGCCTGTATTTTCTCCCTGGGTCGACCTGATGTTCTCTTTCCCTCCAGATTTGCTGTTGTGACTAGGTGCTCTAATTCACCTCTCCTCATAAAATGGCCTACAAATGTTGCCTATCTTTTCCTAGTCGTCTTTATCAATGACCTTGTTGTGTGTGCCTCCATCAAGACTGTCTCGTTTGTTTTCTATGATATCCATGGAACTTTCAACATTCTACTTAGAAACCACATCTCGGCTGCCTCATCTTGTTCTGGCTTTGTGTGTTGACTGTCCACGCCTCACAACCGTGTAACAGTATCGGTTCTATATAACATTCAAGAACTCTTTTCCTGATTTTAATTGATAAGCATTTGTTGGTAAGAACGCTTTTCATCTTCTTGAATGCTGTTTTGGCTTGGTCGATTCTGCTGGCTGTTTCTCATATTCATCTGCCGTCTGGTGAATTGATCGTTCCCATATATTTAAACTTATCCAACTTGTCTCAAAGTTATGCCATTTGCTGTTATTTTCCATGAGGGGATTTCGTGTTTTTACTGACTACCATGACTTCAGTCTTCTTGCTATTTGGCTCCAACCCTTTGTTTTTGCTTTCTGTTTCTGTTATATTCACAAGGTTTTGTAGGTCCCTTTCATTTTCTGCAGTTAGCACGGTGTCAGTAACACCAACAGATAATCTCCCTTGATGAGAAAGCTTCTTTGCTTTTGATGCAAATATCAGAAATTCATTTAAAAAGGAGTGAATCAGATTCTCTGGCAACAAACGGGCCTAACAAGGCCAGACACCCAATCACAGTGCACAAGGCCAGACACCCAATCACAGTGCACAAGGCCAGACACCCATTCAAAGTGCACAAGTCTATACACCCATTCACAGTACACAAGGCCAGACACCCATTCACAGTACACAAAGCCAGACACCCATTCACAATGCACAAGGTCAGACACCCATTCACAGTACACAAGACCAGACACCCATTCACAGTGCACAAGTCTGTACACCCATTCACAGTACACAAGGCCAGACACCCATTCACAGTACACAAGACCAGACACCCATTCACAGTACACAAGGCCAGACACCCATTCACAGTACACATGGCCAGACACCCATTCACAGTACACAAGTCTACCACACCCATTCACAGTGCACAAGTCTATACACCCATTCACAGTACACAAGGCCAGACACCCATTCACAGTGCACAAGGCCAGACACCCATTCACAGTACAAAAGCACAGACACCCATTCACAGTGCACAAGGCCAGACACCCATTCACAGTACAAAAGCACAGACACCCATTCACAGTACACAAAGCCAGACACCCATTCACAATGCACAAGTCTATACACCCATTCACAGCGCACAAACCTATTATGAATCAGACTGCCTAACAAAGCCAGACACCAATTCACAGTACACAAGTCTACACACCCATTCACAGTGCACAAATCTATACACCCATTCACAGTACACAAGGCCAGACACACATTCACAGTACACAAGGCCAGACACCCATTCACAGTACAAAAACACAGACACCCATTCACAGTGCACAAGGCCAGACACCCATTCACAGTGCACAAGTCTATACACCCATTCACCGTACACAAGGCCAGACACCCATTCACAGTACACAAGTCTACACACCCATTCACAGTACACAAAGCCAGACACCCATTCACAGTACACAAGTCTATACACCCATTCACAACGCACAAACCTATTATGAATCAGACTGCCTAACAAAGTCTGACACCAATTCACAGTACACAAGGCCAGACACCCATTCACAGTGCACAAGGCCAGACACCCATTCACTGTACACAAGCCTACACACCCATTCACAGTGCACAAGGCCAGACATCAATTCACAGTGCACAAGGCCAGACACCCATTCACAGTAAACAAAGCCAGACACCCATTCACAGTGCACAAGGCCAGACACCCATTCACAGTGCACAAGGCCAGACTCCCATTCACAGTACACAAGGCCAGACACCCATTCACAGTGCACAAGTCTATACACCCATTCACAGTACACAAGTCTACACACCCATTCACAGTACAAAAAACTACACACCCATTCAAAGTGCACAAGGCCAGACACCCATTCACAGTACACAAGGCCAGACACACCCATTCACAGTACACAAGTCTACACACCCATTCACAGTTCACAAAAACTACACACCCATTCACAGTGCACAAGGCCAGACACCCATTCACAGTGCACAAGGCCAGACACCCATTCACAGTACACAAAGCCAGACACCCATTCACAGTGCACAAGGCCAGACACCCATTCACAGTGCAAAAGTCTATAAGCCATTCACAGTGCACAAGGCCAGACACCCATTCACAGTGCACAAAGCCAGACACCCATTCACAGTGCACAAGTCTACACACCCATTCACAGTACACAAGTCACACACCCATTCACAGTACACAGAGCCAGACACCCATTCACAGTACACAAGTCCTATACACCCATTCACAGTACACAAGGCCAGACACCCATTCACAGTACACAAGGCCAGACACACATTCACAGTGCACAAGTCTATACACACATTCACAGTACCCAAAGCCCGACACCCATTCACAGTACACAAGGCCAGACACCCATTCACACTACACAAGGCCAGACACCCATTCACAGTGCACAAGTCTATACATCCATTCACAGTACACAAGGCCAGACACCCATTCACAGTACACAAGTCTATACACCCATTCACAGTACACAAGCCAGACACCCATTCACAGTACACAAGTCTATACACCCATTCACAGTACACAAGGCCAGACACCCATTCACAGTGCAAAAGTCTATACAGCCATTCACAGTACACAAGGCCAGACACCCATTCACAGTACACAAAGCCAGACACCCAACAGTGTACACAAGGCCAGAGACCCATTCACAGTACACAAGGCCAGACACCCATTCTCAGTGCACAATTCTATACACCCTTTCACAGTACACAATGCCAGACACCCATTCACAGTACACAAGGCCAGACACCTACACACCCATTCACAGTGCACAAGGCCAGACACCCATTCACAGTACACAAGTCTATAGACCCATTCACAGTACACAAGTCTAAACACCCATTCACAGTGCACAAGGCCAGACACCCATTCACAGTGCACAACTCTATACACCCATTTACAGTGCACAAAGCCAGACACCCATTCACAGTACACAAGTCTATACACCCAATTCACAGTGCACAAGTCTATACACCCATTCACAGTGCACAAGGCCAGACACCCATTCACAGTGCACAAGTCTATACACCTATTCACAGTGTACAAGGCGCTACACCCATTCACAGTGCACAAGGCCAGACACCCATTCGCACTACACAAAGCCAGACACCCATTCACATTGCAGAAGTCTACACACCCATTCACAGTGCACAAGGCCAGACACCCATTCACAGTGCACAAAGTCAGACACCCATTCACAGTGCACAAGTCTATACACCCATTCACAGTACACAAAGCCAGACACCCATTCACAGTGCACAAGGCCAGACACCCATTCACAGTACACAAGGCCAGACACCCATTCACAGTACACAAGTCTACACACCCATTGACAGTACACAAGTCTACACACTCATTCACAGTACACAAGTCTACACACCCATTCACAGTACACAAGTCTACACACCCATTCACAGTACACAAGTCTACACACCCATTCACAGTACACAAGTCTACACAACCATTCACAGCACACAAGTCTACACACCCATTCACAGTACACAAGTCTACACACCCATTCACAGTGCAAAAGTCTACACACCCATTCACAGTGCACAAGGCCAGATACCCATTCACAGTGCACAAGGCCAGACACCCATTCACAGTGCACAAGTCTATACACCCATTCACAGTACACAAGGCCAGACAACCATTCACAGTCCACAAGTCAATACACCCATTCACAGTACAAAAGACTACACACCCATTCAAAGTGCACAAGGCCAGACACCCATTCACAGTACACAAGGCCAGACACCCATTCACAGTCCACAAGTCTACACACCCGTTCACAGTTCACAAGACTACACACCCATTCACAGTGCACAAGGCCAGACACCCATTCACAGTGCACAAGGCCAGACACCCATTCACAGTACACAAAGCCAGACACCCATTCACAGTGCACAAGGCCAGACACCCATTCACAGTGCACAAGGCCAGACACTCATTCACAGTGCACAAGGCCAGACACCCATTCACAGTACACAAAGCCAGACACCCATTCACAGTGCACAAGTCTACACACCCATTCACAGTACACAAGTCTACACACCCATTCACAGTACACAGAGCCAGACACCCATTCACAGTACACAAGTCTATACACCCATTCACAGTACACAAGGCCAGACACCCATTCACAGTACACAAGGCCAGACAGACATTCACAGTGCACAAGTCTATACACACATTCACAGTACCCAAAGCCCGACACCCATTCACAGTACACAAGGCCAGACACCCATTCACAGTACACAAGGCCAGACACCCATTCACAGTGCACAAGTCTATACACCCATTCACAGTACACAAGGCCAGACACCCATTTACAGTACACAAGTCTACACACCCATTCACAGTACACAAAGCCAGACACCCATTCACAGTGCACAAGTCTATACACCCATTCACAGAATACAAGTCCAGACACCCATTCACAGTGCAAAAGTCTATACAGCCATTCACAGTACACAAGGCCAGACACCCATTCACTGTACACAAAGCCAGACACCCAACAGTGTACACAAGGCCAGACACCCATTCACAGTACACAAGGCCAGACACCCAATTACAGTGCACAAGTCTATACACCCATTCACAGTACACAAGGCCAGACACCCATTCACAGTGCACAAGGCCAGACACCCATTCACAGTACACAAGGCCAGACACCCATTCACAGTACACAAGTCTACACACCCATTGACAGTACACAAGTCTACACACTCATTCACAGTAGACAAGTCTACACACCATTCACAGTACACAAGTCTACACACCCATTCACAGTACACAAGTCTACACACCCATTCACAGTACGGGAGTCTACACACCCATTCACAGTACACAAGTCTACACACCCATTCACAGTGCACAAGTCTACACACTCATTCACAGTGCACAAGGCCAGATACCCATTCACAGTGCACAAGGCCTGACACCCATTCACATTGCACAAGTCTACACACTCATTCACAGTACACAAAGCCAGACACCCATTCACAGTACACAAAGCAGGCACCCTTTCACAGTGCATAAGGCCAGACACCCATTCACAGTCACAAAGCCAGACACCCATTCAAAGTGCACAAGGCCAGACACCCATTCACAGTACACAGGGCCAGACACCCATTCACAGTACACAAACACAGACACCCATTCACAGTGCACAAACTTATTATGAACCAGGCTGCCTTACACCAGACGCTGGTGCCAGTCCACCCACAAGGAAGCGAAACAGGAAACATTTGATTGACTACAGATTTTGTGTTGGGCATACGCAAAACTTGGAGAAGTAACAGAACTTATGAACAATCAAACGTCACTAAACAGACACGTTGGATTTGAACTTCCAGCAAACTATGGACAAGTCCTTACATCACGTGACCAACACACACACAACATACAGAATCAAACACACAGCCAGCACTGAAACTGATGGAGGCCTAATTCTAATATACAAGTTAACAAGTATATATATATATATATATATATATGTATGTATTATATAGATATGTATATATATAATAGACAGAACTAAACACACAGCCAGCACTAGAACTAATGGAGGCTTAACATACAAGTTAACATATATATATATATATATATATATATATATATATATATATATATATATATATAATATATATACTCCTAATCATAATTTAAGGGCCACTTCTTCCTTCCTCTCTAATTTTAAGTTGAAATAATTGACAATGTTTAGAATTGATTCTATGTTTTATTTCATCATTTCCACACCTGTTTTGGAAAAAGAAATTAGCACAATGACCCATTAGTGAACAGCACATGCATTTAAAGGAACATCCCCCCCTTTTCAAAAAACAGAAAGTGTCAGATTTGGCCAATCTGTTTTCAATATCGCGTGTGTCCGCCCCGAGCCTGGATGCATGCTTCACAGCGCCGATGCATCGACCCCACAAGGGTACGGAGTGTGTCCTGAGGGATGGCCGCCCACTCGATCTGCAGGATGTCGACCAGCCTGGCCAGGGTGCCCGGTGGGGGGTGGTTGTCCCTGATGCGCCTCCCGAGCACATCCCAGAGGTGTTCAATTGGGTTCAGGTCAGGTGAGCACGCTGGCCAGGCCATACGGACGACTTCATGCTGCTCCAGGAAGTCGGTCACAAGGCGTGCTCGATGCGCAGGTGCATTGTCGTCCTGGAAGATGGCGCCTTGACCAAGGTCCACAAGCGCAGGCAGTGCCACGGCCGCCAGAACCTCGTCCCGGTACCGGACCCCGTTCAGGATGCCGTCAATGGGGAGCAGGGGGGTCCAGGTACCACGGCTCATGCCACCCCACACCATCACCGACCCGCCGCCGTACCGGTTATGCTCTTGGACAATGGCGTCAGCGAACCTCTCCCCTTGACGTCGCCACACCCGAGCCCGGCCATCGTTAAAGGTCAGGGTGAACCTGGACTCATCCGAAAACAAGACCCGGGCCCACTGTTGCCTTGTCCAGGTCACGTGCTCTCTGGCCCAGGTCATGCGGCGCACTCTGTTGACCGGTGACAGCACGGGTCGGACGGCCGGTCTCCGTGACCTCAAGTTTGCCTCATGTAGCCGTCTTCTCACCGTGCTGCAGCTGATGTTAGCACCTGTTGCGTCCCTCAGCTGACCCCTCAAGGTCACCGCAGTGGATGCCCTTTCCCTCAGGACGGAGAGGGCAAGGTAGCGGTCTTGCTGTCTTGTCGTTACTCTGGGTCGACCCGTGTGACGCCTTTCCTGGACTGCTCCAGTCTCATTGAAGCGCTCCAGCAGTCTCTGGATTGTGGAATGCGACACTTCAAGTCGTCTAGCAACTTCCCGCTGCGCTAGGCCTTCATCAAGCAGAGCGAGGGCTCTCCCCCGCTGCTCATCCGTCATCCGTCGTCTTGCAAGCATGGTTAAAACGAACCAAGAACGGGTCCTTTTTATCCTCGTCTGCGGGCAACTTTGGCTGGAGTAGTGTTCAAAAAGGGCTTGCCTTGCACGTGCAAAGCGAATTTTGTCGCTACCTTGCCTGCGTCGTCAGAGAGACCCTGCTGAAGATTCGACAATTTCGTGTGGAAATTGTCTTCCTTGGGCCGCCCATTGCAAATCGGCAAATCCCCAAACACGTGCCAAAAGGAAACTGCAATGTTGTCTGAGCTCTTATCCATTCAGTTACGGCAACGAATTGGAGAAAAGAGTAAGAGAAAATAGGTTATTTCTCCTTTCAAAAATTGACTCAAAAACGTTCCTGGCCCTTCAATAATGACGTGTAGTATATATATATAATAGACAGTGCCAAACACACATAGCCAATCTTACGCAATAGTTGACGTGTACATACACAACAGACTGAGCCAATCACACAGCTAATTCAGGTCCTAAGGAAGGACTCACGTAGAGGTTGACATGTAGACGACAGTTCTTTGACTCTACAGAAAAATGGACTCTGGTAATAATCAAGTCACTTTATAAATTCACTGACGGCCTGTTCTTCTCAAGTATCAAGTGTCGCGATTTTAACACTTGTATCAATCTCTCTTCCTGTTCTTGTTGTCGTCGCTGTGTCACAACTGTCCATATGTACAGCAGTGGGTTGAGTGCACAGTTGAGTGGTAACAGGAAGCCAACCATGGCCACATGAGCCTTGTTTGAGGCACCACCGTTATCTAAGGTCATCATACTGGTCAGCCCAAGGGAGAACCAACACACAGCATCTGTTATAGCCAGTTTTATCAACAGGTGGATAGAATAATAAACAAATTTCTTTGTGGGATCCATTAGGATTGGATGGATAGGTGTTCGTCTGTAAATGATGAGTTGACCAACAGCCACCACAGAGCACAGGATACAGTTAAACACGATAGTGACTGTGAACCACCTGAATTGTTTTTTGGAGTTACTATCAGACAGAGCTAGACGACACAGACCAGACTGGCCATCAACGCCCCAGTGTGATAGTCCAGGAAGAAAAGGTATCACAGACAACAAAAGTCCAACACACCAAGTTACAGCACAAGCTGCAGCTGTCAGACGTCTATTGAATGTCCACGTAGTCAAGGGGAAACAGAGGATGATGATGTGATCTACAGTGATGAACCAGAGGATCAGAGCTGACACCTCACTGGATAGAAGGGAAAGAAAACCAGCGACCTTGCAAGTCACACTGTTTGTCCATGTCTTTTCAAAGTAGATGTATCTTCCATGGAATATTTCATTGGCCACTGTAACCATGCTGACGTGGATTCCCATGCAGATGTTAGCAATCTGCAAATGGACAACAAACGTGATGAATGTACCTCCAAATATTTTCTTTTTCACGAATGCTGCTATGAAACAAACCAAATTCCCTAGAATAGAGAACAAACCAAGTAACCAGAAGGAAAGTTTGTACAATTCAGTTGGTAGCAAATATTCACAGGAAAAAAACATGGGTTGTGGTGATACACAACGTATTGCGTGCGATTGTTTTATGAGTAAATTCCTGCAACAAAGCCTATGATTTGTTGAGAAGATGCTTTTCAAATGATTCCATATTGACAATGCATCCAAGGGAAAGTTGGTCAACGAATTTCCCCTGACGTCCAGTTCCGTGAGCTGTGGCATACACTGAACTGCTCTGGGCTGGATTGTTTGAATGCCAGAAAATGATAGATTCAAATAGGTCAGTTTTGGAAAGTACATGGGCAGTTCACTGTTGAATATCTGGACACGTGTTCTTGAAGCATCTAGTTTTGCTAGAGCATAATGAAACAGAAAACATGGCCTACCTCTTAGTAACGTCAGAGAATTGTTTGCCAAAACCAATCTCCTTAAATTCCATAGCTTGAGAAAAACAATCCTATCCACAGTTTTCAGGTAGTTGTGGGTTAGATCAAGGGACTGCAGGTTGCGAAGCTTCACGCTGGATATATTGACTAGAGAACAATAAGAAAGATCCAAATAAATGAGATAGGTGTTGTTACTGAAATCACTCAGCGTCATTCCTGAGCCTGTGGCGTCCATGTAGCGAAGCTCGGGAAAAGGGTCAGCA
Source organism: Monoplex corrugatus (assembly GCA_030674185.1). NCBI lineage: Eukaryota > Metazoa > Mollusca > Gastropoda > Littorinimorpha > Ranellidae > Monoplex > Monoplex corrugatus. The sequence continues at coordinate 23,871,084 of JAPXFY010000015.1, forward strand.
TGAAAAGCCTGAGGACATGAGAAAGCATGACCTTGACATTGACAGCCATCAGGGCAGGTCATGTCACACAGCCATTCATCATCACGCTGTGGACACTGACCCCAGCCATCACACAGATGATCTCCATAAACACAAACTGTAGAACCACGACACTGGTAAAAACCAGGACAGGTGAATGTCTCACAGTCTTGTTCATCTTCACCATATGTACAGTCAGAAAATCCGTTACATCGAGTGTAGACCGGGAGACAATACAACCAATCATCTGTACACCAGTAATGAGTGTCAGGACAAGACTGATGAGATGTCATCAGCTGTTGAGTAAAGTAGCCTGTACCATCCAGGTTGATGAAAAGTCGCTGATTTTTGTTTGCCTCTTTGTGGGTCCACGAGAAACTGTCATTTCTGGGGCAGTTGATCTGATCAGTGTCATCCAAACAATCCGCTTGGTCATCACAACGTTGGTTACCCAACACACACTGGCCATTGGCGCACAGAAAGCCACTGCATGGAGGATGTTGACAGAATGACTCATCACTGTGATCTGGACAGTCGTGTCTGAAGTCACACACCAGGGTGTAAGGCAATGTTGTCATGTCATCATCACAGACAAACATGCCAATGGTGTAGTCAGTGTGCTTTTTAGGAGAAATCGGTGTATCTGCGTTCTTACTGCTCATGCTCCAGAACACGCACGATCTTGTATACATCACTTGTCCACAGTGGACTTGAAGATCACAGGACAAAAATGTATGTGTCACGTGACCCTCTGGACAAACTGAAAACGTCTGTTGTTTCTGTATCAAAAGCGCCAGGACTAGGCTTGAAGCAGGAAATTCAACTGTTTGAACAGAATAGACGTTTTGTGATTGTAATTTTACTTCACAAAGTATATTGTTTGAAAAACTTACTTCCGAAATGCTACGTGCATCCAGACCACAAAGAATAAAAAACCTGCTGGGAAAGTAGGCGAAGGACTCAAAATGAACAAAGTTGTAGATCTGAGTGTTGTCAGACCAGTGACGGAACTTGCTGTACATGAAAGTCACAGACTGCCAGCCCATTGAATAACCTGCCCATACTCCAAAGTCGTCACGGTGATTAAAGATGTGCAGGAAATCGACTTGTTCCTGTCTGGTTTTGACTGAAGCCAGCTGTCCACCCATCTTCTGACACTCATATGTTGCCAGTGCAGGAGGAAAATTAACAGTTGTTTTTATGTATGCAAAACATTTCTTACGTGAAGCCACCAAACCCTGACAGTCAGGACTGCTGAAGGGACAGTGTTCTGTTTCATCACGTCCATCTTTACACTCTGACTTCAGGTTACAGTCCAGATGATGCTGAAAGCTGGAATAGTGATCGACAGAACAGTTGAACAAACCACTGGGTAACTGATGGGGCTTAGCTGTCTGTGGGTGAAAAGAAAAGAGGATTTTCAGACTGATACTTTGAAACAATTGTGTCTGGTCTACATTGCTAACATGAATTTGAATATGTGTTGTGGGAAAAACGCAAGCTGATGAATTTTTGTCACCATATACACGCAAGACGTTTTGACGGGTATCCGGCTGTGTATAAATCAAGTCTGCGTACGTTTCAGGTGTGAAGTCTCTGTACGATGTTCCCTGAAAACTGACCATGATGACACAGCCAGAGGGCGCTGTCACTTCTTCCCAGATGTCAGGAGAAGCTATGCCTAAAAAACTCTGACGTGGTAATATCATGTACCCGCAAGAGGGTGACGTAGACACTTTAATAAAAGTGTGATCTTCAATTGCCTGTATATGTAGTTTAACTAAACTGTTGTTATAGTGCAAAAAAGACATGTTGTTCCCATATGATTCGATGTAATCTTCTTCCATAGAATGAAGGAAGCATTGTATATCCCAACTTTCTATGGTATTGTAGGCAGTATTCATTTGAAGTATCTTAGTTTGCCAAATACTAGAGCCACACCAATATGCCAAACGTTGGACACGAGCCCGCACTAACATTCCCTGTGGTACCTCTACATGCAGAAGACAGAATGTACTGAACTCATCACACATCCCATACACCACTCTCTGGTGTGTCCGAAAGTCATCAAAATACCTGTCATCGCAGTTTGACACATTGGTCTGTAGGATTGTGAAGTTTGTTTGATTCTGATTCATGATGTAGTCTACACCCGGACAGAGGTCACTGATGTTCAATGGATCAGGAGTGATGCTGGTGCTGGTGATGCTCATGTTCCTCTGGTGATGATCGTGATGACGATAGTAACAGTAATAATGATAGTATTTATTACAGTAACAACACTGATAACGACAATATCAAAAGGGCATCAATTTAACTATCTCTGAAACACAATATCAGCAACGTATGTAAGCATAATTCACAAACAAAATCATACGCATTTATATCTATAAATATCTGCATGCATGAATTCATGAAGAGTATGATGAAAACCGTCTTAACATCCGTGTTTCCAAAACACAAGAATTGCTGGCTGATTTCAGACTGGTCTACGTGATACCAACACAGAAAATGACAATATGACAATATAATAATGATAATATGGTGGTGTGTCCATAAATAACAATGCGTACTGGACTGTTTAAATGCTTGTTTTTTTTCTAAAACATATATGAACAAATACAAAAAGATATGTTGGATGAGCACAAACTACACACAGAAACAACACACACACACAACACACACACACACACACACACACACACATACACACACACGCACGAGCACACACACACACACACACACACACACACACACACAAACACACAAACACACACACACACAAACACACAAACACACACACACACACAAACACACCACACACATACGCATGCACACACATGTATATATATATATACATATATATATATATATGTATATTATATATATATATATATATGGACACATGCATTCATGCATATACATTATCTATTATCTATCTATCTTATCTATCTATCTATCTATAAACATATATATATAGATAGATAGATACATGTAGATAGATAGAGATATATATAGAGAGAGATAGTAGATAGATAGATAGATAGATAAATAGATAGATAGATAGATAGATGGATGGATAGATAGATAGATAGATAGATAGGTAGATAGATAGATAGATAGATAGACAGATAGATAGACAGATAGATAGATAGATAGATAGATAGATGGATGGATGGATGGATGGATGGATGGATGGGGGATGTATGGAGGGATGGATGGATAGATAGAGGGACGGATGGATGGAGGGATGCAGAGATGGAGGGATTGTGAGCTTGGGTTTTAACTGATTGTCTTTTTCATTAAATGTGGAATTGTTTTAAACGTGGTGTTAGCCCTGATATGGATCTACTAGTCGGTTGGGGTATAAGTAATATATACTTGTCCTCTTCTCAAAGGATGAAATAGCAATGTTGTAATGGAGTCACAAAAAATTACCACCTCTCCTCCTGAGTTGTGGTTGCATTTATTTTGAAAGTCTGTTCGAAATTTTTGTGTGGATTTATCTGTTAGCTGCTCTAGTGGTGTTAACGTGCAGTCATCCTTTATGTTTGATGTAGTGGGTCTTCTTTGGTTTCAATCACACTTTGCTGCACACCATGGGATGATTCGTATCACAGCCGGCTTTATGGAAGCTGCTTGTGAGACGTACACAGTTGAAGACAGCTCTTCTGGTGATTATCATGTTCAGCTGATGCCAATGTCCGCACTCTGTGGGCCTCCAGGACAGGCCAGCTTTGCTTTGAAAAAAGTGTTAGTGATGCACAATGTGTGGTAGGAGCAGAGTTCCAACACCCTCTGGCTACTGTCGTCCATCTTGCAAAAGCCAAAATGTCCGAGACAGTCTGGCCATGAGTAGTGGTCTGATTCAATTCTAGCACGAAATCACCAAGCAGAATATTACGTACAGAGGGAGAGAGAGAGAGAGAGAGAGAGAGAGAGAGAGAGAGAGAGAGAGAGAGAGAGGAGAGAGAGAGAGAGAGAGAGAGAGAGAGAGATAAGTGCAAAGGAATAGAAGACCAACACAAAACAGATTCTCAAAGTATGTACAGAAAAATTGAAGAACTTGCCCACAGGAAAAAGACATGCATATCAACTTGACGCTTAAAATGGAAAGATGGTATGCTTATCACGGAAAAATACAAAATATTAGAGAGATGGGGAGAATACATTAAAGACCTCTTAAGCGATGATAGAAACAAAGAACACGTTATAAGATAAAACATTGAAGGACAACCCATAATGAAAAATGAAGTTAGAGCAGCAATGAAAAAGATGAAACCAGAAAAAGCCCCAGGACCAGACAATATTACAACAGAAATGATAGAGGCCCTGGAAGATTTCGGTATTCAAAAAATAACGGTCCTCCTAAATGAAATTTATGACACTGGAAAAATCAAAATTAATTTTCACTGCACTTCCAAAGACGACAGTGGCTATTGAATGCGAACTCTGTGGAACAATTAGTTTAATGAGTCATGTAACAAAAATCCTATTAAGAATAATCATGACCAGGGCAAGGAACAGAATCAAAACAGAAATAGCAGAAGAACAGTGTGGATTTGTTTGTATGCATGGTGTTTGTTTATGGTCATACTCCATACTACACAGTCTGAGAGCATCAATAACGTCAGACCACTCTATGGAAATAACAAAAATAATCCATTTAAGCTGTCTGAACGATCAATACGTCAAACTTGAGGATGGAAATAACAGATATAACGATTTAAGATGTTGGTTAAATGCTGGTTAAATTGGTGGCAGACAATTTAATATCGACATCATTCAGGTGCATGCACCAAAATCCGCAAGTACTCAGGAAGAAATTGACAACTTCTCCGAAGTATTAGAAATGGCCAAGTTCCAATGTAAATCACAAGAAGTTTCAATAATAATGGGAGATTTTAATGCTAAAGTTGGACAGGATAGGGTGGAGGATATAGCTGGACCTCATGGCCATGATACACAAAATGAAAGGGGATGGAAACTTGTAGAATGGGCACAGATGAATGAGTTCATAATAGGAAACACCTGGTTTGAGCAGCCTAATAGAACAAAATGGACTTGGATGAGTCCAGCAGATAATACCAAAAATCAGATTCACACTACATCCTGATTAATAAAAGATTTAGAAATTCTTTACTGACAGCAAAAAGACTACCAGACGCAAAATGCAACAGTAGCCACAATCTGTAGTTGGAAGATTTAGGCTAAAATTAAGGAACAGGAAACAGACCAAAAGCAACATCAAACTAAATATTGGACTCTTAAAGACAGATGAAGTAATACGTGAAAAAAAAATGTACATGTTCAAAACTAATTCAGTCTCTGAAAGACGTTGGTGACAGTGAGGAACAATGGACAAAGTTGAGAAATTCGATAAATGAAGCTTGTGAAGAAATCCCTAAAATAGATAGAAAGCAAAAAACAACTGGATGACAAAAGAAATGCTAGACTTGATGGAGGAATGGAAGAAGGCAAAGAGAAACGAGGAGATATATAGGAAGATAAAAAAAAGAAACCAGGAAGCTTGGCTGAAAAAAGAGTGCAAAGAGATGGAAGACCGACACAAAACGGATCCTCAGGGTATGTACAGAAGAATTGAAGAAATTGTCCACATGAAAAATGCATGCACATCAACTGGTTGCTTGAAATCGAAAGATGCTACGTTTATCATGGAAAAAGACAAAATATTAGACAGATGGGGAGAGTACATTGAAGACCTTTTTGAAGATGACAGAAACAAAGAACACATTATAAGAGAGAACGTTGAAAGACCACCCATAATGAAAAATGAAGTTAGAGCAGCACTAAAAAAGATGAAACCAGGAAAAGCCCCAGGACCAGACAACATTACTACAGAGATGATTGAAGCCCTACAGGAATTTGATATTGAAGAAATAACAGTCCTCCTTAATGGAATTTATGACACTGGAAAAATCCCCAAAGATATGTCAAACTCAATTTTCATTGCACTTCCAAAGAAAACAGGGGCTATAGAAACCGAACTCCATCGCACAATCAGTTTGATGAGTCATGTAACAAAAATACTATCAAGAATAATCATGATGAGGACAAAGAATAGAATCAAAAGAGAAAGGAAAAGGAACTATTAATGCCATATGCATCCTAAGAACTATCATAGAAAGGTTAATCAAGATGACTAAGGGTTTATATTTGTGCTTTATTGATCATACCAGGGCTTTAGATCGGGTGGGACATGAAGAGTTGATCAACCAACTAGAAAGACTCAATATTGATGAGGAGAATCTACGAATAGTCAGAAATGTGTGTTGGGAACAGGCAGCTGCAGTTAGAATAGAACACGATATAAACTCTTTCCAAAATATCAAAAGAGGAGTCAGACAAGGTTGTGTTTTGTCACCAGATCTGTTTTCACTTTACAGCAAAAATATCACGAGAAACCTAAAAGAAGACCTTGGATTAAAGGTTGGAGGAAAAATGATAAACAACATTCGATACGCAGATGACACCGTGCTAATTGCAGAAAACAAAAAGGACCTACAAAACCTTGTGAATGTACTAGAAATAGAAAGCAAAGGTAAGGGGTTGGAACTAAACAGCAAGAAGACTGAAGTCATGGTGATCAGTAAAAAACACGAAATCCCCTCATGCAAAATAAGAGCAAACGGCACAACCTTGAGACAGGTTGATAAGTTTAAATATGTGGGAACGATCATTTCACCAGACGGCAGATGCACATCAGAAATAGCCAGCAGAATTGGCCAAGCCAAAACAGCTTTGAAGAAGATGCCTATCAATTAACATCAGGAAGAGAGTTCTTGAATGTTATATAGAACCGATGTTACATGGTTGTGAGGCGTGGACAGTCAACAAGCAAAGCCAGAACAAGATTGAGGCAACCGTGATGTGGTTTCTGTGAAGAATGTTGAGAGTTCCATGGACATCATAGAAAACAAACGAGACAGTCTTGATGGAGGCAGACACAAGACTATCATTCATAAGGAAGATTAGGAAAAGACAGGCAACATTTAGAGGCATTGTTATGAGGAAAAGGGAACTGGAGCACCTGGTCACAACAGGAAAAGTGGGGGGAAAGAGAGCACCAGGTAGACCCAGGGAGAATATATTGGACGGACTTGCATAGTGGCTGAAGACAAAGAGGGTGGAGGAGGTGCTTGAAACATCAAGGGATAGAAACAGATGAAAGGCCATGATCGCCAACGCCATTTGGCAGGGCACTTGATGATGATGATGAACGATTTAAGCTGTCTGCACGCATCGGTGACGTCAGACTTCTCGATGGAAATAACAGATTATTTCATTTAAGCTCTCTGAATGCATAAGTGACGTCAGACTTGTTGATGTAAGCAACAGATAAGTTGTATTCCATTTAAGCTGTCTGAATGCATCAGTGACGTCAGACTTGTTGATGTAAGCAACAGATATAGTTGTATTCCATTTAAGCTGTCTGAATGCATCAGTGACGTCAGACTTGTTGATGCAAGCAACAGATATAGTGGTATTCCATTTAAGCTGTCTGAATACATCAGTGACGTCAGACTTGTTGATGTAAGCAACAGATATAGTTGTATTCCATTTAAGCTGTCTGAATGCATCAGTGACGTCAGACTTGTTGATGTAAGCAACAGATATAGTTGTATTCCATTTAAGCTCTCTGAATGCATCAGTGACGTCAGACTTGTTGATGTAAGCAACAGATATAGTTGTATTCCATTTAAGCTGTCTGAATGCATCAGTGACGTCAGACTTGTTGATGTAAGCAACAGATATAGTTGTATTCCATTTAAGCTGTCTGAATGCATCAGTGACGTCAGACTTGTTGATGTAAGCAACAGATATAGTTGTATTCCATTTAAGCTATCTGAATGCATCAGTGACGTCAGACTTGTTGATGTAAGCAACAGATATAGTTGTATTCCATTTAAGCTTCTGAATGCATCAGTGACGTCAGACTTGTTGATGTAAGCAACAGATATAGTTGTATTCCATTTAAGCTGTCTGAATGCATCAGTGACGTCAGACTTGTTGATGTAAGCAACAGATATAGTTGTATTCCATTTAAGCTGTCTGAATACATCAGTGACGTCAGACTTGTTGATGTAAGCAACAGATATAGTTGTATTCCATTTAAGCTGTCTGAATGCATCAGTGACGTCAGACTTGTTGATGTAAGCAACAGATATAGTTGTATTCCATTTAAGCTGTCTGAATGCATCAGTGACGTCAGACTTGTTGATGTAAGCAACAGATATAGTTGTATTCCATTTAAGCTGTCTGAATGCATCAGTGACGTCAGGCTTGTTGATGTAAGCAACAGATATAGTTGTATTCCATTTAAGCTGTCTGAATGCATCAGTGACGTCAGACTTGGGAATGGAAATAACAGATTATTCCTTTTAAAGCTATCTGAATGCATCAGTGACGTCAGACTTGGGAATGGAAATAACAGATTATTCCATTTAAGCTGTCTGAATGCATCAGTGACGTCAGACCACTCAAAGGAAATACCAGATACAGTCCATTTAAGCTGATGTCTGAATGCATCAGTGACGTCACACATGTCGATGGAAATAAACAGGTGTATTCCATTTTAGCTGTCTGCACGCATCAGTGACGTCAAACCACGCACTAGAAAATAACAGATGCATGGCATTTAAGCTGTCAGAATGCATAATGACGTCAGAACACTCACTGGAAATAACAGATGTATCCCATTTAAGCTGTCTGGATGCATCAGTGACGTCAGACCACTGTCTGGAAATGACTGGTGTATTCCATTTAAAGTGTCTGAATGCATCAGTGATGTCAGACCACTCAATGGAAGTAACAGATGTATTTGATTTTAGCTGTCTGAATGCATCAATGACGTCAGTGAAAATAACATATTATTCCATTTAAGCTGTCCGAATGCATCGCGACGTCAGTGGAAATAACAGATTATTCCATTTAAGCTGTCTGAATGCATTAGTGAGTCAGACCACTGCATGGGAATGACAGAATATTCCAGTTTAACTGTCTGAATGCGTCAGTGACGTCAGACCACTCACTGGAAGTGACAGGTGTATTCCGTTTAAGCTGTCTGAATGCATCAATGACGTCAGACCACTCAATGGAAATAATAGATACAATCCACTTAAAAACACAAACGCACCCGCAGTGAAGAATTCAGAGTGATTGTTCGTTTTCCAAGATAAACAGTGAACAATATATCGCAGTGTTCTGCTGGTCTATTGAGTCCTACCAACGTCTGAACAATCATCTTATTCTCTTTAAACGTAGATCAGACCATAGGTCTGTAGACGGTTCCACACTACTGTGTGATTCTGTTGTTTGTGTATTGTTTGTAACACCCAAGTCTTGTACTGTAGGAATCATAGTTCTACACTGTATTGTGTGATTCTGTTGTTTGTACAATGTTTGTAACACCCAAGACTTGTACCACAGGAATGACAGTCCCACTGTATTGTGTGATTCTGTTGTTTGTATAATGTTTGTAACACCCAAGACTTGTACCACAGGAATAACACTTCCACTCTGTTGTGTGATTCTATTGTTTGTACAATGTTTGTAACACCCAAGACGTGTACTGTAGGACTAACAGTTCCACGCTTTTTTGTGATTCTGTTGTTTGTACAATGTTTGTAATAACCCAGACTTGTAGTATAGGAATGTCAGTTCCACTGTATTGTGCGATTCTGTTATTTGCACATTGTTTGTAACATCCAAGACTTGTACTGTTGGAATGACAGTTCCACTGTATTGGGTGATTCTGTTGTTTGTACAATGTTTGTAATACCCAAGACTTGTACTGTAGGAATGACGCCTATACAGGAGCGTATGCATACATTGCACTATGGTCAGTAATGTTCTAAGATATTTACCTTGCTCCTTATCATGCCGTCCAAGGCCCAGATGGTGTTTGCATGGCGCTGGAGAATCGTACATTATATAAAACTGACAGTTTTATGATCGTTCTGTGATACTTTGTTTTTCACTCTGTAAGTGAACGCATATTACTTCTGGATAAGTTTTGTTTTCCTTTTTTTATTCTGTTTTATTTCGTGTATTTTTGTATTTTAATATGGCACATTAGTAAAAATTTAACCCTTTGACTCTCTCACCCTATCTACCAGGTGAGGGAGTTCAAAGGGTTACATTTTTGCTTTGCTGTCATTGGTGACAAAGCATGATGCAGGTAGATGGGCTGAGGGAATCAAAAGGTTAAAGGTTTGCTTTGTTGTCATAGGTGACAAAGCACGACGCGAATGAATGGGCTGAGGGAGTCAAAGGGTTAAATGTTTGCTTTTTGTCATGGGTGACAAAGCACGATGCAGGTGGATGGGCTGAGGGAGTCAAAGGGTTAAAAAGACTCGTGTTATTTTTCGTAAGCAGGTAAACAGACGTGACAGGGTCAGACACAGGTACCAACACACGTAGACATTCTCATCACTGTTTCATGACAGGTTGAACTTGATGTTGCGTGTGAGTTATCTTGAATAACACAGACACCTGCGTATTAGAACTCTTTTTTTTCTTTTTGTTCTTCCGTTCCCTATCTGTATGGTAAGGTTAGTCTGGCGACGACTGTGGTCAGTTTTTTACGTCACTGCCTGTTGCCATGGAGATTGGTGGTCAGAGAAGTTGGTCATGTCTCTTGGTGCTTCACTGGACAAAAATTGACATCGCAACAACATATGTTCAACTCTAACAAGTCACCTGGTGTAGTGAAGAGTACAACGGACCACTGACTTGAAGGTTGTGAATTCGAATCCTCAACAGTCTCTTCAAAAATCGTAGGTTTTTTTCCCGATTCCAGCTGGCTTCTACTTCAGAATTGTGCGTGCTATGGGCCCACTGGGATAGGCTAAAACCACACAGTTGAGTCTCATCCACTTCACGGATCCGTCATTCAGGTGTTGCTCAAATCTTCTGACCATCAATGCAGGTTCTGTATCTCTCTGGCCTGGTTGACGCCAGGATATATCAGATAGTAAGCGTGGAGTACAGCCCTGTCGTGGAGTCTCAATCCTTGGTGGAACTCCATGGTATATGGCATCATAATTATCATCTCATCGTGTCTCATCATCGTTGTCATCATCATCGTGCATAGTAAAACTTGTACCTGCTTCTGTGGCCATGAAGGTGACGGAGAAAAATGAGACAATATATATCGAACATAACAAGAAACACCCAAGGATGTCGGATGGGACCCAGAGCAACAATGCTTCACCTCTGGCCAATCACTTACCTCTCGGCTTCTAACGGAACACGGGATGACCGTTTCATCAAGCAAATGGGACGCTGTCCATGCGCTCTAGGCTTTGGACTGAAATCTTAAACTAGGAAAACCATAATGCTACCAATTTTGAAGAACAAGGTCTCCCAACAGTGTAAAAATCGCTACTCACAGTTCGTAGGAAAACCATATTTGTAACCTTAACAATAACCCTATCATTCACTGTGTAACCTAATCCTTAACTTAACCCTAATTGTAGCCTCGATTAGTTTTAAAAGAGATGACTGTTATGTATGGTTTGTTCCAAATATTATACTGACAATTATTCTTTTTTTCTTAGGGCGGTCAAAACCTCTGTCTGTCTGTCTGTCTGTCTGTCTGTCTGTCTCTCTCTCTCTCTCTCTGTCTCTCTTCCTCTGTCTCACTGTCAGTTTGTCTGTCTGTCTGTCTCTCTCTCTCTGTCTCTCTTTCTCTGTCTCACTGTCAGTTTGTCTGTCTGTCTGTCTCTTCTCTCTCTCTCTCTCTTGTCTCTCTCTCTCTGTCTCTCTTTCTCTGTCTCACTGTCAGTTTGTCTGTCTGTCTGTCTGTCTCTCTGTCTCTGTCCCTTCTCATCCCCCTCCTCTCTCTCTTTATCTTTCTCTATTTCCCTCTCTTCGTTTCTCTCTCCCTCCCTCGTCCTTCCCCGCTCTCTCTTATACACACATACACGCGCACGCAAGCGTGATGCATATTTGCGTTTAATTCCATAAGAGCCACGAAATAATAGCGACGTAATGCGCCTGGATTTACCAAACAGGCCGTAAACATGTGTGTCTTGTCTGACTATTATTTTTTTTTACGTATTTTCATTATATTCATCACACACACACACACACACACACATAGAGAGAGAGAGAGAGAGAGAGAGAGAGAGAGAGAGAGAGAGAGGACAGACAGACAGACAGACAGACACAGAGACAGCGAGACAGACAGAGACAAAGAGAGACGAACGTGTGTGTCTGTGTCTCCGTCTGTGTCTGTGTCTGTGTCTGTGTCTCTGTGTGTGTTGTGACAAAACTGTGTAGAACAAATTTCTCATCTCTTCATGAGTAGATCTTAAAGCCAGTTGAAGCAAACCCATACAGTCCAAGTTGACCAAAAGCGCCAGTAGCTGTGCTAGAAAAGTGTAGTTTGTATTTGCCAACAAAATATGATTTTCCCTGAATACTTGACCAATACACTCATACGCCACAGACTGACAGGCTGCTTGTACTTTTGATGCACAGACATACTTATCAGTGTGTGCACATGTATGTGTATGTGTGCACGCTCTGTCTGTCTGTCTGTCTGTCTTCTGTCTCTCTCTTGTCTCTCTCTGTGTCTGTCTCCTGTCTGTCTCTCTCTCTGTCTGCTTTCTCTCTCTTTCTTCTGTCTCTCTGTCTCGTCTCTGTCTCTGTCTGTAGTCTGTCCTGTCCTCTCTGTGTCTCTCTCTCTGTCTCTCTCTGTCTGTCTCCTGCTGTCTCTCTCTCTGTCTGCTTCTTCTCTCTCTTCTTTCTGTCTCTGTTCTGTCTCTGTCTGTCTGTCTCTGTCTCTCTGTCTCTCTGTCTGTCTGTCTGTCTCTCTCTCTCTCATGCGCGGGTACGCGTGTGTCTCTGAGTGTGTCTGGTGGTGGTGGTGGTGGTGGTGTGTATATGTGTGTGTGTGTGTGCGCGCGCGTGTGTCTGTGTGAGAGAGAGAGAGAGAGGGAGGGAGGGAGAGAGAGAGAGAGAGCCAACCAGCCAGACAGACAGAGACAGAGACAGAGAAAGGGACAGACAGAGAGAGAGATACGAATACGAATGTGATTTATTCAGTATAGGCCTAGGATCCTTATTGAAGGTTTTGCATATAAAACAAATGTTTTAGACATTTTACACAGAAAAGCAAACACAGTCATTCAAGTAGGTATAGACTATGATTTAAATCAAATCACTGATTCTTTGTGTAAAACGTTTTTCAAAAATTTGGAAATGCACCAGACACTTTGGCTATTCCAAAGATAATCAAATCCAAATGAATGTAAACAATGGTAACCCGGATTTTGTTACCGTCATTATTTAAATGACATAACATCTTAAACCCTGTGTGGATAATCTTCTATTATCCAGTCTAAGTCAATTTAAGCCAATAGCTGATGCATTTTACAAATGAATTTAAATAGATTGCATATCTTCCAAGCTCTCCATACGTAAAAACATTTAGAGTCTGGCGATAAACATCAAAATGTTTCATTGCAAACATCTGCAGCTGGATTGTAATTTTTTGTTCACTTTCAATGGCTTTGTCAAATGCTCATAATTTGGAGACGTTTTGCGTTTTTGGTTGGATCTGAGAATCAGAAAACTTACTACATAAAATGATATGCTGTATGAATTATAATCAAGTCTACATATGTCACCAAGTACAAGTAAAACTGCAGTCTTTGCTCTTTTGACTAGGTCTTGATACATAACATTGAAACTAAGTTTTCTTAAAAACGTATACTAAGATATTTATAAGCATTTACCATAACAACTATCTTGTTTATATAATATTTTTCTCATAGTAAGCTACATGACCACCCTCTGGAAAAAAAAAGCTATGCTGCTTTCCCCATTTTTACCTTTCACTCCAGTCTCGTTGCTGCAGCATACAAGTTGTCCAGTTGTTTCCGTAACCTGCAACTGCCATAAACAGAAGGACAATTCATCAGCAAAGCGCAAAATAAATAATTCAATCAAACCAAAAGTTCTCCATGTCGCCCTTTTTCAAAAATTTCAACTGCAATTAAATTATGAATAATGAAAACAACACAGGACTACACATATTTCCTTGCTTAACCCCTCTAGTGCAATTGATGTAACCTGATAATTAACCCCATGAACGTATTCAAGTGTAAACAACATTGTACATATATATACTTCTTACACAGCGATATAACGTACTCATAATATCATTTATATTAAAAAGGCCACAAGGGCTTCATAGAACTAGAATCAAAAGCTTGTTCTATATCAATGAATGCAGCATATGGCTTCTGATTATCTACAAGCTGTTTTTTTCTGGACCGCAGCTAACACGGTAAATATATGATCGATTGCAGAATAACCTTTCTAAAAATCTAACCTCATGTTCACTGGTAATGCATGTCTGGATTATCTGCATCTGTAATCTTCTCTTTAAAATGGAACTGTATAATTTGCCACTAATGTCACATGAGGATAGATGGAGAGAGTACATTAAAGACTTTTTTGAAGATGACAGATATGAAGAACACATTATAAGAAAGAACGTTGAAGGACCACGACTAATAACAGATGAAGTTAGAGCAGCACTGAAAAAGATGAAACCAAGAAAAACCCCAGGACCAGACAGTATCACTACAGAAATGGTTGAAGCCCTGGAGGAATTAAGTATTGAAAAACATAACAGTCCTATTAAATGGGATTTTTGTCACTGTAAAAATCACCAAAGATATGTCGAAATCAATCTTCATTGCACTTCCAAAGCGAACAGGGGCTATAGAATGCGAACTCTATAGCACAATCAGATTGATGAGTCATGTAACAAAAATCCTGTTATGAATAATCATGATGAGGACAAGGAATAGAATCAAAAGAGAAATAGCAGAAGAACAGTGTGGATTTGTGGAAGGGAAAGGAACTATTAATGCCACATACATCCTAACATCAGGGAGAGGTCAATCGAGATGAATAAGGATTTATACTTATGTTTTGTTGACTATACCAAGGCTTTCGATCGGGTAAAACATGAAGAATTGATCAACCAACTAGAAAGACTCAATATTGATGGAAAAGATCTACAAATAATCAGAAATATGTATTGGGAACAAACAGCTGCAATGAGAATAAAAAATGATGTAAGCTCTTTCAAAACATCAAACAAGGAGTCAGACAGGGTTGTGTTTTGTCACCAGATCAGTTTTCACTTTACATCGAAAACATCATGAGAAACCTAGAGGAAGACCCTGGATTAAATGTTGGAGGAAAAATGATAAAGACTCAGTATTGATGGAAAAGATCTACAAATAATCAGAAATATGTATTGGGAACAAACAGCTGCAATGAGAATAGAAAACGATATAAACTCTTTCCAAAATATCAAAAGCGGATTCAGACAAGGTTGTGTTTTTACAGCGAAAATATCATGAGAAACCTAGAGGAAGACCCTGGATTAAAGGTTGGAGGAAAAATGATAAACAACATTCGATACGCAGATGACACCATGCTAATTGCAGAAAATGAAAGGGACCTACAAAACCTTGTGAATATACTAGAAATAGAAAGCAAAGGAAAGTGGTTGGAACTAAACAGCAAGAAGACTGAAGTCATAATGATCAGTTAAAAATACGAAATCCCCTCATGCAAAATAACAGCAAACGGCACAGCTTTGAGACAGGTTGATATGTTTAAATATGTGGGAACGATCATTTCACCAGACGGCAGATGCACATCAGAAATAGCCAGCAGAATCGGCCAAGCCTAAACAGCATTCAAGAAGATGAAAAGCATTCTTACCAAGAAATACCTATCAATTAACATCAGAAAGAGAGTTCTTGAATGTTATATAGAACGGATACTGTTATATGGTTGTGAGGCATGGACAGTCAACAAGCAAAGCCAGAACAAGATTGAGGCAGCCGAAATGTGGTTGCTAAGGAGAATGTTGAGAGTTCCATGGACAGCAAAGAAAACAAATGAGACAGTCTTGATTGAGGCAGATACAAGAAGATCATTCATAAGAAAAATTAGGAAAAGAAAGGCAACATTCATAGGCCATTTTTCAGGAAAGGGGAATTGGAGTATCTTGTCATAGCGGGAAAGCTGGATGGAAAGAGAGCACCAGGTAGACCCAGGGAAAAAAATATTGGACGGACTTGCAGAGTGGCTGAAGACAGAGAGGGTAGAAGATGTGCTTGTGGCAACAATGGATAGATTTATATGGAGGACCATGATCGCAAACGCCATGTGGCAAGACATTTGATGATGATGATAATGATCACACGGGGGAACATCTGTATAGTTGTTCATATCATTCATCTGCCTTTGCTATTTTTGCTTTGTTTTGTTTTATTTTTTGTTTTGTTTTTGTTGTTTTTGTTGTTGTTACTCTTGTTGCCAAGAG
>JAPXFY010000015.1:23889985-23907485 GCA_030674185.1 Monoplex corrugatus
AACACAAAAACACACGTACAATCACACACAATACACACACGCGCGCGCGTGCACACACACACACACACACACACACACACACACACACACACACACACACACACACACACACACACACACACACACACACACACAAACGCACAAACACACACAAACACACTTTTTTTTTCCAATAAAAAACGAACATTATTTCTATCCAACACAAGCACATGCTATATCCACTTTCCCTTTCAACACGCTACCACCCTGATCCCCCCAGCCCCCAACCCCGTCTCTGGAAGCAAACTGGTATCATGCATAAATATCACGAGAAAGTGTTTTAAACAGTTCAGTGAAAGTACATGATTTATGTGATTGCGTGTCGGTTACAATGACGAATACACTGACGCAAATAGAGTCATGGTGATCAGAGAACTACCCGCATGATTATGTCTATCTACAGTTTTAGCCAGAGAAGCAACAGGAATACTTCATTCACCAACACTTGATTTATTGTCAAGCAGCCACTTACATGGCGCCGTGCAGTCGTGTTCCCATCATATTGATTGAAAGTACCCGCACAGGTATCTGGTATCAGCGTGAGTAATCCCACACGTTGACAGCACCTTCGTTGTTTTTATTTTTCTTTCACTTCGTATTTACATTTCCTTTTTAGTCGTGATGTGAGTGTAGTGAGCTTCGTTCTGAATTTATTTAATCCATACCTCGTGGTTTTCTATCCCACTACCGATCAGAATGACTGTACTGTTGATGAGGAGAAAAGTCGAGGTATCTACGGGGAGTGAACTCTGGAACCTCATCATTCTATCATTCATCAGAATGACTGTACTCTTCAGGATAGACCACTTGTCAGAATTGCAGAATTCATCTCACGTCCGCTCTCACATCATATTTACTGAAAAACACAATATGATGTCATTTTAGTCAGTTTATTCTTTTTCTCACACTGGACGGAGCAGCAGGTAAGTTTCAGTCTTTTTCTCCTAATTTTTATATCTGGTGTTTGTTTGTGATCATACGGTTGACAAAGACCAATTGGCCGAAAATTTGCGCCTGCCTTGTCTTGTTGTATTAAATACGCGTTCTTATTCTTTTTTTCGGTGTTTTTTTTCTGGTTCCTGTTTGCTTGAACGCGGGCAGTCACACTTGTTTTGTATTTTGTACTGTTGAGCTTCTTCTCCAGAAGACGTTTTTTTTATTCAAACTGTCTGCCATGCAACAGTACTTTGTATAACACACAGGAGATCATCAACATACCTCCTAGGTTTTTGTTTTTGATGTTTATTCGTTTGTGGTTTTAAGTTTACGCTTGACAAAGGTCAGTTGGCCAAAAATTTGCACCGGTCTTGTCTCACCATCATCATCAGGTGCCTTGCCACATGGCGTTGGCGATCATGTTCTTCCATCTGTTTCTATCCCTTGTTGCCTCAAGCACCTCTTCCATCCTCTTTATCTTCAGCCACTCTGCAAGTCTGTCCAATATCTTCTCCCTGGGTCTACCTGGTGCTCTTTTTCTCCACCTTCCTGTTGTGACCAGGTGCTCCAATTTCCCTGTCCTCATAAAATGGCCTGTAAACGGTGCCTATATTTTCCTAATTTTCCTTGTGAATGATCTTTTTGTGTCTGCCTCCATAAAGACTGTCTCGTTTGTTTTCTTTGATGTCCATGGAACTCTCAACATTCTTCTTAGAAACCACATCTTGGCTGCCTCAATCTTGTTCTGGCTTTGCTTGTTGATAGTCCACGTCTCACAACCGTATAACAGTAATGGTTCTATATAACATTCAAGACCTCTCTTCCTGATGTTAATTGATAGGCATTTGTTGGAAAGAATGCTTTTCATCTTCGTGAATGCTGCTTTGGCCTGGCCAATTCTGCTGGCTATTTCTAATGTGCATCTGCCGTCTGGTGAAATGATTGTTCCCAAATATTTAAACTTATCAACCTGTCTCAAGGTAGTGCCGTTTGCTGTTATTTTGCATGACAGGATTTCATGTTTTTTACTGGTCACCACGACTTCAGTCTTCCTGCTGTTTAGTTCCAACCCCTTATCTTTGCTGTATACTTCTAGTATATTCACAAGGTTTTGTAGGTCCCTTTCATTTTCTGCAATTAGCACGGTGTCATCTGCATACCGAATGTTGTTTATCATTTTCCCTCCAAACTTTAATCCAGTGTCATCCTCTAGGTTTCTCGTGATGTTTTTGCCGTAAAGTGAAAACAGATCTGGTGACAAAATACAACCCTGTCTGACTCCTCTTTTGATGTTTTGGAAAGAGCTCAATCGTTTTCTATTCTCATAGCAGCTGTTTGTTCCCAATACATATTTCTAGTCTGATTATTCGTAGACCTTGTCCATCAATATTGAGTCTTTCTAGTTGGTTGATCAATTCTTCATGTCTTACCCGATTGAAAGCCTTGGTATAATCAACAAAGCATAAATATAAATCCTTATTCATCTCGATTGACCTCTCTATGACAGTTCTTATGACGTACATGGCATTTATAGTTATTTTCCCTTCCACAGATTCACACTATTCTTCTACTATTTCTCTTTTTATTCTATTCCTTGTCCTCATCATGATTATTCAAAATAGGATTTTTGTTACATGACTCATCAAGCTGATTGTGCGATGGAGTTCACATTCTATAGCCCCTGTCTTCTTTGGAAGTGCAATGAAACTTGATTTTGACATATCTTTGGGGATTTTTCCAGTGTCGTAAATTTCATTTAGGAGGACTGTTATTTTTTCAATACCAAATTCCTCCAGGGCTTCAATCATCTCTGTAGTAATGGTGTCTGATCCTGGGGCTTTTCCTGCTTTCATCGTTTTCAGTGCTGCTCTAACTTCATCTTTCATTATGGGTGGTCCTTCAGCATTATTTCTTCTAATGTGTTCTTCGTTTCTGTCATCCTCAAAAAGGTCTTTAATGTACTCTCCCCATCTATCTAATGTTTTGTCTTTTTCCATGATAAACGTACCATCTTTCGATTTTAAGCAACCAGTTGATGTGCATGTATTTTTCCTGTGGACATTTTCTTCAATTCGTCTATACATACCCTGAGGATCCGTTTTGTATCGGTCTTCTTCTTTTTTGCATTTTGTTTTCAGCGAAGCTTCCTTAGCTTCATTGCACCTATTCCTGATTTCTTTGATTATCTTCCTGTAGATCTCCTCGTTTCTCTTTGCCTTCCTCCATTTCTCCATCAAGCCCAAAATTTCTTTTATCATCCAGTTCTTTTCTTTTTTTTTTTTTTGCTTTTCTATCTACTGAAGGGATTTCTTCACAAGCTTCATTTATCGAATTTCTCAACTTTGTCCATTGTTCCTCACTGTCACCAACGTCTTCCAGAGCACTGAATTTGTTTTGAATATGTACGTTAAATTTTTTTTACGTATCACTTCATCTGTCTTGTCTGGTTGTATTAAATACGCGTTCTGATTCTATTTTCGTGTTTTTCTGGTTCCTTTTGCTTGATCGCGGGCAGTCACACGTGTTTTGGATTTCTTACATCTTCAGTTTAATCTCAGCCCGCAACATACAAGCGTGACTCGTGTGCTGCCCGTCTTTTTGACCAAATCATTCTGGCTTGTTCACTGCCCATCTTAATGCCCAAATCATTTCTGCATTGTTCAATGCCCATCTTAATGCCCACATCATTTTTGGCTTATGTTGTATTGCTATGAGGCCTGGACTATCTACCGATATCACATTCAACACCTGGAACATCTCCATCAATGACGTCTGTACAAGATCGGTAACATCACGTGGCAAGAACGAATGTCCATTTTTCACATTCTGAAAAAGCGTGGAGTGCCAAGGATAGACTTTCCACACGTCAAATGAGGATTTCGTTGAACACAACATATTGCCCGTAAAGGAAGACATACCAAAATTGGTGGTGCGGACAACTGAAACATCATCATCATCATCATGTGCCTCGCCGCATGGCGTTGGCGATCATGGCCATCCATATGTATCTACCCCTTGTCGCAGCAAGCACATTTTGCACCCTCTCTGTCCTCAGCCACCCTGCAAGTCTGTCTTATATTTTTTTCCTCAACCCTGTCCACCAGCATCCTGCATTGTCAACCATGTTTTTCATCATCATCAAGTGCCTTGCCACATAGCATTGGCGATCATGGCTTTCCATCTGTTTCTATCCCTTGTTGCTGCAAGCACATCTTCCACCCTCTCTGTCTTCAACCACTCTGCAAGTCCGTCCAATATTTTTTTCAATGGGTCTACCTGGTGAACTCTTTCCCTCCAGCTTTCCGTCAACCATGCTATCAAAGCAAAAACTTAACCCTTTGATTTCCTCACTCTATCCACTAGCTTCCTGCAGGAAACTGTGGATAGGGTGAGGGAGTCAAAGGATTACGTTTTGCGGTTGGTGGTTAGGGTGCGGGACCCAAAAGGTTAAATAGCGCAGTATGGTTGCTATTCATCATCATTTTTTTCCCACTTACGATGAGTTACTTCATGATTTCAAATATGAGTTATCTCCTTCACTCAAACATGTTATCAGGAATGTTTGTGTTCTAATCCTGTGAGATTGTGTCTTTGCTACCTCTTGTACACTCTGGTCAAAAGCTAACTGGCCGAGTAATTGCGCCTATCTTGTTTTGTTTAAAAAATACTTGGACTTACTTTTCTGTGACAGTGTACTTGAATGAAAAGAAAAAGATAAGGCAGGATTCGTCTCCTGTTGCTGCAAAATCCTCGGAACCATCTTCAGTAAACACATGGGGCAGACAGTCCTCTGTTTCTGTTTCAGTTCTTTTCTTTTTAGAAAAAGAGGAAGTCATCTAGCATTTGCTCTATTTTTTTCTTGTGTGTGTGTGTGTGTGTGTGTGTGTGTGTGTGTGTGTGTGTGTGTGTGTGTGTGTGTATGTGTGTGTGTGTGTGTGTGTGTTCAATTTCATTTAACTGGAACACTGGAGAGAGAGAGAGAAAGAGAATGAGAGTGAGAGAAAAAGAGAGAAAGAAAGAGAGAGAGAGAAAGATAGAAAGAGAGAGAAGAGAAAAGATAGAAAGAGAGAGAGAGAGAGAGAGAGAGAGAGAGAATCAGTTTGTCTACAATCTACCACACACAGACTATTAATTCATAATGTGTGTGTGTGTGTGTGTGTGTGTGTGTGTGTGTGTGTGTGTGTGTGTGTGTGTGTGTTGTGTGTGTTTGTGTAATTATGTGTGTGTGTGTTTGTGTATTGTGTATTGTGTTGTGTGTGTGTGTGTGTGTGTGTGTGTGTGTGTGTGTGTGTGTGTGTGTGTGTGTGTGCAGATTCTGAGTCCTTTCTGATAGTTTTTTTATTGTTGCATGTCTGTAACCATTATATACTGTAAGGACAAATTGAAACAAATGAGGTTGAAGAAGAAAAAAAAAAAGAAAGTAAGAAAGATACTGTAAGAGCTCTTATTTAAGCGCTTAGTTTCACGTTCATAACAATAAGGCACACACACACACACACACACACACACACACACACACACACACACACACACACTACACTCACATACTCACACACAGACACACATACACACACACACATACACGCGCGTGCACGAGAGAGAGAGACAGACAGACAGACAGACATAGAGTGTGAGTGAGTGAGTGAGAGAAGAGAGAGTAGGGAGAGAGAGTGAGAGAGATGAAAATAGATAGGACACAGAGAGAGTGAGAGAGAGAGTGAGTGAGTGAGAGAGGAAGAGAGAGAGAGAGAGGAGAGAGAGAGAGAGAGAGAGAGAGAGAGAGAGAGAGAGAATCAGTTTGCCTACAATCTACCACACACAGACAATCAAAATTAAAAAACAGAATCATCCAAGTTCTTTCACACATTTTATGAATTATCAAATGTTCTCATAACGAAAACTGGACGATTATGATAATTCACAACAATAATGTACAAAGTTTCACTCGCTCTTGGATCAAGCAAGCGATAGACTATCACTCCATATTCAAGTTACGGTTATGATATCAGTTGTCTTTGGGTACATTATTTGGGGTTTTTTTTTACCAAAAGCAAACACTTTCACCTGAAGTCTTATGTAATTTCATTTCCCTTTGTATTAAAGCGCACGACTTACACTATTCTACTTGCCTTTCGTTACAAGTTAATTAGTGACTGCAGAGGAAACGTTTCTATTGGTCCTTAAGGAACAGCTTATCACAAAACAGGGATGCATCAGTTTAGTGGTTAGGGCATCGGTCTTCTAACTGGAAGGTGTGGGATCAAACCTACTTGGTGACCGCCTGACGGACAAGGGGTGGATATGTTTTCGAGAGGGCACGTCTCCATGCCATACATCAGCGGCGTCACTGAGGTTCTCAGCAGGAAGATCAGGAAGTTTGGAGTCAGTGTCCACGCCAAGCCCACCAACTCCATCAGAAGCCAGTTAGTCCACCCCAAAGACAAAACAGACAAATTGGACAAATCAGGGGTGATATACAAGATAGACTGCCAGGACTGTGACCAAAGTTATATTGGCGAAACTGAGCGCAACTTGCACAAAAGATTAAAAGAACACAAACGTGAGTCCTCTCCAGTGGGGGAACATCTGACCCACACCCAACACCACTTTGAAAAGGACAGTGTGCAAGTTCTCGACAAAGAAGCAAGATGGTTCCAGAGGGGAGTAAAGGAGGCAGTCTACATCGCCGCAAGGAACCCCACCCTCAACCGTGACCGGGGCCGACACAACCTGCCATCGGTGTACTCCTCACTTATTCAGTCGCAATGTCGTGAGTTCGCTCACGGCGGTGCGCACTGAAGCCAGTTCTCAACCCAGTAGTTGCGCTGAAGAAGTCGGCTGGATCGCCGATGAAAGCTACGCAGTAAGTAGCCTTTTCACTGAGAGACAAGTTTAGCCAGGTAGCCATTATGTCTGAAATCCAAGCTTCTACATTATTTATCATTTTGTGATTTATCTAAAATCTAATCATTCAATTTGTGAAATCCAAAACAAGCGTGACTGCCCACGTTCAAACAAACAGGAACCAAACACACACAAAAAACAAGAATAAGAACGTTATTTAATACAACAAGACAAGACAGGTGCAAATTTTGGGCCAACTGGCTTTTGTCAAGCGTACGATCACAAGCAAACAAACACCAGACACAAAAATTAGGAAAGAAAGACTGAAACTTCCATGCTGTTCTATCCTAATTTTTGTAACTGGTGTTTGTTTGTGATCGTACGCTTGACAAAAGCCAGTTGGCCCAAAATTTGCACCTGTCTTGTCTTGTTGTAGTAAATAATGTTCTTATTCTTTTTTCATGTATTTTCTGATTCAGTTTGTGAGTTCGACGTGATAATCATGTATCGTAGTCAAACGAGGGATTCAGGGACTCAACATTGACACTGTTGGGGCGTGGTTGCAGGTTGATAACAACAAAACGTTTCACTTCATCTTGCATTCTATGTGACAAATACACACATCAGTTTCGTCTGGCATGCGGTTAAATCGAATAGCAAACATCACTGCAACCAGTTATCCATATTTTATACAAAGTTGTTTAATCAGTCTGGGCAATAAAGGGATTTCTCTCTCTCTCTCTCTCTCTCTCTCTCTCTCTCTCTCTCTCTCTCTCTCTCTCCACTCCCTTTGTCTCTCTCTCTCTCTCTTTCTATCTCTCTGTCTCCCTCTCTTCTCCCACCTCTCTCTAACACAAACACACATTCATGTACATACACAACACACACATCTCTCTCTCTCTCTCTCATACACACACAAACGCACACACACACACACACACTATCTCTCTCTCTCTCTCTCTCTCACACACACACACACACACACACACACTCACACACACTCTCTCTCTCTCTCTCTCTCTCTCTCACACACACACACACACTATCTCTCTCTCTCTCTCTCTCACACACACACACACACACACACTCTCTCTCTCTCTCTCTCTCTCTCTCTCTCTCTCTCTCTTTCTCGTCATGGTACATTTGCTGATATAGCAATCTCCCATACTGAGCATTGGTTTCGAATGTGAGCAGTTTCGACTACTCACTGAAAATATTTCCACATGAATACTAGTATATCAAAACCATAGAATTATATACATACCAAAGGTGGAATACACGCTACTGTCATAGCATTGATACCACACAACCTCACAGGCTCATCAAAGAAAAACAGAGTCAGGGAATTTCATCTTTTAAACATGAAAGAACTAGATTTTGCCCTAATTAATTTCAATAACACCCACATCAAGCCACAAAATACGCAATAAACAGCCTATATCAACACTGTCAAAACTTTAGAAAAACAAATTAGTCTCTAAAACTCTTTTCTTTTTACTTACTGTCAGTATGAGAGCCATGAATGACGTTCAGTCTAAGCTGAGTGAATTCAAGAGATAAATAAGAAAGAGAAATTCAAGATTAAGAAAGAAAAAAAAAAACTATGACCCACCTAAGGTTTGAACCTACAACGCCTGTGTTATCAGTATGACGCTGTAAACCACTGAACTAAAAGGGTGGCAACGCTGGGGTCAGTTGAGAAGTTGAAACCTCGAACAGGCCAGTCTTTCTTACTCTGGAGCTGGTTTATATTGACAGAGCTGGGGACTAATTGTCTGATTATTTCCTATATTTGACCACTTAACTATGACATGATTATGACCTCCAAAACTCAGATCTTCTAGCTTTGACCTCCTAATTATAACCTCCTACCTGTGACCTCTTATTATCTCCTAGCTGTGACATCCCAACTTTGTAACTTTGTCCTCACACCAGTGACTTCCTATTTACTGCTAATTACGACGTTCTCCTTGTAACCTAATTATGACGTCATTTTGTTACTAATTATGACGTCAAACTTGTGGCCTCCTATCTATGACGTCCTAGCTATGACTTCCCAACTATGACCTCCTAGCTATGACCTCCCAACTATGACCTCTTAGCTATGACCTCCCATATATGACCAAGCTATGACCTCCTATTTATTACCTCATAGCTATGACCTCCTAACTATGACCTCCAAATTATGACCTCCTAGCTGTGACCTAACCTCCTAACTGTGAATTCCTAGCTGTGACCACCTATGACTCAAAGCCATGATATCCTAACTATGCCCTCCTACCTGTGACCTATTTACTCCTAACTATGACGTCCTACCTGTGACCTATTTACTCCTAACTATGACGTCCTACTTGTGACCTATTTACTCCTAACTATGACGTCCTACCTGTGACCTATTTACTCCTAACTATGACGTCCTACTTGTGACCTATTTACTCCTAACTATGACGTCCTACCTGTGACCTATTTACTCCTAACTATGACGTCCTACCTGTGACCTATTTACTCTAACTATGACGTCCTACTTGTGACCTATTTACTCCTAACTATGACGTCCTACCTGTGACCTATTTACTCCTAACTATGACGTCCTACTTGTGACCTCCTAACTATGACCTCTAAACTATGACCTCCTACGAGTGACCTCCCTATTATGACCTCCTCGTTGTGACCTCCTAACTATGATCTCCTAGCTTGACCTCCTAATTATGATCTATTAACTGTGACCTCTAAACTGTGACCCCTTCACCATGACCTCCTAGCTATGATCTCCTAAGCAGTTAGCTTCAGCTCCATTCGAAACACATTCACTGGTTATTTTGGCCACGGCATTCAGTTTATCAGCACTTACCAAGCACTCCTGTGTATGTTAGGAAGTCTGTAGACATTAATACACTCATTAAGTTAAAGTATACCATCAACACCTCAAAACTCGATCTGATTAGGTTCTAGAATATTCATATCTCCAATCATCACTTTAAAAAAAACAGAGAACGCGGCAACGCACACAATATACCACCGAAAACAACAACACAAGGACTGTAAAACACAATCACAAATATACATAATATCATTGAAACAAATCCCGAACTGTTATTCAAACTCCTGTCCGTTTAGATTCCATAACATTCATATCCGGTCACCACTGCAAAAATTCAACTAAACAAACAAACAAACAAAAATCTCACAAAAATTGAAGACTGAATGCAACGGAAGAACTGTCAAATATCGTCATAAATATACATATATTATTGAAACATGTTCTCAGCAACTGAAATTCATTATCACACATTATCATAGAATAACATGTATCATAAATCGTTCATTGTCAGCTGACTTTGAAGTTGTACAGACCACACTCCGATTCCAGTAGGTTACAACGAACTGTATTTTGGCATTTAGACGTCACAAAGTAAATGAAAAAATAAGCCCACACACATCTGAATATGGACGGTAAGACACCTCCTGTTAGCAGTTCTGATATTGGTTATCACTTTATAAACCATATATTGTCAGGTAACGAATGCTGTACTGCCAATATTGGTTATCAATAAACATAATAATTATGTGAACATTAATCGATAACATTCACGAACCGTTTTTTCCTTCTCTCATAATAATGGCTCTCCTGGCCAATTTCAATTGAGAACTCAAAGAACACGGTAAATATTATTATCACACACTGTTCACAGCAACGCTTTTATTTGTCCAATACAGGTATGTACAAAGAGCTCATGGGGGTTTCCATATGGTACAACAAAATTATTGCCAGTGAAGCTTTCATATATTACATTACTATTGTGATTTATAATCTTCATGGATTGTATTACAACACTTGATGTCTCAGGTAAAGACTTAACTGGTCACCCAGGCCTTCCATTGATCACATTATTGTCGTTTATCCAGTGATAGGTACTTTCACTTCTACTCATCACTTGGCATTCTGTAATCGTTCATGTTTCTGTACCTTTATGACCATTGGTATGTATATGTATATGTATATGTATGTATATGCACATGTATGGTTTCACGCTGTTAGTAGGTAATCATTTGGATACACATGTATGCTGACGTGTGTGCGTGTGTGCGTGCGTGCGTGTGTGTGTGTGTATTTGTGTGTGTGTGTGTGTGTGTGTGTGTGTGTGTGTGTGTGTGTGTGTGTGTGTGTGCGTGTGTGTTCAATGCTTCTGTGTATGAAGGCTTCATTTAGTTTAACCCTTTGACTTCCGCACCCTGTCTACCAGAATCCTGCATTGTCAACCATGCCGCGAAGCAAAAAGTTAACCCTTTGACTCCCGCACCCTATCCACCACATTCCTGCAGGAAGCTGGGGGATAGGATGAGGGAGTCTCGGGGTTAAATGTCTGCAGTTGGTGGATATGGTGCGGGAGTCAAAGGGTTAATGATAGCAAACGGCAGATCACGTCATAGTCTCTCATCCATATTCTCTTTTCTGTAAACTGACTTTCAATTTCGAAGTCATTCACTAAAGGTGTAATCGCAACATTAATGTGGTTTCCAGTCTTTCACTACATGGCTATCTAAACAGAAATAATATTTCCACTCATTAAGTAAGGGCTATCTTCGTACTAATGGTGTTTCCAACCGTTCACTATAGCAGTGCCCACACATCTACTTCCACAACACGGTGGTTATATGTGGGATCTATCGTACGCTTGAGCAAATTGAAACTCACTCATTCGCTCACACAAAAGCATGCAACACCCGAAAACCCACAAAACATCGTTCCAGCAATCAGATCAGCGTTTCTTCCAAACTCTGTCTTCTCCTCCGTGAATCCAAGCCCCTCATATTGTCCCGGCCGTCTTCATCATCAGAGACTCTGTCAGTGTCACACGAGAGGAGATCACTCTCGTAGTATCGCGGAGTGTGGTGAGTGCTCTCCTCTTGGATGCGGGCGAGCAGTCGTCTGACGTGCGCGTTGTCGGGAGCCAATCGCAAGGCGTGTATCAGATCCGCCTGTGCCGAGCTGTACTGTTGCCTGGCCCGGTGGGCCCGGGCACGAGCATAATAAGCCTGCACGCACTTGGGTTTGAGGGCCAGAGCTCGTGTGGCCCAGTCCGCTGCCGCCGTGTAGTCCTGCAATTTAAAACAATGGAGTCACTTGGAGATGGACTAAAATAATCATAATGAGATCAAGTTTTTAAATTGTAAGTTGGTCTGGCTGAATGACTGACTAACTACTTCTTTCTTCTTCTATCTGTTTGTTTGCACTGTCGTGGGTGTTGCGTGCAAACAGCAAGCTGAAAAGTCTGAAGTGGAGACATGCTGTGCAACGTCTCAAGTCCTCTGCAAACTGTAAATACAGGTCTTCTTTGGTCAGCCTGTCACTTTTGATTAATCAACATATAGTTTTGTTGTTTACTTGTTGAGCCCCCCCCCCCCCCGCCCCCTGTGGGGATGCTGGGAGCTCTTTCAGTATAAACAGTATCCCCACCTTCTGGACATTCTGTGCTAGAAATTTCCTCTTTCCTGTCGCTCTCTTTGTTTCTGTCTTCCTCCTTTACTTTCTGTCATTTCTTCCTATCATTTTTTCCCTTGCTGGTCCATTCTCTGTATGTGTTTGATAAAGTCTAATGTACTTTTTCTAAGGATTGATAATTGGGTACATATATTAAGTGCATTTTTGGCTGTAGGGAGGTGAGATATGCAGAAGCAATTTTAAGTAATCTATGCCTGTTTTTATGTATATTTTGGTGTCCTAAGGTATGTTTAAATTTGTCTTCAGGTGTGTTCTTTAATTAATTAATCCCCTATGCGACATGTCCTTAGATCATGTGTGCGAATGCGCTGATATGTGTAATTTTCTTTCTTCTTTTTTCCTGTTGAAGTTTTGTGTTTCGAAGCGCTTACAGTCCTGATATGGCTCTACGCAGCCGGCTGGGCTTTAAATAACAATAACAATAACTTGTTGAGCCAGCTGGTGGGATTGCGTTCCGGTAATGACCAAAGCACTTAATTATCTAGTAAAGCAAATGTAGACCTTCATAGCTCTCAAACAGGGTTGCTTCCCTTCGAAAATAAAACCAAAGGAAAAGATATGGACAAAACAGAGACAAAATAGATCTTTTATTCGACTGAATAAGCTGTCTGATCGAAAATATAAAAAAAAAACGACACAGAAACCCTTGAGAAAGACAACGCAAAAACAAATATATTCCTGCCAATGGTTGGGTGGCTGTGTAGAACACTAGGTAGGAATCAGTCCAGAAGACTCTGACAGACCGCTGTGTCAGTGTTTAGGTCCTTCAGTGGAAAGGTCCTGTGTTTTCAAAGCATGTGGCGCGTTTCGTTCTATGCACAACTGTCAGACCTGCTGTCTGGGATAACATGGTCATGAAATATGACTGTAGATTGGTGTTACTCCCGCCATTTCTTGTATCTTGCCGTTTCGGATTATATCATGTTATGGTCTAGTTGGCAACTGTTCTTAACTTTCACCGCCAAGTTTCTCCAGAAACGGCACTCCTCATTGCCAAGTATATTTTGGGCAGCCATTTTGCAGCGCAGTTTGCATTTTTAAAAGCTTATATCTCAAAGACTTTAAAGATTTTCACTTACTTTTTTTTTTTGCTGTGTAAAGGGCAGATGTTGTATTTATATATGAATGCTTGCTTATGTTTATGTGCTTGATTGATTATTTTAGAAATAATCTTATAAAGAAAATCAATTTTTTCATACGGTTTATTAGTTGTACTACTGACATTCGTGAGTTGTCACCAGATATCATTATAATAAATGAGGAAAAGCAATGGAAAATCTACACACAAAGTCAGCTGTCTGCTTATTCTACTCGGAATGGTAGACAATGCGTGTCGATTTGCAGCCATTTTGGACAAAACGCTTCGGAGAAAACGTGACGTAAATTCCGACAGTTAACAAAGCCACACTTCGGCCTTAATGCAGAAAAACTAGGTCGCTGGGTAAAGTTTAAAAATAGCAAAGTCGCCTGCATTCACCAGTGGAGCTGACAGAACCTTTGTACCCGCGTGAAAAGTTAATGTTTACTATGACCCCTCCAGGTCCCACAAATGCGACCATGGCGGTCGTACGGGAAGTCGCTTGATTGCGACCATGGCGGGAAAAGAGTTAACACATTTCACAGGTGGATATGTTTTGGTCCATGGTCTGGTCAGGGTCCAGATCTGACATTTGTACGTCAGAATGGAGGGGTGGGGGTGGGTGGGGTGAAAATGGAAACATCAGGTATGTTTTGTTCGTTAAGCCCAATCCATGGTCCTCAAGGTTGAAGGTGCTAAGTGTATCCTTTTTCTTCTTCTTTTGTTTGCCGTCTGGTCTTGTACAAGATCAGGCCACATTATCAGTCGCCGTAGTGTAATGATTAGTGCAACGGACTACTGACTGGAAGATTGAGGGTTCAAATACCCATCAGACCTTTCAAAACTCATTGTGGGATTTTTCAGCCTCAACCGGCTTTCACCCAGAGCTGGGTGTGTTACTGAGCTCAGTAGGAAGATCGGGATGACACAGTAGAGTCTCATCCACTTCACGGATGCGTCACTGAGGGTGCTGCTCAAATCTCCTGACCAGCATCGCAGATGTCTGTACCTCTCAGGTCTGGTTGGC
Organism: Monoplex corrugatus; assembly: GCA_030674185.1. Taxonomy (NCBI): domain Eukaryota; kingdom Metazoa; phylum Mollusca; class Gastropoda; order Littorinimorpha; family Ranellidae; genus Monoplex; species Monoplex corrugatus. The sequence continues at coordinate 23,904,413 of JAPXFY010000015.1, forward strand.
GCCAGGATATATTATGAAAGTAAGATAGAGTACAGCTCTATCACGCAGTCTCGCTCCTAGATGGAACTCTATAGCATCACGGTTATCATTCTCATCGTCACCATAATCATGGCATCAAAAAACAAAAACAAACAAAAAACAAAACAAGACAAAAAAAAACACCTATCTCAGTGTCTATCACGTAGAAAATGGAATGAAAAACGAAACAAACAAAACGGTGAGCACATAGGGAACTGCCTAAGTGCGATGATTCTGATAAAAAAAAAGTTTGGCCACATTTGGCGATGACCTTGGCTGGTTTAATTGTCCAGTTCCAGAAGGCTGTCATAAAGCGCGGTGGTCAGAGAAGTTGTAGTCAGCAAGTCTCGTATCGCTCTGCTTGAAAGAGGTGACATCGGTGCACTGTGTGTTCAGCTGTTTGGTCCCCTGACCACAGTGGAAGGTCACTGAAGGTGTCGTTGCGTTTGCGTTTGCGATTTATAGGGGCGTTAAGCCAGTTATGGTCGATACATATACAGAACCTCATCAGGATCACTTGCTGGTGTCTGGACAACAGCTGATTATCGTCCCTTTTTTGTCTGTGCTTGAGAATGACTTGATGAATCTCCTCTTTTTGTTGTAGCTGATGTCGTTATCTGGTTAGTCTTCCTGGGCTCCTCTTTTTGTTGTAGCTGATGACGTTATCTGGTTAGTCTTCCTGGCTCCTCTTTTGTTGTAGCTGATGTCGTTATCTGGTTAGTCTTCCTGGGCTCCTCTTTTTGTGTAGCTGATGTCGTTATCTGGTTAGTCTTCCTGGGCTCTCTTTTTGTTGTAGCTGATGTCGTTATCTGGTTAGTCTTCCTGGGCTCCTCTTTTTGTTGTAGCTGATGTCGTTATCTGGTTAGTCTTCCTGGCTCCTCTTTAGGTGTAGCTGATGTCGTTATCTGGTTAGTCTTCCTGGACTCCTCTTTAGGCTTTAGCTGATGTCGTTATCTGGTTAGTCTTCCTGGCTCCTCTTTTTGTTGTAGCTGATGTCGTTATCTGGTTAGTCTTCCTGGCTCCTCTTTAGGCTGTAGCTGATGCCGTTATCTGGTTAGTCTTCCTGGACTCCTCTTTAGGCTGTAGCTATGTCGTTATCTGGTTAGTCTTCCTGGGCTCCTCTTTTGCTTTAGCTGATGATCGTTATCTGGTTAGTCTTCCTGGCTCCTCTTTGCTTTAGCTGATGTCGTTATCTGGTTGTCTTCCTGGGCTCCTCTTTTTGTTGTAGCTGATGTCGTTATCTGGTTAGTCTTCCTGGACTCCTCTTTTTGTTGTAACTGATGTCGTTATCTGGTTAGTCTTCCTGGACTCCTCTTTTGTTGTAGCTGATGACGTTATCAGGTTAGTCTTCCTGGACTCCTCTTTTTGTTGTAGCTGATGTCGTTATCTGGTTAGTCTTCCTGGACTCCTCTTTTGTGTAGCTGATGTCGTTATCTGGTTAGTCTTCCTGGGCTCCTCTTTTTGTTGTAGCTGATGTCGTTATCTGGTTAGTCTTCCTGGGCTCCTCTTTTTGTTGTAGCTGATGTCGTTATCTGGTTAGTCTTCCTGGGCTCCTCTTTAGGCTGTAGCTGATGTCGTTATCTGGTTAGTCTTCCTGGACTCCTCTTTAGGCTGTAGCTGATGTGTTATCTGGTTAGTCTTCCTGGACTCCTCTTTAGGTGTAGCTGATGTGTTATCTGGTTAGTCTTCCTGGGCTCCTCTTTAGGCTGTAGCTGATGCGTTATCTGGTTAGTCTTCCTGGACTCCTCTTTAGGCTGTAGCTAATGTCGTTATCTGGTTAGTCTTCCTGGGCTCCTCTTTAGGCTTTAGCTGATGACGTTATCTGGTTAGTCTTCCTGGGCTCCTCTTTAGGCTTTAGCTGATGTCGTTATCTGGTTAGTCTTCCTGGACTCCTCTTTTTGTTGTAGCTGATGTCGTTATCTGGTTAGTCTTCCTGGACTCCTCTTTTTGTTGTAGCTGATGTCGTTATCTGGTTAGTGTTCCTGGGCTCCTCTTTTTGTTGTAGCTGATGTCGTTATCAGGTTAGTCTTCCTGGGCTCCTCTTTTTGTTGTAGCTGATGACGTTATCAGGTTAGTCTTCCTGGGCTCCTCTTTTTGTTGTAGCTGATGTCGTTATCTGGTTAGTCTTCCTGGACTCCCTCTTTTGTTGTAGCTGATGCTGTTATCTGGTTTGTCTTCCTGGACTCCTCTTTAGGCTGTAGCTGATGTCGTTATCTGGTTAGTCTTCCTGGACTCCTCTTTAGGCTGTAGCTGATGTCGTTATCTGGTTAGTCTTCCTGGGCTCCTCTTTAGGCTGTAGCTGATGCTGTTATCTGGTTAGTGTTCCTGGGCTCCTCTTTTTGTTGTAGCTGATGTCGTTATCAGGTTAGTCTTCCTGGGCTCCTCTTTTTGTTGTAGCTGATGACGTTATCAGGTTAGTCTTCCTGGGCTCCTCTTTTTGTTGTAGCTGATGTCGTTATCTGGTTAGTCTTCCTGGACTCCTCTTTTTGTTGTAGCTGATGCTGTTATCTGGTTTGTCTTCCTGGACTCCTCTTTAGGCTGTAGCTGATGTCGTTATCTGGTTAGTCTTCCTGGACTCCTCTTTAGGCTGTAGCTGATGTCGTTATCTGGTTAGTCTTCCTGGGCTCCTCTTTAGGCTGTAGCTGATGCTGTTATCTGGTTAGTCTTCCTGGACTCCTCTTTTTGTTGTAGCTGATGTCGTTATCTGGTTAGTCTTCCTGTACTCCTCTTTTTGTTGTAGCTGATGTCGTTATCTGGTTTGTCTTCCTGTACTCCTCTTTTTGTTGTAGCTGATGTCGTTATCTGGTTTGTCTTCCTGGACTCCTCTTTTTGTTGTAGCTGATGTCGTTATCTGGTTAGTCTTCCTGGACTCCTCTTTAGGCTGTAGCTGATGTCGTTATCTGGTTTGTCTTCCTGGACTCCTCTTTAGGCTGTAGCTGATGTCGTTATCTGGTTTTAGTCTTCCTGGACTCCTCTTTAGGCTGTAGCTGATGTCGTTATCTGGTTAATCTTCCTGGACTCCTCTTTTTGTTGTAGCTGATGCTGTTATCTGGTT
>JAPXFY010000015.1:23912485-23919985 GCA_030674185.1 Monoplex corrugatus
GTACTCTCTGTCACAGGGTCGAATTGCTGGCGACTAAACCAGCAACCCCACCAGTCCTCTCAGGAGGATGGTGAGGAGGGTGGCTAGAAACCCTGGTGGAAATAAATTAGATCCATCAAAGGGCGCCAGCTCTGGAGAGCTACCCGCGGCCATCTAGCTAAGGGAGTAAACCCTGACAGTAAATCCGGTGTGGGGCCCCTAAGGCGGTTGGATGGCAAACTTTGTCACTTTCCGGCAGCTCCTGCGGCCGCGTTGGCACCAAAACGTAACAGCCCTGCGGTTCCTTTGGATCTGTCAGCGAGGTGGAGAGGGGGGACAAGTTGCATGGGCAACAGCCTGTCTTCCATATTACACTGCCCAGGCTTACATCCGTCCATTCATCCACAAACACTCTGCACCTACGACCTGGAGAGGACACTCCAGCCTCGCTACTAACACTAGTGTCGGCACAACACGGGAAGCAACAAATACCGGTGATAAGTCATTGCTCAACTGGCGTAGAGCTGACGCCAGGGGTTGCTTTTGACGGTGGGAGAGACCTTCGTGTCTTACTGGACAGCTACCGCCCGCCTAAGCTGGGCAGCCCCCAGCCAGTTAGGTGCTGTCCCGCCACGACCTGCCTTCTTCATTGGGTGCATGAAGATTAGGAGAAAATCTGACAAGCAGGTCGTTAATTACCGCACCAAACAAAAAGAAAAATTCAAATTCAAATTCAAATTCAAGAAACGGATCAGGAAAAGGATCAGCAGTGAAACTGGGCTGTCGGAATGTCCGAACAATGATGCCTGGGCTCTCCCAAGATCTGAAAGACATCAGCGACGCCAGAAAAACCGCCATCATAAACAGCGAACTAAAAAGGCTCAATGTGGACATTGCCACTCTGCAGGAAACACGGCTGGCTGACTCAGGAACACTAAAGGAAAGGGACTACACCTTCTTCTGGCAAGGAAAGAGTTCTGATGCCCCAAGAGAGCACGGAGTAGGCTTTGCAGTAAGGAACAGCCTGCTGAACATGATTGAACCAGGCAGCGGCGGTTCAGAACGACTCTTGACTCTCCGCCTCAACACCACCGAAGGCTATGTCACTCTCATCAGCGTTTATGCCCCAACTCTGTCCGCCTCTCCAGACACCAAGGATGAGTTCTACGATAATCTTGCATCAACCATAAGGAACATCCCCAGGACAGAACAACTTGTTCTCCTGGGCGACTTCAACGCCAGAGTGGGTGCAGACAATGACTCATGGCCCTTCTGCCTCGGTTCCTTTGGAGTGGGGAAAATGAATGAGAATGGACAGCGACTGCTTGAGTTTTGCGCCTGCCATGAACTGTGCATCGCCAACTCCTTCTTCAAGACGAAGCCTCAGCACAAAGTCTCCTGGAGGCATCCCCGCTCAAAACATTGGCACCAACTGGATTTGATCCTAGTAAGACGTGCCGCTATCAAAAACATTCTCCACACTCGCTCTTATCACAGCGCAGACTGCGACACAGACCACTCTCTGGTATGTTGCAAGATCAGGCTACAACCAAAGAAGTTCCACTGCTCAAAGAAACAAGGGAACCTTCGCATTGACGTCAGCAAGATGTCTCAGCCAGATCTTGTAGAACAGTTCGCAGAGGCCTTTCAGAGATAATACGATGCATTGCAGCCCAGAGACTCTGCCACTGAGAGATGGGAAACGCTACGAGACACCATGCACTGCATTGCTATGGCCACCTTTGGGAAGAAAACTGTGAAGTCCCACGACTGGTTTGAGACCAAATCATCAGAGATGACTCCCACTGTTGAGGCCAAGCGTGCCGCACTCACCAAGTACAAGCGGTCACCCAGTGAGAAGAACCTGCAAATCCTCAGAGCTGCCAGAAGTAAGGTTCAGCTTAACGCCAGGCGCTGCGCAAACGAGTACTGGACAGAGCTCAGCGAAGAGATACAGAGTGCTGCTGAAAGAGGCAACATCCGAGGAATGTATGATGGCATCAAGAAGGCACTGGGACCAACACAGAGCAAGATCACCCCCCTCAAATCCTCCACTGGGGAAGTAATCAGCAATCCTAGCCAACAGATGGAAAGATGGGCGGAACACTACTCCGACCTCTACTCCACACAGAACATGGTGTCCCCCTTAGCCCTCGATGCCATCAAGTGCATGCCGGTAATGGAAGAACTTGACGCAGAGCCAACTGCGGACGAACTCAGCAAGGCCATTGATAGCCTGGCATCAGGGAAGGCACCTGGCAACGACGGAATTCCCTCAGACCTCATCAAGCACTGCAAGACTTCTCTTCTGCACCCTTTGCACGCAGTTCTCTGTCAGTGTTGGAATGAGGGAGCTGTACCACAGGACATGAGGGACGTCAAGATCGTCACCCTGTACAAAATCAAGGGCGAAAGGAGCGACTGCAACAACTACAGAGGTATCTCGCTCCTCAGCATTGTTGGCAAAGTCTATGCTCGGGTCCTCCTAATCCGCCTGCAGAAACTGGCTGAACGCGTCTACCCGGAATCACAGTGTGGTTTTCGAGCAGAGAGATCCACGGTAGACATGGTCTTCTCCCTTCGCCAAATCCAGGAGAAGTGCAGAGAGCAGCGGATGCCCCTGTATGTGGCATTCATTGACCTCACCAAGGCCTTTGACCTAGTCAGCAGAGATGGCCTTTTCAGGGCTCTCCGAAAAATCGGCTGCCCCCCCAAACTGCACAGCTTAATTGAGTCCTTCCACTCAAACATGAAAGGGATGGTGCAGTTCAACGGAAACCTCTCCAAGCCCTTCGACGTACGCAGCGGTGTGAAACAAGGCTGCGTCCTGGCCCCAACCCTCTTTGGAATCTTCTTCGCTCTCCTCCTGAGGCATGCGTTCAGCACAGCGCAAGAAGGGATCCACCTGCGGACCAGATCAGATGGCAGGCTCTTCAACCTCGCCCGCCTCAGAGCAAGGACAAAGGTCCGTGAAGCCCTCATCAGAGACATGCTATTTGCCGACGATGCCGCAGTTGTGACCCATACTCAGCGGGACTTGCAGTCACTAATGGACCACTTCTCCCAGGCCTGCAAAGATTTTGGTCTGACCATCAGTCTTAAGAAGACAAACGTCCTGGGCCAAGACACGCTATCTCCACCAGCCATCACCATTGATGACTACGAGCTTGAAGCCATCCATCAATTCACATATCTTGGGTCCACCATCACCGATAACCTCTCCCTTGACACAGCGGTCGACAAGAGGATCGGGAAGGCAGCCACAACACTAGCCCACCTCATACAAAGGGTGTGGACAAATCCCAAGCTGACCACAAAGACAAAGATGGCTGTATACAACGCCTGTGTCCTCAGCACCTTGCTGTATGGCAGCAAGGCGTGGACCACGCATGCTCATCAGGAGAAAAGGCTCAATACCTTCCACCTGAGAAGCCTACGGCGCATACTTGGCATTTCCTGGCAAGACAAGGTGACCAACACCGAAGTCCTAACCTGCGCTGGCCTCCCAACCATGCATACCATGCTGAGACAGCGTCGGCTGCGCTGGTTGGGCCACGTTCGCCGCATGGAAGATGGTCGCATCCCAAAAGACATCCTGTATGGTGAGCTTGCCACAGGGCAGAGAAACATTGGCCGCCCACAGCTGAGATACAAAGACGTTTGCAAGCGTGACATGAAGGCGCTTGAGATCAACACTGAGTCCTGGGAGGACCTCGCAGACGACCGCAACAGCTGGAGAACTACTCTCAAGAAACAGCTGCGGATTGGTGAGGACAAACTGTCAGCTGCTGCAGCAGAAAAGCGAGTTCGCAGAAAAGGGATGACAGCCAACAGACCAGCATCAGCATACACATGCGACCGCTGCGACAGAGACTGCCTCTCTCGCATTGGTCTGTACAGTCACAGGCGACGCTGCTTGGACCAAGCAGACAGCCCATCTAGACATTAGAACGGATGTACTTTGTCCATGGTCAGTCATGACCGAAGGAGGCCTACTGATGAGTGGTGGTGATAGTACTAATAGTATTAGTAGTAGTAGCAGCAGCAGTAGTAGCAGTAGCAGCAGCAGCAATAACAGCAGGAGCAGCAGGAGCAGCAGCAGTGGCAGCAGTAGTAGTAGTAGTAGCAGCAGTAGTAGCATAGGAGTGGTAGGAGCAGCAGCAGTGGCAGCAGCAGTAGTAGTAGCAGCAGTAGTAGCAGTAGTAACAGCAGCAGTAGTAGCATAGGAGTGGTAGGAGCAGTAGCAGCAGTAGTAGTAGCAGTAGTAATAGCAGCAGTAGTAATAGCAGTAGCAGCAGTAGCAGTAGTAGCAGCAGTAGCAGCAGCAGTAGTAGCAGCAGTAGTAGCAGTAGCAGCAGTAGCAGTAGCAGCAGTAGAGTAGCAGCAGTAGCAACAGTAGCAACAGTAACAACAGCAGTAGCAGTAGCAACAGTAACAACCGTAACAACAGTAGCAGTAACAACAGCAGTAGCAGTAGCAACAGTAACAACAGTAACAACAGTAACAACAGTAGCAGTAACAACAGCAGTAGCAGTAGCAACAGTAACAACAGTAGCAGTAACAACAGCAGTAGTAGTAGTAGCAGCAGTAGTAGCATAGGAGTGGTAGGAGCAGCAGCAGTAGCAGCAGCAGTAGTAGTAGTAGCAGCAGTAGTAGTAGCAGCAGTAGCAGTAGCGGTAGTAGCAGCAGCAGCAGTAGCAGCAGCGGTAGCAACAGTACCAGCAGTACCAGCAGCAGTAGTAGAGGTAGCAGCAGCAGCAGTAGTAGTAACAGCAGTATTAGCAAGCAACAGTAGCAACAGTAGCAACAGTAGCAGCAGTAGTAACAGTAGCAACAGTAGCAGCAGTAGCAGCAGTAGCAGCAGCAGTAGTAGTAGCAGCAGTAGTAACAGCAATAGTAGCAACAACAGTAGCAACAGTAGCAACAGCAACAGCAGCAGCAGCAGTAGTAACAGCAGTATTAGCAAGCAGCAGTAGCAACAGCAGCAACAGTAGCAGTAGCAGCAGCACTAGTAGTAGTAGCAGTAGTAGCAACAGTAGCAATAGTAACAGCAGCAGCAGCAGTAGCAGTAACAGTAGCAGCAACAGTAGCAGCAGTAACATCATATCATCATTATTAAGAAACCAACTTCTAAACAGCGCTTAACCTTTTGACTCTCGCACCCTGTCCACCAGCTTCCTGCATTACCAACCATGCTAACGAAACAAAAACTTAATTCTTTGACTCCCTCACCCTATTCACCAGCTTCCTGCAGGAGGTGAGGGAGTCAAAGAAGTACATTTTTTGCAGTTGGTGGATAGACTACGGGAGCCAAAGGGTTAAAACACGTACTCAGCTTGGCTCCTTGCCGTAGGAAGACAAAGACGACCTCAGCATTACCACGGCCCACAGCACGCTCCACGGGTCTCAGTCCATGGACATCCACGTGCTCCAGGCGCGCCCCTCTGTCCAGCAGAAACTGAACCTGAAACACGGAATAATACTTAGGCTCGAGTATCGCGTTTACTCTCTGCTGAAGAGGGGTTCATCGCATTGTGGTAATTCCGTAATATGCTGTCCTTGCAAATGTGCCTGTGGCAACACTACGATCTGCTCTCTGTGCAAATCTGCCTGTGGCAACTCTACGATCTGCTCTCCTTGCAAATCTGCCTGTGGTAGTTACGTTATATGCTCTCCTTGCAAATCTGCCTGTGGTAGTTACGTTATATGCTCTCCTTGCAAATCTGCCTATGGTAGTTACGTTATATGCTCTCCTTGCAAATCTGCCTGTGGTAGTTACGTAATATGCTCTCTTTGCAAATCTGCCTGTGGTTATTACGTAATATGCTCTCTTTGCAAATCTGCCTGTGGTAGTTACGTTATATGCTCTCCATGCAAATGTGCCTGTGGCAATTACGTAATATGCTCTCCTTGCAAATGTGCCTGTGGCAATTACGTAATATGCTCTCCATGCAAATCTGCCTGTGGTAGTTACGTAATATGCTCTCCATGCAAATCTGCCTGTGGCAATTACGTAATATGCTCTCCATGCAAATCTGCCTGTGGCAATTACGTAATATGCTCTCCATGCAAATCTGCCACTCTTTCGACCTACGCAAAACCCTATGCGCTAGGTAAAGTTTTAGAGAAGGAGGAGAGAACGGAACGACAACTATAAAACACTCAACTGACGTCAGTTGGTGGCAGCAAAGGGGCCAGTGTTTTATGTTGCAGCATGGGTTTGAACTCAGAGACATCAGATCATGAGTCCAAAGATCTATCAACAGAGCCAACCAGCCTGCACAAAACTGACCTCCCACCCCTCCCAAACACACACACACACCACACACACACACACACACACACACACACACACACACACACACACACACACTCACTCACTCACAAACACATACACTCAGGGAGAGAGGCGGGGCAAAGACAGAGACAGAGAGAGGGAAGGAGAGAGACAGAGAGAGACAGAGACAGAGAAAAAGAGAGAGAGACAGACAGAGACAGACACCAAGAGAGAGACAGAGACAGACAGACAGACAAACAAACACACACACACACACACACACACGCACACAAACAGACACAGACACAGACACACACACACACGCACAAACAGACACAGACACACACACACACACACACACACACACACACACACACACACACACACAACAGACACACACACACACACACACACACACACACACATGTTACTGTGTCAGTCTGGTTTTGCGACATTTTCACGAACAAGACCCTTAAATAAAAGTAGATGTTAGACTGGGCTGAGCCTTTCAAGGGAAGTAAGTCCAACCAAACGTAAGTAGCACAGACAGAACTAACCACGCCAAATGACCGGAAGGAAGTGAAAGCTTTCGTAATCGCACAGCGCACGCTCTGTAATTCATTTTTTTTAACTTCCGGCAACCATTTACCAACTACCAACCCTTTACCTCTGTCTTAAGCTTTTTTTTTTTTTTTTTGCTTTTTTTAAACTCAGAATAGCTATGTTATTTCCTCTTCGTTGGTGATCGACCAGACCGTATATCAGCTTTAACGTCTCGGCGATGTGTTCTTTTAATCCTTTCACTACCGCACCTTATCTACCAACCGTAAAAACTTAATCCCTTTGATTCCCTCACCCTATCCACCAGCGTCCTGCGGGAAAAGAGACAGACAGACAGACACAGACAGACAGAGACAGACAGACAGACAGACAGAGACAGACAGACAGACAGACAGAGAGAGTCAGAGACAGACAGACAGACAGCGACAGACAGACAGACAGAGTCAGAGACAGAGAGACAGAGATTGACAGACAAGGACAGAGAGGGAGAAAAAGAGAGAGAGAGAGACAGACAGATAGACAGACAGATAGACAGACAGACTGACAGACTTTTTGATAAATACTACCAATAACGAAACATGATTTTGGATCTTTCTGATTCAGTAATGTATATTATTAGTACTTGCTTGCAACAGATGTGCTAGTGTGTGTGTGTTGGGGGGGAACTAGGAGTGAGAGTTAGT
>JAPXFY010000015.1:23924985-23927485 GCA_030674185.1 Monoplex corrugatus
CTTTCTCTTAAGATTGATATGGTACAGATATTATGACTTTTGGCATAAGGAAATTTTGATGTGCAATAAGCAATTTTAGGTAATTTATTCCGTTTGAAGGCAGTGGTAGTGTAGTAGTAGCATAGTAATAATATAATAGAAATAGGTAGTATTATTACGAATAGCCTAGAGGTAGTAGTTGTAGTAGTAGTAGTAGTATAGTAGTAGTAGTAGTAGTAGTAGTAGTAGTAGTAGTAGTAGAGTGGTAACAGCAGTAGGAGTAGTAGTAATTCTAGCAGTAGCTGCAGTTGTTGATGCTGCTGCAATTAGACGTGGTATGGTTTTGGATGTTTGCATGTGGTGGTGTAATGATATATTTCATTGCATTCACTTTACCTTACATTACTTTTTTTTATTTTACCATATCTGTAATTTGCCCGCGTCTTTTTAGTGCAACCTACCAGTCTCTCCGAACAGCGAGTCGACCAGATCCAGAGCCTCTCCCCTTGTGGCGTGATGGAGATATTCCACCACTGTAAATACAATATCCTACCACCTATAAAAACAATATCCTGCCATTTGTAAACACAATATTCTGCCACCTATAAATACAATATTCTGCCATCTGTAAACCAATATTCTACAATATGTAAATACAATATCTACCACCTGTAAATACAATATTCTACCATCTGTAAATACAATATTCTGCCACCTATAAATACAATATTCTGCCACCTATAAATACAATATTTTCCCACTGTAAATACGATATTCTGCACCTATAAATACAACATTCCACCACCTATAATATAATATTCTCACCTGTAAACATACATTTGCCACCTGTAAATACAATATTCTGCCACCTGTAAACATAATATTCTGCCACCTATAAATACAATATTCGCCACCTGTAAATACAATTCATTCACACATATCTACTGTAAATACAATATTCTACCACTGTAAATACAATTCACCATTAAATCATATTCTACCACCTGTAAATACAATATTCTACCACCTGTAAACACAATATTCTCCACCTGTAAATACAATATTCTGCCCCTGTAAATGCAATATTCTGCCACCTGTAAATACAATATTCTACCACCTGTAAATACAATATTCTCCACCTGTAAATATAATATTATGCACATGTAAATACAATATTCTGCACCTGTAAATACAATATTCTGCCACCTGTAAATATAATATTATGCAACCTGTAAATACAATATTCGCCACCTGTAAATACAATATTCTACCACCTGTAAATACAATATTCTACCATCTGTAAACACAATATTCTACCACCTGTAAATACAATATTCACCATTGTAAAACAATATTCTGCCAACCTGTAAATACAATATTCTACCACCTGTAAATACAATATTCTACCACCTGTAAACACAATATTCTACCACCTGTAAATACAATATTCTGCCACATGTAAATACAACATTCCACTACCTTATAATACAATATTCTACCACATGTAAAACAATATTCTACCATCTGTAAATACAATATTCTGCCATCTGTAAATACAATATTCTGCCACCTGTAAATACAATATTCTACCACCTATAAATACAATATCTACCACTGTAATACAATATTCTCACTGTAAATACAATATTCTGCATCTGTAAATACAATATTCCCACCTGTAATACATTTCGCACTGTAAATACAATATTCTACACCTGTAAAACAATATTCTACCACCGTAAATACATATTCTACAACCTGTAAATACATATTCTACCATCTGTAAATACAATATTCTGCCACCTGTAACAAATTCTGCATCGTAACCAATCCACTGTAAACACAATATTCTGCCACCTGTAAATACAATATTTGCACTGTAACACATATCTACACCTGTAAATACAATATTCTACCACTTGTAAATACAATATCCTCCACCTGTAAATACAATATTCTACCACCTGTAAATACATATTCTACAACCTGTAAACACAATATTCTGCCACATGTAAACACAATATTCACCACCTATAATACAATATTCTACCACCTGTAAATACAATATTCTGCCACCTGTAAATACAATATTCTGCCATCTGTAAAACAATATTCCACCATCTGTAAATATCAATATTCTACCACTGTAAATACAATATCCTGCCACCTGTAAATACAATATTCTACCACCTGTAAATACAATATTCTACAACCTGTAAATACAATATTCTACCACCTGTAAATGCAATATTCCACCACCTGTAAATACAATATTCCACCACCTGTCAGTACAATATTCCACCACCTGTAAATACAATATTCCACAATCTGTAAATACAATACTCTACCACCTGTAAATACAATATTCTACCCCTATAAATACAATATTCCACCACCTGTAAATACAATATTCCACCATCTGTAAATACAATATTCTACCACCTATAAATACAATATTCTACAACTGTAAATACAATATTCACCACCTGTAAATACAATATTCTCCATCTGTAAATACAAT
>JAPXFY010000015.1:23932485-23939985 GCA_030674185.1 Monoplex corrugatus
TATTTCACACATCACACACTATTTCACACATCACACTCTATTCATCACACATCACACTCTATTATCACCATCACCTATTTCACACATCACACTCTATTCATCACACATCACACCTATTCACACACATCACACTCTATTCTCACACATCACACACTATTTCACACATCACACTCTATTTCATCACATCACACTCTATTTCAGACATCACACTCTATTTCACACATCACACTCTATTTCACACATCACACTCTATTTCACACATCACACTCTATTCATCACACATCACACTCTATTTCACACATCACACTCTATTCATCACACATCACACTCTATTTCACACATCACACTCTATTCATCACACTCTATTCATCACACATCACACACTATTTCACACATCACACTCTATTTCAGCACATCACACACTATTCACACATCACACTCTATTTCAACATCACACACTATTTCACACTCACACTCTATTTCACACATCACACTCTATTCATCACACATCACACAATATTTCACACATCACACTTATTTCACACATCCACTCTATTTCACACACACACTCTATTTCACACATCACACACTATTTCACACATCACACTCTATTCATCACACATCACACACTATTTCACACATCACACTTATTCATCACACATCACACTCTATTACTCACTCATCACACTATTTCACACATCACACTCTATTCATCACACATCACACTCTATTACTCACTCATCACACACTATTTCACACATCACACTCTATTCATCACACATCACAATCTATTTCACACATCACACTCTATTCATCACACATCACACTCAATTAATCACTCGTCACACACTATTTCACACATCACACACTATTCATCACACACCACACACTATTTCATACATCACACTCTATTTCACACATCACACTCTATTTCACACATCACACTCTATTTCACACATCACACTCTATTTCACACATCACACTCTATTCATCACACATCACACAATATTTCACACATCACACACTATTTCACATATCACACTCTATTCATCACACATCACACTCTATTAATCACTCATCACAAACTATTTCACACATCACATATTATTTCACACATCACACACTATTTCACACATCACACTCTATTCATCACACATCACACACTATTTCACACATCACACACTATTTCATACATCAATCACTATTTCACACATCACACTCTATTCATCACACATCACACACTATTTCACACATCACACTCTATTTCACACATCACACTCTATTCATCACACATCACACAATATTTCACACATCACACTCTATTTCACACATCACACTCTATTCATCACACATCACACTCTATTAATCACTCATCACAAACTATTTCACACATCACACATTATTTCACACATCGCACACTATTTCACACATCACACTCTATTTCACACATCACACTCTATTCATCACACATCACATACTATTTCACACATCACACTCTATTCATCACACATCACACACTATTTCACACATCACACTCTATTCATCACACATCACACACTATTCATCACACATCACACTCTATTTCACACATCACACTCTATTCATCACACATCACACTCTATTCATCACACATCACACTCTATTTCACACATCACACTCTATTCATCACACATCACACACTATTTCACACATCACACACTATTCATCACACATCACACTCTATTTCACACATCACACTCTATTTCACACATCACACTATATTCATCACACATCACACACAATATTCATCACACATCACACTCTATTCATCACACATCACACTCTATTTCACACATCACACTCTATTCATCACACATCACACTCTATTTCACACATCACATTCTATTTCACACATCACACTCTATTCATTACACATCACACTCTATTGCACACATCACACACTATTTCACACATCACACTCTATTCATCACACATCACACTCTATTTCACACATGACACTCTATTCATCACACATCACACTCTATTCATCACACATCACACTCTATTTTACACAAGTTTCATCCCCATCTGCCAATAATTATCTGGTAGACTCCTTAAGCTTGCGCAAAACTCTCTGCGTTGGCAAGGTCGTTTCATTTCATTTCATATTGCTTATAGCCCAGCCGACTACTAGAGCCACATCAGTGCTAACACCACGTCAAGGACGACAACCAGGTTAAGATTAAAAGACAACAGTTTAAAACCATGCTCACCGTTAACCTTGCAAATTTAAAATGCAGTTAAAGAAAACCATACTTGGACGTAAAAATCATATCAGGTGAAATCTATTGATCTCTTGTAAAAACTGGAAAATTGCATCAGGAGGGACGTCTCCAAAGAGCTTCTTTAAGGAGTCCGCCGTATAGTGCTTTTGTCTCACATCGTACATGGTCACTTACGTCACATATGCCATGTGATGGTGATCATGGCACACGCTGTAAGCCTGCACATAAACCCATGAACTGACCAGTCTTTAGTAATTAGGAACCAGAATAAACACGAAAGAAGAATACGAACGCATATTTAATACAAGGCAAGACAGGCACATTTTCGGTCCTCTGGCCTTTGTCAAGCGTAAGATTACAAAAACAAAAAAAACCATAATTTTTGTATCTGGTGTTTGTTTATATGTAATCTTACGCTTGACAAAGGCCAGTTGGCCGAAAATTTGCGCCTGTCTTGTCTTGTTGTATTAAATAAGCGTTCGTATTCTTCTTTGGTGTTTTTTCTGGTTCCTATTTGCTTGAACGCGGGCAGTCACACTTGTTTTGGATTTAGTATTTAGGCTGGGGCTTACATGTACTACATATAGAATTCATTCCGAGTGCGGAGACGTCATCTTGAGAAACTGAAACTGAAACTACGCAGCTACCTGACAAAGAAAAACACCACTCGTTATGTGAAAGCTTTGCCTCTATTTGTACGCTCTCACAATCACTCATATCATCGAATCTGGCAAGGTCTTGAAATACGGTGGGGGCAGGAAGAGTAGTGACCTATAAAACACTACACCAGGAAGAGAGATAAAGGACCTATAAAACACTACACCAGGAAGGGAGATAAAGGACCTATAAAACACTACACCAGGAAGAGAGATAAAGGACCTATAAAACACTACACCAGGAAGGGAGATAAAGGACCTATCAAACACTACACCAGGAAGAGAGATAAAGGACCTATAAAACACTACAACCAGGAAGGGAGATAAACGACCTATAAAACACTACACCAGGAAGAGAGATAAAGGACCTATAAAACACTACACATGGAAGAGAGATAAAGGACCTATAAAACACTACACCAGGAAGGGAGATAAACGACCAATAAACACTACACCAGGAAGGGAGATAAACGACCTATAAAACACTACACCAGGAAGAGAGATAAAGGACCTATAAAACACTACACCAGGAAGGGAGATAAAGGACCTATAAAACACTACACCAGGAAGGGAGATAAACGACCTATGAAACACTACACCAGGAAGAGAGATAAAGGACCTATGAAACACTACACCAGGAAGGAGATAAAGGACCTATAAAACACTACACCAGGAAGGGAGATAAATGACCTATAAAACACTACACCAGGAAGGAGATAAAGGACCTATAAAACACTACACATGGAAGGAGATAAAGGACCTATCAAACACTACACCAGGAAGAGAGATAAACGACCTATCAAACACTACACCAGGAAGAGAGATAAACGACCTATGCAAACACTACACCAGGAAGAGAGATAAAGGACCTATAAAACACTACACCAGGAAGGAGAGATAAAGACCTATCAAACACTACACCAGGAAGGAGATAAACGACCTATAAAACACTACACCAGGAAGGAGATAAACGACCTATAAAACACTACACCAGGAAGGGAGATAAATGACCTATAAAACACTACACAGGAAGAAGATAAACGACCTATAAAACACTACACCAGGAAGGGAGATAAAGGACCTATAAAACACTACACCAGGAAGGGAGATAAACGACTCTAAAAACACTACACCAGGAAGGGAGATAAACGACCTATAAAACACTACACCAGGAAGAGAGATAAACGACCTATAAAACACTACACCAGGAAGGAAGATAAACGACCTATAAAACACTACACCAGGAAGAGAGATAAACGACCCATAAAACACTACACCAGGAAGGGAGATAAACGACCTATAAAACACTACACCAGGAAGGAGATAATGGACCTATAAAACACTACACCAGGAAGAGAGATAAAGGACCTATAAAACACTACACATGGAAGAGAGATAAAGACCTATAAAACACTACACCAGGAAGGGAGATAAAGGACCTATAAAACACTACACCAGGAAGGGAGATAAAGGACCATAAAACACTACACCAGGAAGGGAGATAAATGGACCTATAAACACTACACCAGGAAGGGAGATAAAGGACCTATAAAACACTACACCAGGAAGGGAGATAAAGGACCTATGAAACACTACACCAGGAAGGAGAGATAAAGGACCTATAAAACACTACACCAGGAAGAGAGATAAAGGACCTATAAACACTACACCAGGAAGGGATATAAACGACCTATAAAACACTACACATGGAAGAGAGATAAAGGACCTATAAAACACTACACCAGGAAGGGAGAGATAAAGGACCTATAAAACACTACACCAGGAAGGGAGATAAAGACCTATAAAACACTACACAGGAAGAGAGATAAAGGACCTATAAAACACTACACCAGGAAGGGAGATAAAGGACATATGAAACACTACACCAGGAAGGGAGATAAACGACCTATAAAACACTACACCAGGAAGGGAGATAAAGGACATATGAAACACTACACCAGGAAGGGAGATAAATGACCTATAAAACACTACACATGGAAGAGAGATAAACGACCTATAAAACACTACACCAGGAAGGGAGATAAACGACCTATAAAACACTACACCAGGAAGGGAGATAAACGACCTATAAAACACTACACCAGGAAGGGAGATAAACGACCTATAAAACACTACACCAGGAAGGAGATAAAGGACCTATAAAACACTACACATGGAAGAGAGATAAAGGACCTATAAAACACTACACCAGGAAGGGAGATAATGGACCTATAAACATTTCACCAGGAAGGGAGATAATGGACCTATAAACACTACACCAGGAAGGGAGATAATGGACCTATGAAACATTTCACCAGGAAGGAGATAATGGACCTATAAAACACTACACCAGGAAAGGGGAGATAAAGGACCTATGAAACACTTACACCAGGAAGGGAGATAATGGACCTATGAAACACTACACCAGGAAGGGAGATAATGGACCTATGAAACACTACACCAGGAAGGGAGATAATGGACCTATAAAACACTACACAGGAAGGGAGATAAATGACCTATGAAACACTACACATGGAAGGGAGATAATGACCTATGAAACACTACACATGGAAGGGAGATAAAGGACCTATGAAACACTACACATGGAAGGGAGATAATGGACCTATGAAACACTACACATGGAAGGGAGATAATGGACCTATGAAACACTACACATGGAAGGAGATAATGGACCTATGAAACACTACACATGGAAGGGAGATAAGGGACCTATGAAACACTACACATGGAAGGGAGATAATGGACCTATAAAACACTACACATGGAAGGGAGATAATGGACCTATAAAACACTACACATGGAAGGGAGATAATGGACCTATGAAACACTACACATGGAAGGGAGATAAAGGACCTATGAAACACTACACAGGAAGGGAGATAATGGACCTATAAACACTACACAGGAAGGGAGATAAATGGACCTATAAAACACTACAACAGGAAGGGAGATAATGACCTATGAAACACTAACATGGAAGGGAGATAATGGACCTATAAACACTACACATGGAAGGGAGATAATGGACCTATGAAACACTAAGCATACACCAACAGAATGATGGAAACATCAGACAGACAGCGAAATGGCCAGCTATTTAACCCTTCGACTCCCGCACCCTGTCCACCAGTATCCTGCATACCAGCCATGCTAGCAAAGCAAACATTTAACCCTTTGACTCCGCACCTGTCCACCAGCATCCTGCATTACCAACCATGCTAAACATTTAACCCTTTGACTCCCTCACCCTATCCATTAACTTCCTGCAGGAAGCTGGTGGATAGGATGAGGGAGTCAGAGGGCTGTTTCTGTAGATGGTGGATAGTGTGCGGGAGTCAAATTGTGTGCGGGAGTCATAAGGGTTAATCTTTCAGGCTGGGATTGAATTCAACGTATTACGTCTTGAGTCCCCGGCTCTATGAAAAGAACAACCAGCCCGCCAATGGGAAAAAACGAAGTAAAGACAACACAAAATGTAGGCTATACCCTGGCATTTCTGGCACACAGCATCCTCAGCACCTCACAGTGACCGCAGCAGCAGCATAACTGAGAGCCGACATCCCCAGCTGGTCTGACGTGGCGTTCACGTCGGCTCCAAACTCCAGAGCAGAGAAACCATGTCGACAAATCCCTCTTTGGCGGCCACACACAGCAAAGGGGAGTGATGCAGGTAATCCGTTCTGGCGTCAGGGTTAGCTCCCGCTGTCAGGAGCAATCGGCTGACCTGAAGGACAAAAAAAAATCCAAAGAATGAATGAATAAATGCATTAGTATATTAATGAATATTTGAAATGAATTTACTAACGATGAACGAATGTATGAATAAAAGCACACACAAGTTATTAACTGATGATGATGATGATGACGACGATGATGACGACGACGATGATGATGGTGACGACGACGGTGATAATGACGACGACGACGGTTATGGTGACTACGATGATGGTGACATAATCCATCATGTGCATCATGATGATCATCCCATCGTCATCACCGTCATAGCACTGTGAACAACTGTCCCTCACACTATGGCAACAGAAGCGGTGTAAAAGATGGAACAGACAACAAATCCTGTATGAGTCACTACTTGGAGCCGGGTGAATAATTAATAATAATAATAATTACAATATTTATATAGCGCAAAATCTTGATAAAATCAAATCTAAGCGCTGAAACAGACACACACGCACGCACGCACACACACACACACACACACACACACACACACACACACATACACACACACACACACACACACACACACACACACACACACACACACACACACATTGCCATAAATGGGGAGAAAGAATAAAAGCAATGGAAAATTATAGAGAGCATATTATATACAATTATATATTACAATGTGATTCCACTCGGGCTGCAGAGGGGGTTGAGTGAGGTCAGGATTTTATGCAGAGGAGAAAAGGTGAGTCTTGAGAGCGGACTTAAGGAGACAAAAGTAGGTTGCTGATGGACTGAAAGAGGAAGTTTGTTCCAGGAGAGTGGACCAGAAGCAGAGAAGGCTCGTGGACCATAGGTATTGAGCTTAGTGC
>JAPXFY010000015.1:23949985-23967485 GCA_030674185.1 Monoplex corrugatus
GTCAAGTGGCTTAATTAATCATTCAATCAGGATGATTAAAAAATCAAAGGCTTGGAATATGCATGAAATTTTACGCTGCCTGAAAATCATGACTGTTAATCTCAATCAGCTCAACAAAACACACTGATGATTTTACAGATATTCAATTTATCTTATGATCGATGGAATGAATAGTCACTACTGATTTCTGGCAGCAGCCCATCACATATAGCAAAGTCAACAAGATAGTCAGACCATGCCAACATTCTCCTTTTCTTTGACAAAGTCAGACACATCACACTGGGAGCTAATCTTGATGAAAGATCATGTTAATGTCCATGTTTATTTAGAACAGAGTTATCGTCAGTAATCATAATTGTCTAGCAGCAAAGAGCTACGATCATCATCATCATCATCAGGTGCCTTGCCGCATGGTATTGGCGATTATGGACTTTCATCTGTCTCTATCACTTGTTGCCCCAAGCATTTCTTCCACCCTCCTTGTCCCCAGCCACTCTGCAAGTCCGTATATCTTCTCCCTGGGTCTACCCGAAGCTCTCTTTCCCTCCAGCTTTTCCTTTGTGACCAGGTGCTCCAATTCCCCTTTCCTCATAAAATGGCCTATAAATGTTGCCTGTCTTTTCCTTATCTTCCTTATGAATGATCTACTTGTGTCAGCCTCCATCAAGACTGTCTCGTTTGTTTTCTTTCCTGTCCATGGAACTCTCAACATTCTTCTTAGAAACCACATCTCGGCTGCCTCAATCTTGTTCTGGCTTTGCTTGTTGACTGTCCACGCCTCGCAACCGTACAACAGTTGAGAGCTTTGATGAGCTACGATAAGACATAAAAAAGAGCAAAGGAAACTAGTAAGTATATCGTTCATTAACCTTAGTAGAGCTTTTGTTTTTCCAGGCAATAGCGACATCATCCTACACAAGACACTTCCATCCGAGGTGTTAAACACATTTTAGCCTTTTCTTTGGTGACATGAATAGTGTGACTGATAGTAGCAGCTGCAGTCTGTACCATTTTACTGTTCTGCAATGGAGTGATGCAGGGATGTGTAGAAACTCCTACTCCAATATATCTGCTTTCCTCTTTGAGAAGGAATTAAGATCGGATACTAATGTCGTCATCATATGAACGTTCACAAGTTTCATGACATGTCGATAAGTCTGTCCTGAAGAAAAAGACAGGTAAAAGTACTCAATGTCCTGTTAATAAATGTTGTGTACTCAATGTCCTGTTAATAAATGTTGTGTACTCAATGTCCTGTTAATAAATGTGTGTACTCATGTCCTGTTAATAAATGTTGTGTACTCAATGTCCTGTTAATAAATGTTGTGTACTCAATGTCCTGTTAATAAATGTTGTGTACTCAGTGTCCTGTTAATAAATGTTGTGTACTCAATGTCCTGTTAATAAATGTTGTGTACTCAATGTCCTGTTAATAAATGTTGTGTACTCAATGTCCTGTTAATAAATGTTGTGTACTCAATGTCCTGTTAATAAATGTTGTGTACTCAATGTCCTGTTAATAAATGTTGTGTACTCAATGTCTGTTAATAAATGTGTACTCATGTCCTGTTAATAAATGTTGTGTCTCATGTCCTTTAATAAATGTTGTGTACTCATGTCCTGTTAATAAATGTTGTGTATCAATGTCCTGTTAATAAATGTTGTGTACTCAGTGTCCTGTTAATAAATTGTGTACTCACTGTCCTGTTAATAAATGTTGTGTACTCAATGTCCTGTTAATAAATGTTGTGTACTCAATGTCCTCTTAATAAATGTTGTGTACTCAGTGTCCTGTTAATAAATGTTGTGTACTCAGTGTCCTGTTAATAAATGTGTACTCAGTGTCCTGTTAATAAATGTTGTGTACTCATGTCCTGTTAATAAATGTGTACTCAATGTCCTGTTAATAAATGTTGTGTACTCATGTCCTGTTAATAAATGTTGTGTACTCAATGTCCTGTTAATAAATGTTGTGTACTCAATGTCCTGTTAATAAATGTTGTGTACTCAATGTCCTGTTAATAAATGTTGTGTACTCAATGTCCTGTTAATAAATGTTGTGTACTCAGTGTCCTGTTAATAAATGTTGTGTACTCAATGTCCTGTTAATAAATGTTGTGTACTCAATGTCCTGATAATAAATGTTGTGTACTCAATGTCCTGTTAATAAATGTTGTGTACTCAATGTCCTGTTAATAAATGGTGTGTACTCAATGTCCTGTTAATAAATGTTGTGTACTCAATGTCCTGTTAATAAATGTTGTGTACTCAATATCCTGTTAATAAATGTGTACTCAATGTCCTGTTAATAAATGTTGTGTACTCAATGTCCTGTTAATAAATGTTGTGTACTCAATGTCCTGTTAATAAATGTTGTGTACTCAATGTCCTGTTAATAAATGTTGTGTACTCAATGTCCTGTTAATAAATGTTGTGTACTCAATGTCCTGTTAATAAATGTTGTGTACTCAATGTCCTGTTAATAAATGTTGTGTACTCAATGTCCTGTTAATAAATGTTGTGTACTCAATGTCCTGTTAATAAATGTGTACTCAGTGTCCTGTTAATAAATGTGTACTCAATGTCCTGTTAATAAATGTGTACTCAGTGTCCTGTTAATAAATGTTGTGTACTCAATGTCCTGTTAATAAATGTTGTGTACTCAATGTCCTGTTAATAAATGTGTACTCAATGTCCTGTTAATAAATGTTGTGTACTCAATGTCCTGTTAATAAATGTTGTGTACTCAATGTCCTGTTAATAAATGTTGTGTACTCAATGTCCTGTTAATAAATGTTGTGTACTCAGTGTCCTGTTAATAAATGTTGTGTACTCAGTGTCCTGTTAATAAATGTTGTGTATTCAATGTCCTGTTAATAAATGTTGTGTACTCAGTGTCCTGTTAATAAATGTTGTGTACTCAATGTCCTGTTAATAAAGGGTGTACTCAGTGTCCTGTTAATAAATGTTGTGTACTCAATGTCCTGTTAATAAATGTTGTGTACTCAATGTCCTGTTAATAAATGTTGTGTACTCAATGTCCTGTTAATAAATGTGTACTCAGTGTCCTGTTAATAAATGTTGTGTACTCAATGTCCTGTTAATAAATTTGTACTCAGTGTCCTGTTAATAAATGTTGTGTACTCAATGTCCTGTTAATAAATGTGTGCTCAGTGTCCTGTTAATAAATGTTGTGTACTCAATGTCCTGTTAATAAATGTGTACTCACTGTCCTGTTAATAACTGTTGTGTACTCAATGTCCTGTTAATAAATGTTGTGTACTCAGTGTTCTGTTAATAAATGTTGTGTACTCAGTGTCCTGTTAATAAATGTTGTGTACTCAATGTCCTGTTAATAAATGTGTACTCACTGTCCTGTTAATAACTGTTGTGTACTCAGTGTCCTGTTAATAAATGTTGTGTACTCAGTGTCCTGTTAATAAATGTTGTGTACTCAATGTCCTGTTAATAAATGTTGTGTACTCAAGGTCCTGTTAATAAATGTTGTGTACTCAATGTCCTGTTAATAAATGTGTACTCAGTGTCCTGTTGATTAACAAATGTTGCTTTTGTCAAAATCCAGGCAGAACACACTTCCAACAACATCTGAATGAACGAATGGAGACTACTGTTTGACAATAAGCTTGAGTAGTACGAGAAAGATGATGAGGATGCTGAACCAGCTTTGGCAACACCAACTACTTTCAGATTGAGCTGACCATGAATTTTATCATCTCGGGTCAAGGACCATCACAATCAACTTATCTTTGTACACGAAACTTAACAAATGCCTCTCTAAAAATGTTTGCAAGATGACAAAGACAGTATTGGACAACAACATGCGACAAGATGTATGTGTACAAATATATATCCGAAAGCAACTGTGTTCAACAGCAATCTCCCGTACAATGGGGAATGTTGAGCATTAAATCAGAAACATCTCGAACACCTTATGGGAGGATCACATACCAAACAACGAGGCACTACATGTACAGAGGACAGGCATCTAAAGACCATGTTCCCCAAGTCACTAGTGGAAAATCACTAAGAGTTTTACTTCATCAAAAATTGTGTTTTTCGTAAATGTGATTCCACCATCACATATCACAAACATTCAAGCAGTTTGACTGGCTCACGTGATAGATCCATGTACTCAAGATCTAATGAGTGATGACATGGGTTGAACCGCAACCTACAGCATATAAATGAGCGTGCTGGCTGCCAAATTAATGCTCTAGTCTTAGTAACTGGTTGGGCTTAAACAGTTAGTATCACATGTAACCCTCCTCTCGCTTTCATGTCAAGATCTTGCAAACGCGTAGGGTTTTGCGTAGGCTCAATAAGTATTTAAGATTATGACTAGCATATTTGAGTGGAGCGGATATGAAGCTGACTGACTGTTATGAATTCCTCTAGAGTAAACTTAACCCTACTAGAACTACACACATACACCAAGACAAGGGAAGTAACACTGGCATCCAAGTCTGTGGAGACAACCAGGGGATAATAAGCCTGCAGAAAGGAGAAGAATACAAAGGGCAAGTTCACATTGTTTTTAACAAGGGGGGGGGGAGAAAGTAGGGAGGACACGATCAGCAAAAACAGGCAGCATGCAGACAGGCAACAATAGTGCTCCTACAGCTGTGTCCTATATGACCCATGACCCCCCCCCCCCCCGCCCCCAAATAAAAACAAATGCCATTCACTAAATCATTACAACCACTCTACAGACTTTAAGCAGTAACTAGTAATGATAACGTAATTCACACAGTGCAAATGGTCCATGTAAAAAAAAATTTTTTTAATTTTAAAAAAAAATGCTCGCTGCACTTTTACAAAATATTGTGAAAATAAAAAAAAAACTGCAAAAATGCAAAAACACTATGATATTAAAAACATCAATTAAACAAAACAAACAAACAAAAAATACACTGACATATTCCTCAATATTCACCATTCAGTGAAAATGAGTTTCAAAGTAAAACTAAAGTTTCTGGACAAAATCAATAAACGAAAGACTTGCAATTTCACGATTAATGGGAAGTAACTGCGGGGTGACTGAAGATGCACTGATCAAATTTTGTCCGAACAATATCATTCACAATGCCTTCACATTCATACGCCTTATGTGTATAAAAAAAGTTGACTGTACCATTACAATTAATACGATTTTGTTTAACATATTGCACATCAATATCTGCTCATCGCTGCATTGCAAGTAACATGCACATTATCATTCTGTCCATTCATTCTTGCATTGCAAATAATATGATAGTTCACTTCCTCAAAAGTTAACGTTGCTGTCAGCCTTGATAAAAACATCAGTCCGCATGCCATCATGTCGCGGTTGCATCCCATTTAGCAGCAGGAGGAAAGTCAAACCGAGAAAGGAAAATCATTCGTTGCTCTAAACGAAAACTGTAAAGCAATCATTCAAGCTATAAAACATATCCAAAGCGGCAGACTCAGCTAGTGCGCTAACAATTTTAGATGCTCGATGCAAACACACACACACATACACGCACACACACACACACGCACACACACACACACACATACACGCACACACACACACACGCACACACACACACACACACACACGCACACACACACACACATACACACACACACACACACACACACACACACACACACACACACACACACGCACACGGACATACACACGCAGGACGGCACAAGTACACGCACGCTCTCTCTCTCTCTCTGTCTCTGTCTCTGTCTCTCTGTCTCTCTGTCTCTCTCGATCTATCACACACACACACACACACACACACACACACACAACATACAACACACACACACACACACACACACATACATACACACACACACACACACACACACACACACAAACAGGAAATGGTGCTTAAGTCTCATGCAATGTAACCTTCAATCAGATGGGTATCTATAAAACAGTTCTAAAACTTTATGAAAAACCAGGTAAAATAAAATAAAACAAAACAAAACAAAAACCAAGATGGTCAAGCCATTTCTACAATCTCCATATTCATACAAAATCAATGACAGATTTTGTATTTCCCAAGGTCACTGTGACCTTGAAGAAGACTTGATTGAAATAAAATAAAAAGGTTGAAATAAAACTTGACGTGAAGCGAGGACAAGAGTAGTGAAAACAGATTGTAAATATTGTCAGAAGTTCCTGGAAAAGTGCTGTTATCACACATTTCTGCCAAAGTTATGGTTTAACTTAAGGCACTTTGGCGTTCTGTGGGACCTTGATTTTAAAGCCTAACCCTTCACATCTTTTTGCGACACTTTACCAGTCCACGGTTTTGATCAAAAGTTGGTAACAATCCACCAACAGAAAATTGAGAAAATCGTGTTTACATTTTTGTCACAAACACGAAACAGATAGACAGACAGACAGAAAGAAAGAAAGACAGACAGACAGACACGCACACACGCACGCACACACACACACATAAATCCACACACACACACACACACACACACACACACACACACACACACACACACATACACACGCACACAACACACACATAGACACAGACACACACACTATATATATATATATATATATATATATATATATATATATATATATATTACTACACGGTCGATTTGAAACAATCTCTTTAAAGAAAAAGAGACTGAAAAAGACTTTAGAACAGAATTCTATCAGAGATTATCCAAGCGGTCGATTGCAAGTTAAAAACAATACAATGACATCGTACTATCATAAACAGACAATAACGGGGCCAAGCTACGAAGGGAAAAATGACAGTTTCCACACAAGTTGGATCAAGATACGCAGGAAAAGAGACAATTTTCACACAGATTGGAGCAAGACATGGAGTAAAAAAAAAAAGGCAAGTTTCAACACAATATGGAGCAAGCTACGATAGAAAAAAAGGCCGTTTCAACACAATATGGAGCAAGCTACGATAGAAAAAAAGGCAAGTTTCAACACAATATGGAGCAAGCTACGATAGAAAAGAAGGCCGTTTCAACACAATATGGAGCAAGCTACGATAGAAAAGAAGACAATTTCAACACAATATGGAGCAAGCTACGATAGAAAAGAAGACAATTTCAACACAATATGGAGCAAGCTACGATAGAAAAGAAGGCAGTTTCAACACATATGGAGAAAGCTACGATAGAAAAGAAGACAATTTCAACACGAGATAAAATGAAAGAGGATCAGACCAGCACCCACACAATGTAATAAGAAAAACACTGCTAGCAAACGCATAATGTGCTTTGTATAAATCAGTGTAATAACGCATAATGTGCTTTGTATAAATCAGTGTAATAACGCATAATGTGCTTTGTATAAATCAGTGTAATAACGCATAATGTGCTTTGTATAAATCAGTGTAATAACGCATAATGTGCTTTGTATAAATCAATGTAATAACGCATAATGTGCTTTGTATAAATCAATATAATAACGCATAATGTGCTTTGCATAAATCAATGTAATAACGCTTAATGTGCTTTGTATAAATCAATGTAATAACGCATAATGTGCTTTTTATAAATCAATGTAATAACGCATAATGTGCTTTTTATAAATCAATGTAATAACGCATAATGTGCTTTGTATAAATCAATGTAATAACGCATAATGTGCTTTGTATAAATCAATGTAATAACGCATAATGTGCTTTGTATAAATCAATGTAATAACGCATAATGTGCTTTGTATAAATCAATGTAATAACGCATAATGTACTTTGTATAAATCAATGTAATAACGCATAATGTGCTTTGTATAAATCAATGTAATAACGCATAATGTGCTTTGTATAAATCAATATAATAACGCATAATGTGCTTTGTATAAATCAATATAACTGAAACGTTTTGCCAAAGAAATATTTCAGATAAAGTGCCAGTCACCGAAACCAAACTGGAAAGAACTCAAGATCCGGATTTACTACTTCAGCTAATGCATTGCTCTCTGTCAATGTCAATGGAGGGCCATGATCGCCAACGCCATACTGCAAGGCACACGTGATGATGATGATGAATGTTGATTGGTTCCTTCTTTTGCTCATCTGTTGATTGGTTTGTTTCTTGGTATTTGGTGGTGGTGGTGGTTTAACTGGTTTGCCGACTGGTTGATGGGTTGTGTGGCGTATATTTGTGTGTGCGTATCTTTTTAAATTGTTTATTATATTTCTCCGTTGACTTTGCCGCTAGTAAATACAACAATAGTTTTTTTAGACACCCAGCACATACAGATATATATGTTCTTGACTGTCCCATAATACGGCCTCGGACATAAATCGTACACAATAACTTTATTCAGTCACCCTTCCCACACCTAAAAATCATTGAATGAAACATCTACTTTCAAATCATGTATTGATGACTACCATATGGAACAGATCTAATGACTATGCAGTTGGTTTGGGTTTCAAATTCACAATGGACAAATTATCAGACACAGACTCCAAACAGAGAGAGAGAGAGAGGGAGGGAGGGAGGGAGGGAGAGAGAGAGAGAGAGTGATCATTGATACAGAACACGTCTTATATTGTTAAATCATCATCATCATCATCATCATCATCATCATCATCATCATCATCATCATCATCGTGTGTCCTGCCTCATGGCGTTGGCGATTATGCCCCCCCCCCTCCACCTAACAAATCTATTCCTTCCCACTGCAACTACATCTCCCACCCTCTCTTATCATATCATTGTATGCTATGTATAAAACTTGCAATACATGGTGAAGAAAACAAACAGCTCCACTGTGATTGTTACACAAGCGTTACTTTCATGTTTTGTATATGTGGTCTGTGTCAACCCATGTCTGTCTGTTTATATATCTACCTATCTATGTATACATCTATCTATCTATCTACCTATTTATGTGTGCATTTATCTATCTATCTATCTGTCTATCTACTATCTATCTATCTATCTGTCTATCTACTATCTATCTATTTATCTGTCTATCTATCTGTTTATCTATATATCTATCTATCCATCTGTCTATCTATCTATCTATCTGTTTATCTATATATCTATCTATCTGTCTATCTATCTATCTATCTGTCTATCTATCTATCTGTTTATCTATATATCTATCTATCTATCTGTCTATCTATCTATCTGTCAATCTATCTATCTATCTATCTGTCTATCTATCTATCTATATATCTATCTGTATGTCTATCTATATATCTATCTGTATGTCTATCTATATATTATCTATCTATCTACTTACATACCTGTTTATCTACCTATCTGTCTGTGTATCTATCTATCTATCTATCTATATATCTATCTGTCTATCTATCTGTCTGTCTGTCTATCTATCTGTCTATCTGTTTATCTAGATATCTATCTATCTATATCTATCTATCTATCTGTCTGTCTATCTATCTATCTATCTGTCTATCTATATTCTATCTATCTGTCTATCTATCTATCTATCTATTTATCTATCTATCTATCTACCTACCTACTTATTCATCCATCCTTCTGTCTATCTATCTATCTATCTATCTATCTATCTATCTATCTATCTATCTATCTACCATTTGTTTATAGTGGATGTGAACAAAGAACACAATAGATAAAAGAATGTCTACAACACAGACACACCGGATAAAATGCTGAACCCAAATGATACACAGACACACAGCAGGTTTCATTACAGGTACTGAATCGGCAGCCATGCAAATTGCTATGGAAATGAACAGGTAAATGAGTGAATAAATAAACAAAGAACTACACAGATTATGCCGCCAGTTCTGCAAGAAGTTTGAAAGCAGCGGTCAAAGCAAAAGTATAAACAGAAGAAACGAAAGTGCATCAAACAGCCCCAAAACCTGCTTGAAGAAAAGAAAGCAAGAATGGTGGATACTTTAACAAAAAAGAGAGAAAACGAAAAGAAGAGAAAAAAAGGAAAGGGCTCCTTCCTTGTCAACTAAGTTCTTTTCTCAACATCCATCTTACCTGAAGTCAAATTCAGCATTGCTGTTCAGAGGAGAAAGCACAAGACACACGTGTAATGTTTGGGATACTAGATAAATGACAGAAGTTTTGCAAACTTTGAACAAAACCCAAAAATAACGCTGTGAGCTTATCTGGCTTTGGACTCGCTTAGTAAGGCTGTGAGTTGTTACAGCCCTACAGACAGAACTGCAAACAGCTCACAGTCTTTGGACTGATGATGTCCATTGAATCATGTACTTGCCAATGAAAACTTAAATCAATACTATGTCTTTTCTCTAATTAATGTCAGAAATGTCAGCTAAAGTACGCTACTACATACAAACTTTCAGTTCATATTGTATGCGCTGTTTAATGGATTTTTTTAAAATGTCTATTATGTTATGTTGAGGAGCATACATTTATACAGAACTTTGTCCAGAAGAAACTGACAAATAAACATCTACAAAAGCACTTGAAACTCTCATGATAATTATGTCTAGGCTTATTGAAAGTGCATAAGAACGAGCAAATGGATGTCACGAAAATGTTATAATAAACAAATTCAACATAAAATGGTATAAACGACATATACATGTTCAGTTATCAGTTTCAGTACATAACAAATTTAACCAAGCGATTTTGGAGTGGACAGTTTTAATTCCACTATCAAGAGTCGCATGCTGTAGCCAGACAGTAACTGAGTCTGTAGACAATGGATATTCCACATCCACGATCAAGGTGACTTAGATACAGGAAAGACAGACTCAGATCACAGGCAAGAACTGCTAGACAGAGATGGCGAGAGACAGAAAGAACGCTGCTAGTAGTGCGGGTTAATCGCAAATGGTGTAAAACAAGGAAACAATGATAAGAAGTTCGTATATGACACAACCAAAGCTACATTCTACGCTTTCAGTCCTAACATCTGTAAAGGGACGTGTGTAGGACTTTGTACTCAATCAAAACCAGTTCCACTACTTACCGCAAACCACACAAAAACTTGGAAGCATCAGAATCATCACGACGGATCAGCCATTCCCTAAAGGCCGGATGAAAGAACATGAAGCATCCATCGTGACGTTGATGGAGCAGACCTGACAACATTGTCATCCTGCTGCAAAAGTCTTCCCAAGCCACGTATCGTGACGTGTATCCGGCGTTCACAGCCATGAAGATGGCGCGGAGGGACAGAGGATACAGAGCTGCTAAACACACGGCCAGAATATTGGCCACACGCTCGAAGGCACGAACGCTGGAGAATCTGAGATTAAAATGCAACAAGAACACTTCGGAGATATTCACGGGTAAAATCTTGTAGTTGGAGCCTTTCACGACGAGATGTCCGTGTTCTATAAGGTCCAGCACTAGTTTGGTGTGTAAAAAACACCCTTTGCTCAGAGACTGCAGGTGAGAAGAAAACTTCTGTTGGGCGGGAGAGTCGAACTTTCCGTGCGGTAATATATTACCACGTAGCGGGTAGCTATTCTGCACGCGGTGCAGGATATATTCCTGAAAATCTCTGGCAACCACGTCCTTGCACTCTGCAGTTCCCGTGCTGGTTTTGTCAAGAACTATGTGAAAAAAGGGCAAAGGTCGGACGATCTCCTGAACCACGGTTTGACAAGCAACCACCAGTTTGAGACAGGAAGGGAACTGAGACACGTGACGAACCAGGAACGAGGCTATGGTGTCCCCGTGGTCTGCCTTGTGAAATTCTGCCTCGTTCAGGGAGTCCACGAGCATGAGCAGAGTGTCGGAGGGTATTTTCCCGCCGGCTTCCAGGGTCTTGATGGGGTCAAGGATGGCTCTGACGAATGATGCTGATGGATTCTGGATACATTCCTTCAGGCTCAGCATTTGTAGGAGTTGTGGTTCCTGTAACGGCACAAGCAGAATATTGCTAGTGGTTAATTTGGTAATTTGGTCGTTGCACATTATCATTATCAGACACACAACACACCACACACACACACACACTCGCACACACACACACACACACACACACACACACACACACAACACACACACACACACACACACACACACACACACACACACACACACACACACACACACACACACACACACACGACGCACGCATGGTAAAAAAAAAAATCGGAGGTGAAAAAATTGGAGGAGAAATTTGCTGAAAAGCACAGGATCCTACACACAAAATACACAGAAACAGAAGGAATGAGAATGCCACCAATAGCTTGTGTAAATGAATGAAAACAAGAAACAAACAACAAAAATGATAAAGAGCAAAATAACAACAACAACAACAACAACAACAAAAACAACCAAACAAAAAAAACACAAAAAACCAGAAGGATCTGTACAACAGGTCTGTTTGGAACAAAATTAAGAAACAGAAACAACCTAGCTCGCCCTTGAAGGTACAGTTTTTTCACTTTGTCAACTTTATATTTTTCTCCCATGGTGCAACAGTGACATTCACAGTAAGCAATTTACAAACAATTATATACACATTTACGAATCACACTTGTCTGACAAGAACAGGTCCCAGAAGAGCAAGCAAACCAAAGCAAGCGCGTATTCAACACAACAAGACAAGACAAGACAAGACAAGACAAGACAAGACAAGACAAGTTGTGTTGAATACGCGCTTGCTTTGGTTTGCTTGTTCTTCTGGTTCCTGTTTGCTTGGGCGCGGGCAGTCGCACTTGTTTTGGATTTTTATGAACAAGTTGTTTCAGATTCTTCACGAACACATTGTTTTGGGGCTTGTAGATATCACTATTGTCATAACTGTTTAAAGCCAAGCCGGCTTCACAGAACCACATCAGGGCAATGACCACTTCAAAACACACACAAGACCCCGCTGACTCTGAAAGAAAAAAACTGAAAAGGAATTATAAGTACAACACATATCGATGCACCTGCGCACATAATCTAAGGATACGCCCCTGGTGTTGACCATTTTGCATGATTTATCACCAGGGTGCTAAAAATACACCCAAACACAAATGTATGAACAACTTAGGATACTAAAACATTTTATAAAAACTGTTCTAAATTGACCAAAACTGCTTCTGCACACACATTTCCAAAGAGCCAAAAGTGCAGTTAATATATACCCTATTGTCATTCCTGATGGACAGTCCGTAAGACTGTAAATCACATACAGGCGAATGAACCACCAAGGCAGAAAACCTTTCGGAACAGTTGACAGGAAGCAGAGAAGTCAGGCAGAAACAAAGAGAATAACAGATAACAGGCAACTTCTAACACAATTTCCAAAATGTGGGGATATTGTTTATAAAAAAAGAGTCCTCGGCATTCCCACAAGGAGGGGGGGGGGGACTTGTGGTATTGAAACATTATTTAAGTTTATATCAGTACAATCCTAAATGAATGGTGCCAGAAGAAAAAGAAGGAAGTTCCTTCAGTTGACGGCATCAACACCAAGCCGAGACTATACCATCCTATTCTACGGCTCGGAACGCAAGAGGTGTGATAGAAAGCGACCTTACCAAAGCTAACATTCTTCTGCTGAAAAAGGGTTTAAACAATTATGTGAATCTTATGGCCCATCATTATCGCCAACCCACAACTACTTGCCCAAATCAGTTGAGACAGTATGGACACAATCACCATAAAACACTGGAGATGGACTGGCCACATCATCCTAAGAGGGCAGGACACCCATCAAGAGGAAGACACAAGAAAGGAGGATCCAGGACATTCAAGTTCAAGTTGTTTACAGCCCGGATGACCACTAAAGACAGATAAAAACAACTCCAAGTCCAAGGACGTCTGCCTGCTGACAGTAGATGAACTCGAGACCATGAAACACGTCAACAATGCTGAAAAAGAGGGAGAGAGAGGGTGGAGAGAGAGAGGGAGAGAGAGGGAGAGAGAGGGGGGGAGAGAGAGGAAGGGAGGAGAGAGAGAGGCAGACAGAGAGAGAGCGAGAAAGAAAGAGAGAGATAGAGAAACACAGGTTATTATTATTATTATTATTATGAACATTTAGTACGCCTAATCAAATTAATGCCCTAGGCGTTAACAATGGCAAAACATATAACCGAAATCACAAGCACGCACACACACGCCCACAAACACACACACGCACACACACACACACACACACACACACACACACACACACACGCACACGCACACACACACACACACACACACACACACAGCACGACATGCAAATACAATGACACATTGACACTAAGACATTATAAAGCCAACATTACGTTACATGGGGGGAGGGGGGCAGAAATTACCAGTTATTTGGGAAACAGATGAGTTTTGAGGGAGCGTTTGAATGTGGACAGAGAGGGTGAGTATCTGAGTGAGCGAGGTAGCTGATTCCAGATAGTTGGAGCTTGATAGGAAAAAGAACGCTGCCCAAACCTTTTAGTGCGGACTATGGGGATACTATAGAGACGGGTGTCGGATGAGGACCGCAAAGCTCGAGATGGTGTGTAGAGATGTAACAGATGGGCGAGATACTCAGGACAGGAAGACTCAATAGATTTGAAGCAGAGACAGGCAATCTTGTAGGATATTCTTTGCTGAACCGGGAGCCAGTGAAGAGAACAGAGCAATGGCGTAACATGGTTAAATTTTGAAGAGCGGAAGATGAGACGGGCAGCATGATTTTGAACTTTCTGAAGTTTGTTAATGAGGTGAGAGGGGGAACCAGACAAAAGAGCATTACAGTAATCAAGACGAGATAGAACAAGTGCACAGACAAGAGTCTTTGTCGTGTCTTCTGAGAGGAGATGGCGGATAGAAGCAATTCGGCGGAGTTCAAGAAAACAAGTCCGACAAACATTGCTAACATGCAGATGGAAGGACAGGGTTTGGTCAAGAGTTACACCAAGGTTACGGGCAGAATAGGAGAGAGTGATAGACGAGTCAACAAGTGTGATGGAGGTTGGAAGAGAGGGGTGATTTTGGAGTTTGGGTGGGGTGATCAAGATCAATTCGGATTTCTCTTCATTCAATTTCAGTTTGTTTTCAGTCATCCAATCCTTCAGGTCGGCTACACAAGATTGGGTGTTTTGGATCATGAGGGGAAGGTCAGGGAGAGGCCCAGAGACATACAGCTGATTGTCATCCGAGAAAGAATGATGCTGAAGTAGGTGTTCTTGGACAATAGAGGAGACAGGATAGGTGTAGAGAATGAAAAGTAGGGGGCCCAGAACAGATCCCTGTGGCACTCCATAGGTCAGACAGGAAGCATTAGAAGAAAGACCATTGACAGAAACTACTTGCAGACGATCGGTGATGTAAGAATGAAACCAATTCAAGACAGTATCATGGAGCCCAAAAGAGTGATGCAGACGGGAGAGAAGGATAGAGTGGTCAATAGTGTCAAAGGCAGCAGATAGGTCCAAGAGGTTAGGTCAGAACATACAGGAGTGGAGAATCTTCATTGCTGACCTACAAACCACTGGTAAGCCCTCACAGCAGATTTGGAAACACTGTTACCGTTATTTTTGTTTAAGGTCCAGCCGACTGCGTACAGCCACATCAGGACTACAATTGTTTAAAAAATACACAATACGCCAACAGGTAAAGAAAACGAAAGAAAATTCAGTAAACAATCAACGCATTCGCGCACACAATCTAAGGAGATGCCCCTGGCGCTGACCACTCCGTCCAATTTATCACACAGGGGATTTAAAAAAATACCTGAATACAAATCTAAACATAAGTGAGGATACTAAAATGTATATAAAGCAGGCCTAAACTACTAAAATTGCTTCCGCACATATAACTTCCTTAGAACCAAAAATACATTTAATACATGTACCCAACTATCAATCCTAAGAGAAAGTACGTAAGACTTTATCGAACACATACAGGTGAATGGACCAGCAAGGCAGAAATCGATAGGAAGAAATGACAGAAAGCAAAGGAGGAAGAAAGAAACAAAAGAGAGTGAAAGAAAAGAGGACATTTCCAGAAGGCGGGGATACTACTGAATTTCTAGCACAGAATGTCCAGAAGGCGGGGATACTATTTATACTGAAAGAGCCCCTGGCATCCCCATGGGGGCAATTTGGAAAGACGAGTCTAGGCCAAGGAAATGAGATGTTATGGCGACACAAAACATCAGATATACTGATAGATCGCTAATATGTGAATGCACCAACCACCAAGCAGCACAGTGAACCATATGAAGATCCACTGACGATTAGTTAAGAAAAAAGAGAACTACGTTGGTAGGGCCATGTGACAAGATTAAACGGCCTTGATTAATCATTCCTCCAGGGAACTGTTGAAGGAGACAGAGGGGAAGACAGAAAAATACATTGGACTGACAACATTGCGGAATGGATTGGGGAACCATCTGCAGAGACCCAGTTCTTGGCAAACAACCCACATAGCTGGAAGTGTCTCAATGACTCTTCACAGAGTTAAGAGATAAAAAAAAAGGGGGGGGGAGAGTGAAAGAGAGAAAGAAACAGACAGACAGAGAGAGAAACAGAGAGGGAGAAAGAGATAGAGAGAGAAAGAGAGACAGACAGACAGAGACAGAGAGACACAGAGACAGAGAGAGAGAGGGAAAGAGAGGGGGGAGAGAGAGGGAGAGAGAGGGGGGATAGAGAGGGAGAGATGGGGGGAGAGAGGAAAAAAGAGAGAAAGAGAGAGGGACAGAAAGAGAGAGGGACAGAGAGAGAGAGAGACAGAGAAACATATACAGAGGGACGGGGAGAGAGATAGAGAAAGAGAGAGAAGGAGAGAGAGAGAGAAAGGGGGAGAGGGACAGAGAGGGAGATGGAGAGAGAGAGAGAGACAGGCAGAGGGACAGGGAGAGAGAGACAGAGAGGGAGAGAGGGAGAGAGAAAGGGAGGGGGATGAGGAGAGAGAGGGAGAGAGAGGGAGAGAAAGGGAGAGAGAGGGAGAGGGAGAGAGAGGGAGAGAGAGGGGGGAGAGAGAGGGGAGAGAGAGGGAGAGAAAGAGAAGAGAGAGAGGGAGAAAGTAACTAAGCAAATAAGTAAAAGAAATAGCAGATGACGAACAAACGTGGAACAAGCGGTCTCACCTGTATCAACAGATCCCTGTACGCCTGTAGCTGAGGGGCATGGGACAGGTGAGCCGCCATGCTGTGAACAAAGTCTGGCACCAGACAGGTGATGTTGTTGTCAGCCTGACACAGGTGATACCCCACCACCTGACTCCCCAACTTCCCCATCAGGTGTTGTCCGTCACCACCCAGCTGAGGCCCAACTCTATAGACTTGGTTGTCATCAGTGTCAATGTAGCTCCCTCGCCTGGACACCTGGTTATCAGCGATCTCCATGTAGTAGTGTTCTTGTGTCGCCACTTGATTATCTTCACTTCCTATCTGGCTTCCTCGTCTTGGGGTTTGGTTATCTTCACTGAATATCTGACTTCCCCGTCTTGAGGCTTGGTTATCTTCAAAACTGCCCATCCTGCTGCTAACTCTGGGACTTCGGTTATCATCACTGCCACTCAGCTGACGATTCCCTAAACCTCGAGCGAGCTGATCTTCCCTACACCCTGGCGGATTTCCGAGCTTGCCCCCTAC
>JAPXFY010000015.1:23972485-23974985 GCA_030674185.1 Monoplex corrugatus
GGAAAATGAAGAAGAGATACAAGAACCGACGTCGGAGAGCACCGACAATGACAACTCGGCGAGCTACGCCCAACACACCAACACACGCCTTCACGTGGTCATCGCGTGTTGATAGCTCAGCAGTCCGCAATAACAATAATAAAGCCTACAACATAAAACCTGGCCTGGTTGTTGTCCATTTTGATGCCTCAGTCATTTTGGTGGTCTCAGCTTACAAATTCACACTACCTTAACCCCACGTCCTTGTTTCAATACCTTGTCATCGTACCCGGCTTTTATGCAGGTCAAAGATATTGCTAGACCGATGCCAGAAGATTTGGGTGAAGCCAATATGGATTTGTCAGAGTGCTGTGGATTTCCCTTAAACTTCAAATTCCTTACTTTGTACACAGCATTATAGAAAGAGAAAGTTTGACGAAAACAACAACAACAAAAACCAGCTGACAAACCATCCAACGAAAGAACCAACCAAACCAACCAACCAACCAACAAACCAACCAACCAACCAACCAACTAACCAACCAACCAACCAAACAAACAAACAAACAAACTAAATAGCCAACCTCTACATAAACTCTAACATCATCATTATCGACTTAGTCATCATTATCATCATAATCATCATCATCATCATCATCATCATCATCATCATCATCATCATTATAACCATTCCCATCACCATCACCTTCATCATCATCATTATCATCACCACCACCACCACCACCACCACCATCATCATCATCATCGCCATAACCATCACTATCATAACATCACCATCATCATCATCATTATCATCATCACCATCACCATCACCACCATCATCATCATTACCAACATCGCCATAACCATCACCATCGTCACCATCATCACCATCATAACCATCACCATCACTATCATCGCCATAAACATCGCCATAACCATCACTATCATAACCATCACCATCATCATCATCATCACCATCACCATCATCACCAACACAACCACCATCACCATCATCACCATCATCATCATAACCATCACTACCATCACCATCACCACCACCACCATCATCATCATCATCGTCGTCATCATCATCATCATCATCATCACATCATCATCATCGCCATCACCATCATCACAACCATCACCATAACCACCATCACCATCATCATCATCATCATTACCATCACCATCATCACAACCATCACCATAACCACCATCATCATCATCACCATCATCATCATCATCATTACCATCACCATCATCACCATAACCACGATCATCAACATCACCATCATCATCAACAACACCACCGTTACCACGTCAGCACCCCCATCTAGAACACACCAGCCCTCACCAGTAAAGGAGTGTGACCGCTGGGCAGTGCAGTGGACGCCGACACTATGGGAGGTGCTGAGACTCATCAGTGACACCAGGCTGTCCGAACTGAGGTCCTGGCTTTCCTCATCGTCAGGATAGTGTTCCGGGTGCTGGGGTGGACATCCGCCTCCTACCACCCCGTACTGCTCACTGTCTGACGACAATGGATCTGGACAGACAGCACACAGAGGACAGAAGTGAACAAGGACAATGATAAGTTGTTTTTTTAAACAGACAATGGATCTGGACAGACAGGACACAGAGGACAGAAGTGAACAAGGACAATGATAAGTTTTTTTCTTAAACAGACAATGGATCTGGACAGACAGGACATCTTTCTTCAAACAGACAATGGATATGGACAGACAGGACATCTTTCTTCAAACGGACAATGGATCTGGACAGACAAGACATCTTTCTTCAAACGGACAATGGATCTGGACAGACAGGACATCTTTCTTCAAACAGACAATGGATATGGACAGACAGGACATTTTTCTTCAAACAGACAATGGATTTGGACAGACAAGACATCTTTCTTCAAACGGACAATGGATCTGGACAGACAGGACATTTTTCTTCAAACGGACAATGAATCTGGACAGACAGGACATCTTTCTTCAAACAGACAATGGATCTGGACAGACAGGACATATTTCTTCAAATGGACAATGGATCTCGACAGACAGGACATTTTTCCTCAAATGGACAATGGATCTGGACAGACAGCACATAATGACGACACAGATAGAGCACAAGTGAACAACGACAATGATAAGTTTTTTTTTCTTTAAACAGACAATGGATCTGGACAGACAGGACATTTTTCTTCACACGGACAATAGATCTGGACAGACAGGACACAAAGAGAACACACCTGAATAAGGACAATGATAGTTTTTTTCTTCACACGGTCCAAGCCACTGACTAAGCCATTTATCAAACTTGCCGTTCTTGATCTACGTAACTACCCTGAACAAAATGTATTTGGAAACAAGAAATGTACAAGTAATTCTGTAATCTCTGATAAGACACAATAATAAAAAAAAAAACATTTATTCGTTTATTTTATTTATTCATTATTTATATGCGTAGTGAATGGTGCTAGCGTGCAATGAAATCTGATGAGTGGAAACACATC
>JAPXFY010000015.1:23982485-23989985 GCA_030674185.1 Monoplex corrugatus
GTCTGATGACATGTAACCTATTATGTCAATAATCGCTGCCCTACACAAACATGTATACAAGCCACAACCACCTGTCCACCCTTTTATCCCCAAGTTCAGACATGGCCCCCTTCCAAACCCAACTCACCGATGACATTTGGTGAGACGATCTTGGGCGTGGTCTGCAGAGCGGAAGTGACGTCAGTGACAGGCAGGGGCAAGTCGTTCTCAGAGGAACAGGTATGTCTGACGGCTGTGGACTGGGTCTTGGCTCTGACTTTCTGACGGTCCGCAGCCCACTTGGAGGCATCTGAGTGTGCCCGTCTGGTGTCGCCGATAATTGGAGCCAACGTGTATCCTGCAAAAGGGAACGTATGTCAGACCTGGATGTTATACATACATCTTTCTTGTATAGCGACTATTCTCCATAACCATTTCTGGACTTCCTGCAAATTACACGAAATCTGACATTTCAGAGGAGCACGGAGAACTCAAGTCGCTAGGAGAGCTGACAACACTCCACTATGTTGTTGTAAAGCCTGCATCTTTGGTGGGTGTGTACATAATAATAATAATTACAATATTTATATAGCGCAAAATCTTGATAAAAATCAAATCTAAGCGCTGAACAGACACACACGCACGCACGCACACACATGCACACACACACACACACACACACACACACACACACACACACACACACACACACACACACACACACACACACACACACACACACACACATGGCTATAAATGGGGGAAAAGAATAAAAGCAATGGAAAATTATAGAGAGCATATTATATACAATCCCCTCCTGCAAAATAACAGCAAATGGCACAACCTTGACACAGGTTAATAAGTTCAAATACCTGGGAACGGTCATTTCATCAGACGGCAGATGCACATCGGAAATAGCTGGCAGAATCGGCCAAGCCAAAACAGCATTCACGTAGATGACAAGCATTCTTACCAACAAATGCCTATCAATAAACATCAGAAAGAGAGTCCTTTAATGTTATATAGAACCAATACTGTTGTACGGATGCGAGGCGTGGACAGTCAGCAAGCAAAGCCAGAGCAGGATTGAGGCAGCCGAGATGTGGTTTCTCAGAAGAATGTTGAGAGTACCATGGACAGCAAAGAAAACAAACGAGACAGTCTTGATGGAGGCAGACACAAGTCGATCACTGATAAGGAAGATTAGGAAAAGACAAGCAACATTTATAGGCCATTTTATGAGGAAGGGGGATTTGGAGCACCTGGTCACAACAGGAAAGCTGGAGGGAAAGAGAGCACCGGGTAGACCCAGGGAGAGAATGCTGGACGGACTTGCAAGGTGGCTGAGGATGAAGAGGGTGGGGGAGATGCTGGGGGCAACGAGAGATAGAGATGGTTGGAAGTCCATGGTCGCCAACGCCATGCGGCAGGACACCTGATGATGATGATGATGATATTATATACAATTATATATCACAATGTGATTCCACTCCGAGTGGAGACAGGCTGCAGTGGGGTTTGAGTGAGGTCAGGATTTTATGCAGAGGAGAAAAGGTGAGTTTTGAGAGCGGACTTGAAGGAGACAAAAGTAGTTTGCTGACGGACTGAGAGAGGAAGTTTGTTCCAGGAGAGTGGACCAGAAACAGAGAAGGCTCGTGGACCATAGGTATTGAGCTTAGTGCGTGGAAAGCGAAAAGTCAGAGGATCGGACGCAGAGCGGAGGGTACGTGAGGGAACATAGATCTCAAGTAGGCTTGACAGGTAATCGGGGGCTGCGTTATTGAGGCTTTTGTAGCACATGGTGTCTAGTTTGTACTGTATGCGCTTTGATACAGGGAGCCAGTGAAGTTGTGCCAGGAGAGGAGATATGTGGTCAGCTTTTTTCTTTTTGAGTACAAGGCGTGCAGCATTGTTTTGAATGCGCTGTAGGATGTGAATGGTGGAGGCAGGAAGACCAGACAGGAGTGAATTGCAATAGTCAATGCGAGACATTATGAAGGAGAGAACATGCTTGGTGTTTTGATGCTTCTGTCAACCATAGGACACTGAGACGATTCACACGATCCAACGGCCTTGTTAAATCAATCCTCCAGGGAACTGTTGAGAGGAAAACAGACAAAAAGAACAATGGACTGATGACATTGCCCAATGGACAAAGAAACTGTTCGGCGAACTGGCCTTTGTCAAGCGTGAATGTATAATCACAAACAAACACCAAATACAAAAATAATTTAGGAGAAAAAGACTGAAACTCCCCTGCTGCTTCGCCCAAAGAGAGAAGTGTGTGTGAGCGAGTGTGTGTGTGTGTGTATGTGTGTGTGTGTATGTGTATATGTGTGTGTTTGTGTGCGTGCCTGGAGCGTGCGTGCGTGTATATATCTGTATGTGTATTATATAAGGACATTAGAGAGAGAGAGGGAGACAGAGAGAAGGAGAGAGACAGAGGGGGGATAGACAGAAAGAGAGAGAGAAAGAGAGAGAGAGCGAGGGAGAGAGACAGACAGACAGAGAGAGAAAGAGAGATAATGAAAGAAAGAGAGAGAGAAGAGAAGGAGAGAGAAAGAGAGAGAAAGAAAGAAAAAAGAGAGAGAGAGAGAGAGAGAAAGAGAGAAAGAGAGAGAGAGAGAGAGAGAGAGAGAAAGAGAGAGAGAGAGAATCGAACAGAAAATCGGAAATATAGAAAATCAGATTGACGAAGATTTTTTTTTTTAAAAAGACAAGAGCACAAAACAAAGGTTATCAACTCGTACAGACACCCCACGTCACCACCACCACCACCACCACCATCACCACCACCATCCAGTCAATTTACATCATCCACCAACCTCTCCAAGTCTACACACCCCACGTGCACAGTCAGGCCGACTTAACCCTTTGATTCCCGTGCTCGTCCACCAGCATCCTGCATTGCCAGCCATACAACAAAACCAAAAATTAACCCTTTGACTCCCCACTATAACCACCAGCATCCTGCATTGCCAACCATACGAACAAAACCATAGACTTAACCCTTTGACTCCCGCACTATGACCACCAGCATCTTACATTGCCAACCATACGAACAAAACCATAGACTTAACCCTTTGACTCCTGCACTATGACCACCAGCATCTTACATTGCCAACCATACGAGCAAAACCATAGACTTAACCCTTTGACTCCTGCACTATGACCACCAGCATCCTGCATTGCCAACCATACGAACAAAACCAAAAAGTAACCCTTTGACTCCCACACTATGACCACCAGCATCCTGCATTGCCAACCATACGAACAAAACCATAGACTTAACCCTTTGACTCCGCACTATGACCACCAGCATCCTGCATTGCCAACCATACGAACAAAACCATAGACTTAACCCTTTGACTCCCACACTATGACCACCAGCATCTTGCATTGCCAACCATTTACGAGCAAAACCAATAATTTAACCCTTTGACTCCCGCACTTTGTCCACCAGCTTTCTGCAGGGAGCTGAAGGATAGGGTGATGGAATCAAAAGGGTTAATTTTTTTGCAAGTTGTGGGTTAAGGTGCGGGAGTCAAAGCGTTAAGAAAACGAAGAGAAAAAGGGAGAGAACTCACCGCTGATGACACACAGGGGACAGACCTCGTTGCTGAACATACAGGAGTAGCATCTCCCGTGACCGCACGAGTCGATCAGCTTCCGCTTCCGGCCAGAATCAAAGGGCAGACAACAGGCCGGGCACACCCCCTCCCCCGTCGTCACCAGGCCTAGTCCTCCTCCCCCTCCACACACCCCTCCTCCTTCTTCCATCCTTCCTTCCTCCCTTCCTTCACCTCTCTTCTTGCTGTCTTTTTTCAGTGGGTGGTCAGCATTTGGGAAGATGGTCTGAAACACAAAGAAGACGAAGATTAAACTTGTAGAAATTGTTATTGTCGTTGTTATTTTGTTCAAAGCCCAACCAGCTATGGCTGTGTCAAAACATACATAATACATCAACAGAACAAC
Source organism: Monoplex corrugatus (assembly GCA_030674185.1). Classification (NCBI taxonomy): domain Eukaryota; kingdom Metazoa; phylum Mollusca; class Gastropoda; order Littorinimorpha; family Ranellidae; genus Monoplex; species Monoplex corrugatus. Next base: position 23,986,440 of record JAPXFY010000015.1, read on the forward strand.
ATGTAACCAAGATTATTCCAATGATAGGCTGATAAAATACCACAATAAAAGATCATCATCATCATCATCATCAGGTGCCTTGCCGCATGGCGTTGGCGATCATGGACTTCCATCTGTCTCTATCTCTTGTTGCCCCAAGCATCTCCTCCACCCTCCTCGTCTTCAGTCATTCTGCAAGTCCGTCTAGCATTTTCTCCCTGGGTCTACCTGGTGCTCTCTTTCCTTCCAGCTTTCTATTCCAATGAATATTTTATTCTGGTATTTTATCAGCCTATTCCAATGATAGGCTGATAAAATACCAGAATAAAATATAGACCAGGTAAAACATAGTCCAGGTAGGACCTCAGGACCTGGCCAGCTCATAGGTTTATGTGCAGGCTTAAGGCTTGTGCCATGATCACCATACACATGGCACCTGTGACGTTAGTGTATGCAGAATTCGTTCCGAGCGCAGAGACGCCATCTTGAGAAACTGAAACTGAAACAGCAGTAGAAAAAGTAAAAGAAAATTAAGTACACATATCACTGCATTCGCTCATATCATGTAAGGAGATGTCCATGGCGTTGACCACTCCGTCCAATTTATCGCACAGGCGATTAAAAAAAACAACCCTGAATATAAGTGTTAACACAACTAAGGTCACCAGAACTTATATAAAAACGGGCATGAATTACCTAAAATTGCTCCCGTATATTTCATTTCTAGAGCCAAAAATGTATTTAATACATGTACTCAACCATCAATCCTTAGAGAAAGTATGCAAGACTTTATCAAACACATACAGGTGAATGGACCAGCAAGGTAGAATGGAAGAAATGACAGAAAGCAAAGGAACAAGGCAGAAACAAAAAAGAGGAATTTTCTTGCAAAGAATTTCCTGAAGGTGGGGATACCATTTATACTGAAAGCCTGCGGCATCCCCACAGGTAAAAAGTAGTAACAATTTTTAGGTAGCTGACTTAGTATGAAACACGAAAAAGATTTGAATAAAAAAAATACCGATGTTTGAGATAGTTAATTCAGTGTTAGTCTGAAACACAAAGATTTAGTTTAGATAGTAGCAATTCATTAAGGTATTGATTCAGGCATTTGAAACACAAAGAAGATGAAGGTAATTCAAGGTTACTATGAAACACAAAGAATATTTAGGTTAAGTGAGAGCAAATTTTAAAGTAGCTAATTCAAGTTTTAGTCTGAAACACAAAGAACATTTAGATTAAATAGTAGCAATGTTTAGGTAGCTAATTAAGATGTCAGTCTCAAACACAAGGAAGATTTGACTTAAACAGTAGCAAGTTTTAGGTAGTTAATTTCGGTTAAATAGTATCAAGTTCTCTGGGTAGTTATTTTTATCTTCATTGACATAGTAAACTAGCTTTAAGATCGAAAACCACCTGAGGTGCTTTGAAGGAAGATGTCTAACTATGTTCTGGGAACGGTCATTTCATCAGATGGCAGATGCACATCGTAAATAGCCGGCAGAATCGGCCAAGCCAAAACAGCATTCAAGGACTCTCTTCCTGATGTTAATTGATAAGCATGCTTATCAAAATGCTTATCAATTAACATCAGGAAGAGAGTCCTTGAATGTTATATAGAACCAATACTGTTGTACGGATGTGAGGTGTGGACAGTCAACAAGCAAAGCCAGAACAAGATTGAGGCAGCCGAGATGTGGTTTCTAAGAAGAATGTTGAGATTTCCATGGACAGCAAAGAAAACAAATGAGACAGTCTTGATGGAGACAGACACAAGTAGATCACTCATAAGGAAGATTAGGAAAAGACAGGCAACATTCATAGGCCATTTTATGAGGAAGGGGGATTTGGATCACCGGGTCACAACGGGAAAGCTGGAGGAAAAGAGAGCACCAGGTAGACCCAGGGAGAAAATGCTGGACGGACTTGCGGAGAAGCTGAAGACGAGGAGGGTGGAGGAGATGCTTGGGGCAACAAGAGATAGAGACAGATGGAAGTCCATGATCGCCAACGCCAACGCACCTGATGATGATGATGATGAATGAAAAGAAAACGATGGGCACGACGGTTAAGTAGAAAATTCGTCACACTTCCAGTCAAAACGTCTACGTTCGGTTCTGCCTGGGTACATCGTAACCTGATGGGTGAAGGGTGGAGGTTTTACTGCTCTCCCAGATGTACGTGTGTGCAGACTTATTAGTGCCGTAATCCCCTCCGGGTGTGTAGGCACACAGAACATTGAATATGCACGTTAAAGATCCTTTAAGTCATGTCAAAGAAAACAAACGAGAAAGTCTTGAAGGAGGCAGACACAAGAAGATAATTAATAAAGAAAAACAAACGAGAAAGTCTTGAAGGAGGCAGACACAAGAAGATAATTAATAAAGAAAAACAAACGAGAAAGTCTTGAAGGAGGCAGACACAAAAAGATAATTAACAAAGAAGATGAGGAAAAGACAAGCAACGTCAGTTTGTAAATAAGGTTACTGATGACTGGGTCCGAAAAGGTCATGCAGCGCATGGACAGCCCCCCCTTTGCTTGATGAAATGACTATCGCGTGGCGTCGGGAGCTTGGGAGGTGATTGTCCGGAGAGTGGTGAGGCATTGATGCTCTGGGTTCCTTCCAGAACTTTCGGGTGTTTCTTGTTAAACGATATTATTGTAGGATTTTTCAGCCCCGGCAGGTCCCTATCCAGAGTTGAACGTGCTACAGGCTCGTCGGGTAGACCGGGAGAACATATTTGAGTCTCATTCACTTTAAGAACGTGACTGAGCATGCTGTTCAAATTTCTCGGCCAACGCATCAGGTGTCTGCATTTCCTAAGCTTGGTTGACACTGTGAAAGTAAGCGTAGAGTACAGCATCCAACGCAGTCTCAGTGCGAAATGGAACTTCACAGTACTGGTCATCATCACCATTTACATTCTTATCATCATAGCATTGTGGAAGGGAACTGTTCCAGACTGTGTGGCCCTTCATTTTCTGCATAGATGACCTCGTGTTAAGTGGGTCTGGAAGTGTGAGTGATTTATGGCTCCTGACACAGAAGTGGTTCAGAAGATGAGGCAGCAAAAATATACATATACACATACACACACACATACATACACACACACACATATACACACATACACACACACACGCACACGCACCACGCACACACGTACACACGCACACACACACACACACACACACACACACACACACACACACACGAACACACACACATACACACACACACACGAACACACACACACACACACACACACACACACACACACACACACACACACACACACACACACAACACACACACACACACACAAACACACACACACACACACAACACACACACACGCACACACACACACACACACGCACACACCACACACACACACAACCACACACCACACACACACACACACACACACAACACACACACACACACACACACACACACACACACACACACACACACACACACACACACACACACACACACACAAACACACACACACACACACACAACACACACACACACACACACACACACACACCACACGAAC
>JAPXFY010000015.1:24019985-24022485 GCA_030674185.1 Monoplex corrugatus
TCTCTCTCTGTCCTCTCTCTCTGTGTCCTCTCTCTCTCTGTCCTCTTTCCATCTTTCTCTCTCTGTCCTCTATCTCTCTCTCTGTCCTCTCTCTCTGTGTCCTCTCTCTCAGTCCTCTCTCTCTCTGTCCTCTCTCTCTCTCTGTCCTCTCTCTCTGTCCTCTCTCTCTGTCCTTTCTCTGTCCTCTCTCTCTGTCCTCTCTCTCTGTCCTCTCTCTCTCTGTCCTCTCTCTCTGTCCTCTCTCTCTCTCGCTCTCTCTCTCAGATTGAATGGGACCTAATACTACTACGTTTGAGTAATGATGTGTTCTGATGTTTGAAGTTTGGATTTTCTGTTTCTCTCTGTTTCTGTGTCTGTCTATCTGTCTGTTTGTCTGTCTGTCTGTCTGTCTGTCTGTCTCTCTCTATCTATCTATCTCTATCTCCCTCCTTCTCTCCTGCTCTCTCTGTCTCTGTCCTCTGTCTCTGTCCTCTCTCTGTCTTCTCTCTCTCTGTCCTCTCTCTCTGTCCTCTCTGTCTGTCCTCTCTCTGTCCTCTCTCTCTGTCCTCTCTCTCTGTCCTCTCTCTGTCCTCTCTCTCTGTCCTCTCTCTCTCTGTCCTCTCTCTCTCTGTCCTCTCTCTCTGTCCTCTCTCTCTGTCCTCTCTGTCTGTCCTCTCTCTGTCCTCTCTGTCTGTCCTCTCTCTGTCCTCTCTCTCTGTCCTCTCTCTCTGTCCTCTCTGTCTGTCCTCTCTGTCTGTCCTCTCTCTCTGTCCTCTCTCTCTGTCATCTCTGATTGTCCTCTCTCTCTGTCCTCTCTCTCTGTCCTCTCTGTCTGTCCTCTCTCTGTCCTCTCTCTCTGTCCTCTCTCTCTGTCCTCTCTGATTGTCCTCTCTCTCTGTCCTCTCTCTCTGTCCTCTCTCTCTGTCCTCTCTCTCTCTGTCCTCTCTCTCTGTCCTCTCTCTCTGTGTCCTCTCTCTCTGTCCTCTCTCTCTCTGTCCTCTCTCTCTGTCCTCTCTCTCTCTGTCCTCTCTCTCTCTGTCCTCTCTCTCTGTCCTCTCTGTCTGTCCTCTCTCTCTGTCCTCTCTCTCTGTCCTCTCTCTCCTCTGTCCTCTCTCTGTCCTCTCTCTCTGTCTTCTCTCTCTGTCCTCTCTCTGTCCTCTCTCTCTGTCCTCTCTCCCTCTGTCCTCTCTCCTCTGTCCTCTCTGTCTGTCCTCTCTCTCTGTCCTCTCTCTCTGTCCTCTCTCTCTCTGTCCTCTCTCTCTCTGTCCTCTCTCTCTCTGTCCTCTCTCTCTCTCTGTCCTCTCTCCCCTGTCCTCTCTCTCTGTCCTCTCTCTGTCCTCTCTCTCTGTCCTCTCTCTCTGTCCTCTCTCTCTGTCCTTTTCTGTCTGTCCTCTCTCTCTGTCCTCTCTCTCTGTCCTCTCTGTCTGTCCTCTCTCTCTGTCCTCTCTCTCTGTCCTCTCTGTCTGTCCTCTCTCTCTGTAATCTCTCTCTCTGTCCTCTCTCTCTCTGTCCTCTCTCTCTGTCCTCTCTCTCTGTCCTCTCTCTGTCCTCTCTCTCTGTCCTCTCTCTCTGTCCTCTCTCTCTCTCTCTGTCCTCTCTCTCTCTCTGTCCTCTCTCTCTCTGTCCTCTCTCTCTCTGTCCTCTTTCTATCTTTCTCTCTCTGTCCTCTCTCTCTCTGTCCTCACTCTCTCTCTCTCTGTCCTCTCTCTCTCTCTGTCCTCTCTCTCTGTCTCTCTGTCCTCTCTCTCTCTCTCTGTCCTCTCTCTGTCTCTCTGTCCTCTCTCTCTCTCTCTGTCCTCTCTCTCTCTCTCTGTCCTCTCTCTCTCTCTGTCCTCTCTCTCTCTGTGCTCTTTCTATCTTTCTCTCTCTGTCCTCTCTCTCTCTCTCTCTGTCCTCTCTCTCTCTCTCTGTCCTCTCTCTCTCTGTCCTCTTTCTATCTTTCTCTCTCTGTCCTCTATCTCTCTCTCTGTCCTCTCTCTCTGTGTCCTCTCTCTCAGTCCTCTCTCTGTCCTCTCTGTCCTCTCTGTCCTCTCTCTTTGTCTGTCCTCTGTCTGTCTGTCTCTGTCTCTCTCTCTCTCTGTCCTCTCTCTCTCTCTGTCCTCTCTCTCTCTCTGTGCTCTTTCTATCTTTCTCTCTCTGTCCTCTCTCTCTCTCTCTCTCTCTGTCCTCTCTCTCTCTCTCTGTCCTCTTTCTCTCTGTCCTCTTTCTATCTTTCTCTCTCTGTCCTCTATCTCTCTCTCTGTCCTCTCTCTCTGTGTCCTCTCTCTCAGTCCTCTCTCTGTCCTCTCTGTCCTCTCTGTCCTCTCTCTTTGTCTGTCCTCTGTCTGTCTGTCTCTGTCTCTCTCTCCCTCTCTCTCTCTCTCTTTCTCTCCTCCTCTCTTTCAATGCCTTTGTATATTTGCAGAGACAGAGGTTCTCACAGTACATGTGTGGACGTAAGGTTTGACGTTCACGTCATCAGTCCAGTGGTGACCAGCAACACAACAACTGGTCTGTTGGCTGTCTGTCTTCATTCCTCATG
>JAPXFY010000015.1:24049985-24052485 GCA_030674185.1 Monoplex corrugatus
CATTCTGGAAGAGCAGCTGTGAGACAATAAAGATTACTTGGAAACAATATCCTTCATCCACACCACTGGACTCACTATCTGACGTGCAATCATGTTCGAACCATAAAGTAAATGAAAACATGAACCAGAAAAAAACGAAAAAAAAAAAAAAAAGAATAAGAAGGTGTATTTATTTAATACAACAAGAAAAAAGACAGGCGCGAAATACGCGTTCTTAATCTTTTTTCGTGTTTTGTTTTGTTTTTTGTTGGGTTTTTTTTTTCCTGTTTGCTTCAACGTGGGCAGTCACACTTGTTTTGGATAAAGTAAATGAATCGAAGGAAAGAAAGGAAGGAAGAAGAAAGAAGAAAGAAAGAAAAAGAAAGAAAGAAGGAAAGAACTGCATATATAAATATTTTGTTCGTTTTTGTTGCACCGCTTCAGTGTCACAACCTGCACACCGCTCATTCTGGTTTTCCAACACACACCCAGACCCACTGGAACTGAAGTCCCCATAGAACAGCACACGCAACAACATATAACCTGGAACAACTGTTCATTATACTATCATAATGACAATAACAATGATAGTGATAGTGTTACGGCGTTCTATTTCGGATTGAGATTGAAATTGGTGACAATATTGTAATCTACGCTTTCTTTCCTGATATATCTGGTGACAGGACTGTAATCTACGCTTTCTTTCCTGATATATCTGGTGACAGGACTGTAATCTACGCTTACTTTCCTGATATATCTGGTGACAGGACTGTAATCTACGCTTTCTTTCCTGATATATCTGGTGACAGGACTGTAATCTACGCTTACTTTCCTGATATATCTGGTGACAGGACTGTAATCTACGCTTTCTTTCCTGATATATCTGGTGACAGGACTGTAATCTACGCTTTCTTTCCTGATATATCTGGTGACAGGACTGTAATCTACGCTTACTTTCCTGATAAATATGGTGACAGGACTGTAATCTACGTTTTCTTTCCTGATATATCTGGTGACAGGACTGTAATCTACGCTTTCTTTCCTGATAAATATGGTGACAGGACTGTAATCTACGTTTTCTTTCCTGATATATCTGGTGACAGGACTGTAATCTACGCTTTCTTTCCTGATATATCTGGTGACAGGACTGTAATCTACGCTTTCTTTCCTGATATATCTGGTGACAGGACTGTAATCTACGCTTTCTTTCCTGATATATCTGGTGACAGGGCTGTAATCTATGCTTTCTTTCCTGATATATCTGGTGACAGGACTGTAATCTACGCTTTCTTTCCTGATATATCTGGTGACAGGACTGTAATCTACGCTTTCTTTCCTGATATATCTGGTGACAGGGCTGTAATCTACGCTTTCTTTCCTGATATATCTGGTGACAGGGCTGTAATCTACGCTTTCTTTCCTGATATATCTGGTGACAGGACTGTAATCTATGCTTTCTTTCCTGATATATCTGGTGACAGGACTGTAATCTACGCTTTCTTTCCTGATATATCTGGTGACAGGACTGTAATCTACGCTTTCTTTCCTGATATATCTGGTGACAGGACTGTAATCTACGCTTTCTTTCCTGATATATCTGGTGACAGGACTGTAATCTACGCTTTCTTTCCTGATATATCTGGTGACAGGACTGTAATCTACGCTTACTTTCCTGATATATCTGGTGACAGGACTGTAATCTACGCTTTCTTTCCTGATATATCTGGTGACAGGACTGTAATCTACGCTTTCTTTCCTGATATATCTGGTGACAGGACTGTAATCTACGCTTTCTTTCCTGATATATCTGGTGACAGGACTGTAATCTACGCTTTCTTTCCTGATATATCTGGTGACAGGACTGTAATCTACGCTTTCTTTCCTGATATATCTGGTGACAGGGCTGTAATCTACGCTTTCTTTCCTGATATATCTGGTGACAGGGCTGTAATCTACGCTTTCTTTCCTGATATATCTGGTGACAGGACTGTAATCTACGCTTTCTTTCCTGGTATATATGGTGACAGGGCTGTAATCTACGCTTTCTTTCCTGATATATCTGGTGACAGGGCTGTAATCTACGCTTTCTTTCCTGATATATCTGGTGACAGGACTGTAATCTACGCTTTCTTTCCTGATATATCTGGTGACAGGACTGTAATCTACGTTTTCTTTCCTGATATATCTGGTGACAGGACTGTAATCTACGTTTTCTTTCCTGATATATCTGGTGACAGGACTGTAATCTACGTTTTCTTTCCTGATATATCTGGTGACAGGACTGTAATCTACGCTTTCTTTCCTGATATATCTGGTGACAGGGCTGTAATCTACGCTTTCTTTCATGGTATATCTGGTGACAGGGCTGTAATCTACGCTTATTTTCCTGATATATCTGGTGACAGGGCTGTAATCTACGCTTACTTTCATGGTATATCTGGTGACAGGACTGTAATCTACGCTTACTTTCATGGTATATCTGGTGACAGAACTGTAATCTACGGTTTCTTTCGTGATATAT
>JAPXFY010000015.1:24062485-24064985 GCA_030674185.1 Monoplex corrugatus
CATTTATTACATTCGAACAGTTTCCATATGCGCTCTGCACAGATGTACCAGCAGTTTATTTCTTAAACCTGCGCAATACTGTAAGCCTAAGTAAATTTTTCCAATGATAGAAGATGGGTAAAAAAGAATACGAAACCTAGACCTTAGTCCATCAGAATGATTAAAGCATTAACAGAAGCAACAAAAGAACGAAGCAGGGTGCAAAACATTAACAGTATTAACAAAAGACCAATCAAATGCCAAACATCAACATCATCATCATCATCATCATCAGGTGCCTTGCCGCAATGCGTTGGCGACCATGGACTTCCATCCATCTCTTTTTCTCGTTGCCCCTAGCATCTTCCCCACCCTCCCATCCCCAGCCACTCTGCAAGTCCGTCCAGCATTCTCTCCCTGGGTCTACCGGTGCTCTCTTTCCCTCCAGCTTTCCCGTTGTGACTAGGTGCTCCAAATCCCCCTTCCTCATAAAATGGCCTATAAATGTTGTCTGTCTTTTCCTAATCTTCCTTATGAGTGATCTACTTGTGTCTGCCTCCATCAAGATTGTCTCGTTTGTTTTCTTTGCTGTCTATGGAACTCTCAACATTCTTCTTAGAAATCACATCTCGGCTGCCTCAATCTTGCATTAACGTGCACGAATCAAGCATTAACGAATTAAAAAACAAGCAAAGTACCAAGCATTAACGGTATTAACAAAGAACAAGCAAACCAAGCATAACGTATTACAAGACCAACAAAGTACCAAACTTAACGATTAACAAGAACCCAACAAAACCAAGCTAACATTCACAAAGACAGCAAAGTACCACATTACGTATTACAAGACCAGCAAAGTACCAAGCATTAACGTATAACAAAGACCAAGCAAGTACCACATACTACAACAAGAACAGCAAAGCCAAGCATAAAGTCAACAAAAGAATAAGCAGATCCCACCTTTAGATTCCACACTCTAACATCAGTATCAAGCAGTTGTCAAAATATGCAACACTGATTGATGACTTCACAGTTCTGAAAATAATACACTTAGTGCAATCCTCGATAGCTCAGTTGATTGATCGTCGGATTCATAGCTAATAGTTGTGGATTCGACTCACAAGGTGTCCTACAATAAAACGTGCCTCTTATTACCACACCTGAACGTAACTGTTGTTCTGGTGGTGTTGGTATACGATCAAATAAATCCCCCTTTCCCCACTTACCTGGGATGGTTATCCCCGTCGGCCATATCATTTGAGGTGGGTGAACCAAATCAATCGATCAATCATTCCATAAAACTTCAATCGAATGGAACAGAAGGCATAGGGAATTTGTTCCGAGCGTGGAGTCTTTATCTTGAAAACCTGAAACTTAGAGGTTCGTTCAAATTCGTTGATATAACATCCACAGGCAGCCTATACATTTATGTTCATACATTTCAGTTTCAGTTTCAGTTTCAGTTTCTCAAGATGACGTCCCCGCGCTCGGAACGAATTCCATACGCACTAACGTCACAGGTGCCATGTGTATGGTAATCATGGCACAAGCCTTAAGCCTGTACATAAACTCATGAGCTGACCAGGTCCTGAGGCCGTACCGAGCCTATGTTTTACCTAGTCTATATTTTATACTGGTATTTTAGCATCCTAGCACTGAAATAATCTTGGTTACATGTAAATGATATGTGCATGTGTGTATCTTACCTTCCAAAAAGGAACATATATATAAAGTAAATAAATGAATAATTAAAGGTCTGAATCACGACAAGGCTACAATCTAAGGGATATGACTGAACGCCTCATACATTTGAAACGTGTGCACAAACATATATGCCTTCCTACCTACTCACATCATTTTCCTCGGAAATTAGCCTGAAAACAACACACACACAACACACACACACACACACAACACACACACACACACACACACACACACACACACACACACACACACACACACACACACACACACAACACACACACACACACACACACACACAACACACACAACACACACACACACACACACACAACACACACACACACACACACAAACCTGGCTCTTTACAGCCCCGACAGACGTCAGCAAGACAGTTATGCCGACACAATGTGTGGCATTACTACACAGACACCGTGCCAGACTAGATAATATCAACAACAACAAATATATGAAAGAGAGAGAAACACAAAGCGAGGGTGGAAGGAGGGACGGGAGAAAGAGACAGAGAGAGAGAGTGAGAGAGAGAGAGTGAGATGAGAGAGAGATGAGAGAAAGAGCGAGAGAGAGCGAGAGACAGAGAGAGCGGGAGAGAGAGAGAGAGAGACAGTGAGAAAGAGAGAGAGAGAGAGAAAGACAGAGAGGAGAGAGAAGGAGAGAGAGTGAGAGAGAGAGAAAAGTGAGCGAGAGAGAGAGAGAGAGCGAGAGAGAAAGCGAGAGCGAGAGAGAGAGAGAGACGAGAGAGAGAGAGAGAGGAGAAAAGAGAGAGAGAGAGAGAGTGAGAGAGAGAGATAGAGCG
>JAPXFY010000015.1:24072485-24077485 GCA_030674185.1 Monoplex corrugatus
CTTCATTTTTTAACTCCTTTGATGTTGCATGTGTTGTAGTTTTCATAATAACATTGGTCGACATGTCCCCCATCCCACACCCACCCTACCCTACCTACCCTACCCTACCACCTACCACTACCCTACCCTATACCCTACCCCTACCCCCCTACCCTACCCTACCACCCTACCCTACCCTACCCTACCCTACCACCTACCCCTACCCTACCCTACCCACCCTACCCTACCCCACCCTACCCCACCCTACCCTACCCCCACCTACCCTACCCCTACCCTACCCTACCACCACCCTACCCTACCCTACCCTACCCTACCCTACCCCTACTACCCCCCTACCCTACCCCACCCTACCCCTACCCTACCCTACACCACTACCCTACCCACCACCCTACCCTACCTACCTACCCTACCCCACCCTACCCTACCCTACCCTACCACCTACCCACCCTACCCCCTACCCTACCTACCCTACCTACCCTACCCCGCCTTTCTCCTACTGCTTCCTTCACTTTCTCCTTTTCCTTAGAGTCTATGTCTGTAATCTATTTTTTTAATCAAAAAGTCTATATAATATTGCTATCACTAATACTATTGTTGTATCATTGTTGTTATTGTTGTTCTTATTATTAGACGTTCAAATTCATTTACTTTCCACGTGTCTATCGTCGTCTCTCATGTTTTTGCGAAGAACTTGATCAATTTACAATTGATTTTCATAATTTCTTTTACACTGAATACGACCTGGACCTGGTTTGGTGTGCGTTCTGTGGCTATGTCCTGGGGTTTGTCATCTCCCCACCTTGACATTGTATTGTTATTTCTTTAAGCCCAGTTGACTGCGTAGAACCATAACCATTTTAAAACAAAAAGCACAACAACAAAAATGGGAAAAATAAATTAAGTGCATATATCAACAAGAAGAACAAGAAAATCAATGTAAGCGCATCTCCAACAAGACAACACAAAACAAAACAAGCGCAAATTTTCGGCCAACTAGCCTTTGTCAAGCGCGAACGCACGGTCACAGACAAATCACAGACACCAAACAATGGATAATAAAAACGGGACTAAAAACTTCCCTGCCGCCTCGTCCAGTGGGTAAGAGATGGAATGCATATATCAAATCATTCCCACACAAAATATAAGGAGGTGCCTCTGACGTTAACCACTCCGTCCAATTTATCGCACAGGGGATTTTAAAAAAAACATACCTGGATGTGAATTTAAACATATCTTAGGACACCAAAACATAGATAAAAACAGGCCTAAATTACCTAAAATTGCTTCCGTACATCCAATTTCCCAAGAACGAAAAATGCACTTAATACACGTACCCAATTATCAATCCTAAGAAAAAGTACATAAGACTTTATCGAACACATACAGGTGAATGGACCAGCAAGGCAGAACATGATAGGAAGAAATGACAGAAAGCAAAGCAACAAGGCAGAAACAAAAAAGAGTGACAGAAAAGAGGAAATTTCTAGCACAGAATTTCCAGGTGGGGATACTTTTGTACTGAAAGAACCCCACGTGGGAACCCTGGAACCCTTGCCATTCGGTTTACGCTCGTATAAATAAGGCACCTGATGACTGGGTCCGAATGGGTCATGCAGCGCACGGACAGCTCCTTCTCCCTCTTTTTTGTTTTGTTTTTTGTTGCTTTTGTTTGTTTGTTTGTTTGTTTGCTTGTTTGTTTGTTTGTTTGTTTGTTTGTTTGTTTGTTTGTTTGTTTGTTTGGGGGGAGGGGGGATGAAATGGCTGTGGTGTTGCGTCGGGACCTTGGGAGGTAATTATTCGGAGAGTGGTGAGGCATTGGAGCTCTAATTCCTACACCGCACCTTGGAGTGTTTCTTGTTAAAACTGTGGTTCATCCAGCTCTTTATTTTTTGTGTGGCTTATGTAGAAGTTGGAAGAGCGAAAAAACAAATACAGTAACAAAAACAAAGAAAAAAATCCACCACCACCCAAAAAAAAAAAAAAAAAGAACAGATAAAAAAGAAATTTGTTTAAAAAGATATGAAAGTGATTTTATCGATCCAGAATGGAACCGAACCAGTCACGTGGAACTTGGAGCTCTAACAGTCTACATGTACAGTAAGAATGGAGGGAGGAGTGTAGGTGTGTGTGTGTGTGTGTGTGTGTGTGTGTGTGTGGGTGTGTGTGTGTGTGTGTGTGTGTGTGTGTGTGAGTGTGTGTGTGTGTGTGAGTGTGTGTGTGTAAGGGGGGGGGAGGAACAGTCAAGGTGGGTATGGATAAAGGATTAAGTATGTGCCACGCAAAAGAGGAAAACCCAGGAACACCTGGCGAAGAAAAACAGATCCACACACACACAACACACACACACACACACACACACACACACACACACACACACACACACACACACACACACACACACACATACCACACACACACAACACAACACACAAACACACACACACACATACACACACACACACACACATACACACACACACACACATACACACACACATACACACATACACACACACATACACAACACACACACATACACACACACACAACACATACACACACACAACACACACACACACACACACACACACACACACACACCACACACACACACACACACACACACACACACACATACACACACACACACATACACACACACACACATACACACACACACACACACACACAGACAGAAAGAGAGAGACAAATAATGATTGATACAAGTCACAAATTTCTTTCCGACATGGACAAAGCTGAAACTTTTGTGGAACTTTTTGCCCAAAATAGTAAAGTAGATGGTTTGACTCCTACCTGCAAACACTACAGGGAAATGGCAGCTAACAACCCTATCTACACTGATCCAATACCTCAAAATGATCTCTGGTTTAATTCTCCAATCACCTTAGAAGAGTTAAAAAACACTATCTTGTCTCTGCGCAACAAAAGGAGTTCGGTAGGTGTTGATGCAGTTTCAACTGAAATGATTAAACATCTTCCAGAAAACTATATTATTTTTTTACACAAAATTTTTCAGAAATGCTGGGCTGGTGGAACTATACCACAATTATGGCAAACGTCTGTTGTTATACCAGTATTAAAAGCAGGAAAGCCTAAAAACAGTTACAGACCTATTGCTTTAACGTCCCATACGAGCAAACTATTGGAAAAATTGGTATTAAACAGACTTGTACATTACTGTGATAAAAATAACGTTATTCCAGTAAATCAGGCTGGTTTTAGAAAAGGGAGATCTACAGTTGAGCACCTGGTTAAACTTACCACTCACATCAAGAAAGAGTTTGCCCGCAGAAAAAGTCTTTTAGCTACATTTTTTGATGTGAAAAAAGCTTACGATCAAGTTTGGCATACGCGTTTATTGTACAAGCTGAAATCTATTGGTTTATCTGGCAATATGTATGATTACATTAAGTCTTTTTTAGCCAATAGAACTATTCAGGCAAGAGTGGGAACTAGTTATTCTACTTCACGACATCTTGATATGGGAATTCCACAAGGTTCAGTGATAGCACCGCTTTTATTTAATATCCTTATACAGGATCTTCCTAAAGCACTCTCAAATCGTGTTGTTTTGGCACAGTATGCTGATGATATATGTATTTGGATGAATATTACTTTAAAAAAGACAACTCCACAGAGAGCACAGAATTACATTAGGAAATTGTATCAATCTGATCTTGATAATCTTGGAAACTATATGTTAGAAAATGGTCTGTCGTTGTCAGCGGAAAAAACTAACATGATGCTATTTAATTCTGGTGGTACTTTAAGTAACTTGCCTACTTTCAGATTGCTTGGTGAAGTGTTACATTACAAACAGGTTGTAAAATTTCTGGGAGTCTTTATGACATCGAAATTAAACTGGAATGTCCATTTTGATTATATTTCAACAAAAGCAAGAAAAGCCCTAAATTTTCTAAAGATAATAAGCCGATTACCTTGGGGAATGGATACGAACATACTAATTCATCTGTCAACAGCACTTGTACGATCTAAATTATCCTATGCGCAAGAAGTGTTTTTCAGTGCACCAAAATATTTATTAAAGAAGATACAAAGCTTAGACTGCAAAAGTATTAAAATTGCTCTAGGTGTCCCTACTCATGCCTCTAATCTGGAAACGTACAAAGTTGCTGGAATTCTGCCTCTGAACAACTATCGTGAGCTAGCGACAGCAAAATTTGCAGTTAGAACTACTTCACAAACGGACAATTTTGTGAGTAAGGAAATTAAAATCAGGTCTGATGTTGACTTTCCAAAGCGAGCAAAAAGCATTTCATCACAAATGACTGTTTCAACTTACATATCTGACTTGGTCAAACAGTCTAACATAAATATGGATGAAATAGCTGAGACACCATCAACAACGCCCATCCCTACATGTGAAATGCAAAAAGCCTCTTTTGATATTGATTATACAGACGCTAAGAAATCTGAAAACGTCAACATTTCGATATCCACAGCAAGAGAACACATCGATGAAAAATACCGTACCCACCTTCACATTTTTACCGATGGATCAGTCTTAGAAAATAAATGTGCTGGAGCAGCATTTTATGTTCCAAAATTTAAGATAAAAAAGTCA
Source organism: Monoplex corrugatus (assembly GCA_030674185.1). Taxonomy (NCBI): domain Eukaryota; kingdom Metazoa; phylum Mollusca; class Gastropoda; order Littorinimorpha; family Ranellidae; genus Monoplex; species Monoplex corrugatus. Next base: position 24,077,092 of record JAPXFY010000015.1, read on the forward strand.
TTTTTCGTTGGGGCAAACTTATCGATCTTTACAGCGGAATTAGTCGCTATTAATCAAGCATTGCATTATCTAGTAAATCTTAAACCCATGTCTTTCAAAGTAGTTCTCTTTGTTGACTCAAAATCTGTATTATATGCCTTACGGTCTTTTAATGCCGACACAAGACCTGATTTAATTACTGAGGCAAATCATCTTATACATCGTTTACGGGTCAAAGGTACAGATATCAGTTTATGCTGGGTGCCTTCTCATGTTGGTCTTCACGGCAACGAAGTAGTTGACAGAGCAGCTAAGCAAGGCGCCCAGAATGCTGATAATGCTATAGAATTACATGTTCATACCTCCGTAAAAGAAGCTTGCAACTTGCTCGAATCAGCCTCATGGACTCGATTTC
>JAPXFY010000015.1:24099985-24102485 GCA_030674185.1 Monoplex corrugatus
GAACAAGAACAAGAAGAACAAGAACAAGAAGAACAAGAACAAGAAGAACAAGAAGAACAAGAAGAAGAACAAGAAGAACAAGAAGAACAAGAACAAGAAGAACAAGAACAAGAACAAGAACAAGAAGAAAGAAGACAGAAAGAACAAGAAGAACAAAGAAAAGAAGAACAAGAACAACAAGAACAAGAAAACAAGAACAGAAGAACAAGACAGAAGAACAAGAAGAAGAACGAAGAAGAACAAGAACAAAAGAACAAGAACAAGAACAAGACAAGAAGAACAGAAGAAGAGAACAAAACAAGAAGAACAAGAACAAGAAGACAAGAACAAAAGAACAAGAACAAGAAGAACAAGAAGAACAAGAAAAACAAAAGAACAGAGAACAAGACAAAGAACAAGAAGAACAAGAGGAAAGCAAAAGACAAGAAGAAACAAGAAGAAGAACAGAAAACAAGAGAAAACAGAGAACAAGAACGACAAGAACAGAGAGAGAACAAGAAGACAACAAGAACAGAGAACAAGACAAGAAGAACAGAAAGAAGAACAAGAACAAGAAAAAGCAAAGCAAGAAGAACAGAAAAACAAGAGAAAAACAAGAAGAACAAGAAGACAAGAACAAAGAACAGACAAGAAGACAGAAGAACAAGAACAAGAAGAACAAGAACAAGAAGAAAAAACAAAAAGAACAACGAAGAAAAGAACAAGAACAAGAACAAGAAGAACAAGAACAAAAGAAGAAAGAACAAGAAGAAACAGAAGAACAAGAACAAGAAGAACAAGAACAAGAAAAGAACAAGACAAGAAGAACAACAAGAACAAGAACAAGAAGAACAAGACAAGAAGAACAAGAAGAACAAGAAAAGAACAAGAAGAACAAGAACAAGACAAGAACAAGAAGAAAAAACAAGAACAAGAAGAACAAGAACAAGAAGACCAAGAAGAACGAAGAACAAGAAGAAGACAAAACAAGAAGAACAAGAACAGAACAAGAAGAACAAGAACAAAGAAGAACAAGAAGAACAAAGAACAAGAAGACAGAACAAGAAAGAACAGAAACAAGAAAAAGAAGACAAGAACAAGAAGAACAAGAAACAGAAGAACAAGAACAAGAAGAAAAGAAGAAGACAAGAGAACACAGAAGAAGAACAAGAACAAGAACAAAAAGAAAAACAAGAACAGAACAAGAACAAGAAAGAAACAAGAACAAGAAGAACAAGAAGAACAAAAACAGAACAAACAAGAACAAACAAAGAACAAGAAAAAGAACAAGAAGAACAAGAAACAAAAAGAAAAGAAAGCAAACAAAAAACAACAGAAAACAAGAACAACAAGAACAAGAACAAAGAAAACAAGAAGAAACAACAAAAACAAGAAAAAGAACAACAAGAAAGAACAAAACAAGAACAAGAAGAAGAACAAGAAAACAAGAACAAGACAACAAGAACAAGAACAACAAGAAAACAAGAAAACAAGACAAGAAGAACAAACAAGACAACAAGAACAAGAACAAAACAACAAGAACAAGAAAAACAAGAACAACAAGAACAAGAACAAAACAAGACAAAAAGAGCAACAAACAAGAACAAGAAGAACAAAAACAAGAAAACAACAACAAGAAACAACAACAAGAACAACAACAACAAAAAGAAAAAAGAACAACAAGAACAAGAACGAACAGAAAACAAAAAAACAAGAACAGAAGAACAAGAAAGAAAACAAGAACAAGAAGAACAAAAAACACAAGAAACAAAGAACAACAAGAAAACAACAGAAAACAAGAAGAACAACAAGAACAAAAGAACACAAGAACAACAAGAACAAAAACAACAAAGAAGACAACAAGAACAAGAACAAGAAGAACAAACAAGAACAACGAAGAACAACAAGAACAACGAACAAGAAGAAAGAAGAACAAAGACAAACAAAAAACAAGAAACAAGAAGAACAACAACGAAGAACAACAAGAACAACAAAGAAACAACAGAAACAAGAACAACAACAACAAGAACAAGAACAACAAGAAGAACAAACAAGAAACAAGGAACAAAAACAAAAAACAAAGAACAAAAGAACAACAAGAACAAGAACAAAACAAGAAAACAAACAACAAACAAGAACAAACAAGAACAAAAGAACAAACAAGAAAACAAGAAGAACAAGAACAAAAAAACAAGCAACAAAAGACAGAACAACAAGAAAACAAGAAGAACAAAGAACAACAAAACACAGAAACAAGAACAACAAGAACAACAAGAACGAACAAGAACAACAAGAACAAGAAGAACAAACAAACGAAGAACAAAAACAAGAAGAACAACAAACAAACAACAAGAACAACAAGAACAAACAAGAAAACAAGAACAACAAAACAAAGACAAAAAACAAAAACAAGACAAAAACAAGAAGAACAACAAGAACAAAAACAAGACAAGAAAAACAAGAACAACAACAACAAGACAAGAACAAACAAGAACAAAACGAACAAGAACAACAAGAACAA
>JAPXFY010000015.1:24119985-24122485 GCA_030674185.1 Monoplex corrugatus
AGATAGATAGATAGATAGATAGATAGATAGATAGATGTAGATAGATAGATAGATAGATATATAGATAGATAGGATAGATAGATAGATAGATAGATAGATAATAGACAGACAGGTAGAACTACACACGTGCAACGAATCTTGGCCACCTGAACAATTTCCGATTCCAATTCTCTGTTGGTGATTAACACGTGGTATGTGTGCTCGGCGTGTCTGCTCCTTCCTCCTGTTTTTCTCTTCTACTCTCTCCGTTCATTCTCATACCTCGCAGGTCACAAGAAGGCACGCCCGTTTCTTAAGTGCAGCGTTCTTTGAGGGCGTTTTCTGGCACTAGCCTTGTTAGAAGTTTCTGTGAAAGTGATGTTCACACTATGTATATATGGGTGTCTCCTCTTTGCTGGTGTTGTTGTTGTTGTTGTTGTTGTTGTTGTTGTTGTTGTAGCTGTTGTTGTCGACCATCATGCTGTATCCATATGGGTGTGAATGTATGAATGTATGTGTATATGTCTGTGTGTGTGCGGGCATGTGGATATATGCATGTATTTAGTGTTATTTGTTATTTTCATCGCTTACCTGTTTAATTATCTACAAGCCCCTTTATTTTGTAGTTATTTATTCACCTACTTGTTTACTTCTTATTCACTTACTTACTCACTCACTCACTCACTTGCTTACTTGCTTACTTGCTTGCTTAATTATTTGCTTGCTTGCTTGCTTGCTTGCTTCCTTCCTTACTTACGTATTTACCTACCTACCTATCTCTGATTAAGAAAATATTGTCTTCACCTAGTTGATAGACAGCTGAGCATTTGGGCATTGACTGGGAGGGGAGGGGGGGTTCTGTCATGTGAGACGAGTTCGTACAGAATAAGCTAGTTGTGTTGTGATTCAGACCTTTATTTATTTATTTACTTTATCTATATGTTCCTTTTTTGAAGGTAAGATACACACATACACGTGTCATTTACGTGTAACCAAGATTATTCCAGTGGTAGGCTGATAAAATACCAGCATACAATATAGACTAGGTAAAACATAGTCTAGGTAGGGCCTCAGGATCAGGCCAGCACATGGGTTTATGCGCAGACTTAAGGCTTGTGCCATGATCACCATACACATGGCACCTGTGACGTTAGTGCATATGGAATTCGTTCCGAGCGCGGAGACGTCATCTTGAGAAACTGAAACTGAAACTGAAACTGAAATGGCGTTCACATATCTTCCTTAAAAGGTGTTGGTTATAGGTACAGTGTTGGTCTGTGTGGCCTTGATGTCTTACTGGTGTTGGTTATAGGTACTGTGTTGGTCTGTATGACCTTGATGTCTTACTGGTGTTGGTTATAGGTACTGTGTTGGTCTGTATGGCCTTGATGTCTTACTGGTGTTAGTTATAGGTACAGTGTTGGTCTGTATGACCTTGATGTCTTATAGGTACTATGTTGGTGTGTATGGCCTTGATGTCTTATTATCCACACCTATAGTTTTGTGACTCTGTACAGCTCTACAACGTTCAACACCACTGAGTTGCTGTCACTGTCAGTTTTGTTTAAAGCCCAGCCCACTGCATACAGCATATCAGGGCTGTAACAACTTCAAAGCAAAAGCAATATTTGAACAGGAAAGAAAAAGGAAAAGAAATTCAAGTACACATATCAACACATTTGTGCACATAATCTAAGGAGACGCCCCTGGCGTTGACCATTCCATCCAACTCATCGCACGGGGGGGGGGGGGGGGTTAAAAAGCTTACATGAATATCAATTTAAACATAACCAAGGACACTAAAACATATGTAAAAACGGGTCTAAATTACCTAAAATTGCTTCTGAATATTTTATTTCGCTGGAGCCAAAAATGCACTTAATACATGTACCCAATTATCAATCCTAAGAGAAAGTAGTAAGATTGTATCAAACACATACAGGTGAATGGACCAGCATGGCTGTAAATGATAGGAAGACATGAGAGAAAACAAAGGAGGAAGAAAGAAACAAAAAGAATGACAGAAAAGAAGAAATTTTGGCACAAAAATTCCAGAAGGTGGGGGATACCATTTATACTGACAGAGCCCTCGGCATCCCCGCAGGGAGTTACCATCATCATCATCATCATCATCATCATCATCATCATCATCATCATCATCATCATCATCATCATCATTATCATCATCATCATTATCATCATCATCATCATTATCATCATCATCATCATCATTATCATTATCATCATCATCATCATCATGTGCCTTGCCACATGGCGTTGGCGATCATGGCCCTCATTATGCATCTGTCCCTTGTTGCCACAAGCATATCTTCCACCCTCTCTGTCTTCAGCCACCCAGCAAGTACGTCCAATATTTTCTCCCTCGGTCTACCTGGCGCTCTCTTTCCCTCCAACTTTCCTGTTGTGACCAGGTGCTCCAATTCCCCTTTCCTCATAAGATGGCCTATAACTGTTGCCTGTCTTTTCCTAATCTTCTTTATCAATCATCTTGTGTCTGGGT
>JAPXFY010000015.1:24132485-24142485 GCA_030674185.1 Monoplex corrugatus
TTTTCGTGTGTATCCAGGTGTAGGAGATTTGTACTTTTCGTGTGTATCCAGGTGTAGGAGATTTGCACTCTTCGTGTGTATCCAGGTGTAGGAGATTTGTACTTTTCGTGTGTATCCAGGTGTAGGAGATTTGCACTCTTCGTGTGTATCCAGGTGTAGGAGATTTGTACTTTTCGTGTGTATCCAGGTGTAGGAGATTTGTACTTTCGTGTGTATCCGGGTAAAGGACATTTGCATTCTTCGTGTGTATCCGGATAAAGGAGATTTGCACTCTTCGTGTGTATCCAGGTGTAGGAGATTTGCACTCTTCGTGTGTATCCGGATAAAGGAGATTTGCACTCTTCGTGTGTATCCAGGTGTAGGAGATTTGCACTTTTCGTGTGTATCCAGGTGTAGGAGATTTGTACTTTTCGTGTGTATCCAGGTGTAGGAGATTTGCACTTTTCGTGTGTATCCAGGTGTAGGAGATTTGTACTTTTCGTGTGTATCCAGGTGTAGGAGATTTGTACTTTTCGTGTGTATCCGGGTAAAGGACATTTGCACTCTTCGTGTGTATCCGGATAAAGGAGATTTGCACTCTTCGTGTGTATCCAGGTGTAGGAGATTTGCACTCTTCGTGTGTATCCGGGTAAAGGAGATTTGCACTCTTTGTGTGTATCCGGGTGTAGGAGATTTGCACTCTTCGTGTGTATCCAGGTGTAGGAGATTTGCACTCTTTGTGTGTATCCAGGTGTAGGAGATTTGCACTCTTTGTGTGTATCCAGGTGTAGGAGATTTGCACTCTTCGTGTGTATCCGGGTGTAGGACATTTGCACTCTTCGTGTGTATCCGGATGTAGGAGATTGAGGCAAAGACAGGTCTTAACATATCAGAAGGAAATCTCAAAAGTTTCTAACATTACGTTTTTCACATACCTCCTTCAGTACATTAGCGCTGACTTAAGGCACTCTTCGCTCCGTATTGCCTTGACCTTGGCTCCACCTCTTTCAAATCGAAGCAATCCCAATACTTCAACAATCTATACCTCTACACCAAACTTGGTTAATAACCATCCTTAAACAATTGAGAAAAACTTGTTAACACTATTTGTCAAATACGCACAAATACACACTTCTCTTAGGTCGATATGAAACAATCCTTTTTTTATAATGGCTACCGGCTGAACCTGGCTCTCAATTACAAAAAAGGCTACCTACTGCGTAGGTTTCATCGGCGATCCGGCCGACTTCTTCAGCGCAACTGCTGGGTTGAGAACTGGCTTCAGTGCGCACCGCCGTGAGCGAACTCACGACAGTGCGACTGAATAAGTGAGGAGTACACCGATGGCAGGTTGTGTCGGCCCCGGTCACGGTTGTTTTTTTGTTGTTGTTGTTTTTTTCTTTTAAGATGTGATTGGAAAAAGTTCACGTTCTGAGACTATCACTCACATGGCTTAGGTACTTTTTGTTAGGAATGAGGAACAACCCAGGAAATAACCTGAATTATTCTTTGAACAAAACCGGAAAACACCCCAATTATTCATCAGACAAACCCAGACGTAATCTGATTTATTCACCGAACCTAGGAAATGACCTAAGATTATTCACAGAAAAAAATAAGCTGAACTAGTTACCAAATTAATCGGGAAATTACCTGTATTATTCACCGAACAAACCAAGAAATCTCCTGTTTTACTCATCGAACAGACCAAGAAATCTCCTGTATAACTCATCGAACAAACCAAGAAATCTCCTGTATAACTCATCGAACAAACCAAGAAATCTCCTGTATAAATCATCGAACAAACCAAGAAATCTGTATAACTCATCGAACAAACCAAGAAATCTCCTGTATAACTCATCGAACAACCAAGAAATCTCCTGTATAAATCATCGAACAAACCAAGAAATCTCCTGTATAATCATCGAACAAACCAAGAAATCTGTATAACTCATCAGAACAAACCAAGAAATTCTGTATAACTCATCGAACAAACCAAGAAATCTGTATAACTCATCGAACAGACCAAGAAATTCTGTATAACTCATCGAACAGACCAAGAAATCTCCTGTATAACTCATAGAACAACCAAGAAATCTGTATAACTCATCGAACAAACCAAGAAATTCCTGTATAACTCATCGAACAAACCAAGAAATCTCCTGTATAACTCATCGAACAAACCAAGAAATCTCCTGTATAACTCATCGAACAGACCAAGAAATCTCCTGTATAACTCATGAACAGACCAAGAAATCTCCTGTATAACTCATCAAACAAACCAAGAAATCTCCTGTATAACTCATCGAACAGACCAAGAAATCTCCTGTATAACTCATGAACAAACCAAGAAATCTCCTGTATAACTCATCGAACAAACCAAGAAATCTCCTGTATAACTCATCGAACAGACCAAGAAATCTCCTGTATAAATCATCGAACAAACCAAGAAATCTCCTGTATAACTCATCGAACAAACAAGAAATCTCCTGTATAAACTCATCGAACAAACCAAAAATCTCCTGTATAACTCATAGAACAAACCAAGAAATCTCCTGTATAACTCATAGAACAAACCAAGAAATCTCCTGTATAACTCATCGAACAAACCAAGAAATCTCCTGTATAACTCATCGAACAAACCAAGAAACCTGTATAACTCATCGAACAAACCAAGAAATCTGTATAACTCATCGAACAAACCAAGAAATCACCTGTATAACTCATCGAACAAACCAAGAAATCTCCTGTATAACTCATCGAACAAACCAAGAAATCACCTGTATAACTCATCGAACAGACCAAGAAATCTCCTGTATAACTCATCGAACAGACCAAGAAATCTCCTGTATAACTCATCGAACAGACCAAGAAATCTCCTGTATAACTCATCGAACAGACCAAGAAATCACCTGTATAACTCACCGAACAAACCAAGAAATCTCCTGTATAACTCATCGAACAAACCAAGAAATCACCTGTATAAATCATCGAACAAACCAAGAAATCTCCTGTATAACTCATCGAACAAACCAAGAAATCTCCTGTATAAATCATCGAACAAACCAAGAAATCTCCTGTATAACTCATCGAACAAACCAAGAAATCTCCTGTATAAATCATCGAACAAACCAAGAAATCTCCTGTATAACTCATCGAACAGACCAAGAAATCACCTGTATAACTCATCGAACAGACCAAGAAATCTCCTGTATAAACTCATAGAACAAACCAAGAAATTCCTGTATAACTCATCGAACAAACCAAGAAATCTCCTGTATAACTCATCGAACAAACCAAGAAATCTCCTGTATAAATCATCGAACAAACCAAGAAATCACCTGTATAAATCATCGAACAGACCAAGAAATCTCCTGTATAAATCATCGAACAGACCAAGAAATCACCTGTATAAATCATCGAACAAACCAAGAAATCACCTGTATAAACTCATCGAACAAACCAAGAAATCTCCTGTATAAATCATCGAACAAACCAAGAAATCTCCTGTATAAATCATCGAACAGACCAAGAAATCTCCTGTATAACTCATCGAACAACCAAGAAATCTCCTGTATAAACTCATCGAACAGACCAAGAAATCACCTGTATAAATCATCGAACAGACCAAGAAATCTCCTGTATAAATCATCGAACAAACCAAGAAATCTCCTGTATAACTCATCGAACAAACCAAGAAATCTCCTGTATAACTCATCGAACAAACCAAGAAATCTCCTGTATAAACTCATCGAACAAACCAAGAAATCCTGTATAACTCATCGAACAAACCAAGAAATCTCTGTATAAATCATCGAACAAACCAAGAAATCTCTGTATAAATCATCGAACAACCAAGAAATCTCCTGTATAACTCATCGAACAAACCAAGAAATCCTGTATAAATCATCGAACAAACCAAGAAATCTCCTGTATAACTCATCGAAAAACCAAGAAATCTCCTGTATAATCATCGAACAAACCAAGAAATCTGTATAAATCATCGAACAAACCAAGAAATCTCCTGTATAATCATCGAACAAACCAAGAAATCTCCTGTATAAATCATCGAACAAACCAAGAAATCTCCTGTATAATCATCGAACAAACCAAGAAATCTCCTGTATAAACTCATCGAACAAACCAAGAAATCTCTGTATAACTCATCGAACAAACCAAGAAATTCCTGTATAAATCATCGAACAAACCAAGAAATCTCCTGTATAACTCATCGAACAAACCAAGAAATCTCTGTATAACTCATCGAACAAACCAAGAAATCTCCTGTATAAATCATCGAACAAACCAAGAAATCCCTGTATTAACTCATCGAACAAACCAAGAAATCCTGTATAACTCATCGAACAACCAAGAAATCCTGTATAAATCATCGAACAGACCAAGAAATCTCCTGTATAAATCATCGAACAAACCAAGAAATCTCTGTATAAATCATCGAACAAACCAAGAAATCTCCTGTATAATCATCGAACAAACCAAGAAATCTCCTGTATAAATCATCGAACAAACCAAGAAATCTCCTGTATAAATCATCGAACAACCAAGAAATCTCCTGTATAAATCATCGAACAAACCAGAAATCCTGTATAATCATCGAACAAACCAAGAAATCTCCTGTATAAACTCATCGAACAAACCAAGAAATTCCTTTATAAACTCATCGAACAAACCAAGAAACTCTGTATAATCATCGATCGAACATGAACAACAGAAATCTCTGTATAATCATCAACAAACAATAATTGTAAATCATCGAACAACCAAGAAATCTGTATAATCATCGAACAAACCAAGAATCTCCTGTATAACTCATCGAACAAACAAGAAATCCTGTATATCATCGAAAAACCAAGAAATCTTTATAATCATCGAACAAACCAAGAAATCTCTGTATAAATCATCGAACAAACCAAGAAATCTCCTGTATAATCTCACGACAAAAACAAATTCTGTATAATCACGAAAACCAAAATCTGTATAATCATCGAACAAACAAGAAATCCTGTATAATCATCGAACAAACCAAGAAATCTCCTGTATAAATCATCGAACAAACCAAGAAATCTCCTGTATAAATCATCGAACAAACCAAGAATCTCCTGTATAATCATCGAACAAACAAGAATCTGTAAATCTCGAAAACAAGAAATTCGTATAACAGAAAACGAATTAAATCATCGAACAACCAAGAAATCTCCTGTATAAATCATCGAACAAACCAAGAATTCTGAATCTCGAAACATATCGAAAAACAAACCAAGAAATCTCTGTATAAATCATCGAACAACAAGAAATCTCCTGTATAATCATCGAACAACCAAGAAATCCGTAAACTCTGACAACCAAATCGAAATACAAACCAAGAAATCTCTGTATAACTCATCGAACAAACCAAATCGTTAGAAACAAGAATCTGTATAATCATCGAACCAAACCTAAAATCTGAAACTAAATCGAAATCACGAACAACAAGATCTCCTGTATAACTCATCGAACAAACCAAGAAATTCCTGTATAACTCATCGAACAAACCAAGAAATCTCTGTATAAATCATCGAACAAACCAGAAATCTCCTGTTAATCATCGAACAAACCAAGAAATCTCCTGTATAATCATCGAACAAACCAAGAAATCTCCTGTATAAATCATCGAACAAACCAAGAAATTGTAAAATCATCGATACAACAGAAACGAAATCTGAAAACAGAACCAACAAGAACCATCTGTATAATCATCGAACAACCAAGAAATCTGTATAAATCATCGAAAACCAAAAATCTCTGTATAATCATCGAAACAAAAAGAAATCTCTAAAAATCGAACCAAACCAAGAAATCTGTATAACTCATCGAACAAACCAAGAATTCTGTATATAACCATGAACCCGAAATCATGAAAAAAATCTCGAACAGAACAAAAATTCTTTAAATCATCGAAAACCAAGAAATTCTGTATAATCATCGAACAACAAGAAATCTGTATAATCATCGAACAAACCAAGAAATCCTGTATATCACGAAACGAAATCAGAACCCAGAAATCTCGAAAACAGAAACCAAAATCTCGAATCATCGAACAAACCAAGAAATTCTGTATAACTCATCGAACAACCAAGAAATCTTATAAATCATCGAACAACAAGAAATCTCGTATATACAACAAAAAATCATATCGAACAGAATCTTATCATCGAAAACAAGAATCTTGTATAATCATCGAACAAACCAAGAAATCTCCTGTATAATCATCGAACAACAAGAATCTCCTGTATAACTATCGAACAAACCAAGAAATCTCCTGTATATCATCGAACAAACCAAGAAATTCTGTATAATCATCAAAACAAGAAATCCTGTATATGAAACCAGAAATCGAAATCTGCCTTGTATAATCATCGAACAAACCAAGAAATCTGTATAATCATCGAACAAACCAAGAAATCTGTATAAATACAACAAACAGAAAACCTGAATAATCATCGAACAAACCAAAATCTGTTATAAACACAAATCGAAACCGACAAAGAACCCTGTATAATCATCGAACAAACCAAGAAATCTGTAAAATCATCGAACAACCAAAATCTGTATAATCATCGAACAAACAAGAATTCTGTATAATCATCGAACAAACAAGAAATCTGTATAATCATCGAAAACAAAAATTCTGTATAATCATCGAACAAACAAGAATCTCTGTTTAATCATCGAACAAACAAGAAATCTGTATAATATCGAACAACAAACTGAAACATGACAACAATCGTTAACACAACCAAGAAATCTTAAATCATCGAACAACCAAGAAATCTGTATAAATCATCGAACAACCAAGAAATCTCCTGTATAATCATCGAACAAACAAATCTGTATAATATCGAACAAACAAGAAATCTCTGTATAACTCATCGAACAACAAGAAACCCTGTATAACTCTCACAGACAAAACCGAAACATCATCGAACAAAAAAAATCTCCTGTATAACTCATCGAACAACCAAGAAATCTGTATAACTCATCGAACAAACCAAGAAATTCCTGTATAACTCATCGAACAAACAAGAAATCTTATAATCATCGAACAAACCAAGAAATCTGTATAATCATCGAACAACCAAGAAATTCTGTATAAATCATCGAACAAACCAAGAAATCTCCTGTATAAATCATCGAACAAACCAAGAAATCTCTGTATAACTCATCGAACAAACCAAAAATTCTGTATAAATCATCGAACAAACCAAGAATCTCCTGTATAAATCATCGAACAAACCAAGAAATCTGTATAAATCATCGAACAAACCAAGAAATTCCTGTATAATCATCGACAACAGAAATCCTGTTAAATATCGAAAAACCAGAAATCTCCTGTATAACTCATCGAACAAACCAAAATCTCGTATAAATCATCGAACAAACAAGAAATCTGTATAAATATCGAACAAACCAAGAAATCTGTATAATCATCGAACAAACCAAGAAATCTCCTGTATACATCATCGAAACCAGAAACGTAAATCTCGAACAAACAGAAATCTCCTGTATAACTCATCGAACAAACCAAGAAATCTCTGTATAACATCGAACAACCAGAATTCTTTAATATCGAAAAACCAAAAATCCTAAATCATCAAAAACAGAATCCTTATAAATCAACAAACAAGAAATCCTTAATAATCAACAAACAAATCTGTATAATCATCGAACAAAAAATCTCTGTATAATCATGAAAAACCAAGAAATCTCCTGTATAATCTAACAACAAGAAACCCTGTATAATCATCGACAACCAAGAAATCTCCTAAACATCGAACAAAAATCGTAAATCATCGAACCAAAATCTATAACATCGAACAAACCAAGAAATCTGTATAACTCATCGAACAAACAAGAAATCTGTTAAACATCGACAACAAACCTGTAAACTCATCGAAAAACCAAGAATCTCGTAAATCATCGAACAAACCAAGAAATCTCCTGTATAACTCATCGAACAGACAAGAATACTGTAATTACATCATCGAAACAAACCTGAAATCACCTGAATTAAATCATCGAACAAACCAAGAATCTGTATAATCATCGAACAACAAGAAACTGTATAATCATCGAACAAACCAAGAAATCTCTTATAATCATCGGAACAACCAAAAAACTCTGTAATAAATCCCCCCCCCCCCCCCCCCCCCCCCCCCCCCCCCCCCCCCCCCCCCCCCCCCCCCCCCCCCCCCCCCCCCCCCCCCCCCCCCCCCCCCCCCCCCCCCCCCCCCCCCCCCCCCCCCCCCCCCCCCCCCCCCCCCCCCCCCCCCCCCCCCCCCCCCCCCCCCCCCCCCCCCCCCCCCCCCCCCCCCCCCCCCCCCCCCCCCCCCCCCCCCCCCCCCCCCCCCCCCCCCCCCCCCCCCCCCCCCCCCCCCCCCCCCCCCCCCCCCCCCCCCCCCCCCCCCCCCCCCCCATCGAAAAACAAAAATCTGTATAACATCGAACAAACAAGAAATCTCCTGTATAAAATCATCGAACAAACCAAGAAATCTTGTATAATCATCGAACAGACCAAGAAATCTCCTGAAATAAATCATTGAACAAACCAAGAAATCCTGTATAAATCATCGAACAAACCAAGAAACTCTGTATAATCATCGAACCAAAACCAAAAATCTCCTATAAATCATCGAACAAACAAGAAATCTCTGTATAATCATACGAACAAACAAGAAATCTCCTGTATAAATCATCGAACAAACCAAGAAATCTCCTGTATAAATCATCGAACAGACCAAGAAATCTGTATAAATCATCGAACAACCAAGAAATCTCCTGTATAACTCATCGAACAAACCAAGAAATCTCCTGTATAACTCATCGAACAAACCAAGAAATCTCCTGTATAAAATCATCGAAACAAACCAAGAAATCTCGTATAAATCATCGAACAAACCAAGAAATCCCTGTATAAATCATCGAACAAACCAAGAAATCTCCTGTATAAATCATCGAACAAACCAAGAAATCTCCTGTATAAATCATCGAACAAACCAAGAAATCTCCTGTATAAATCATAGAACAAACCAAGAAATCTCCTGTATAACTCATCGAACAAACCAAGAAATCTCCTGTATAAATCATCGAACAAACCAAGAAATTCCTGTATAAATCATCGAACAAACCAAGAAATCTGTATAAACTCATCGAACAAACCAAGAAATCTGTATAACTCATCGAACAGACAAGAAATCTCTGTATAACTCATCGAACAAACAAGAAATCTCCTGTATAACTCATCGAACAGACCAAGAAATTCTGTATAACTCATCGAACAAACCAAGAAATCTCCTGTATAACTCATCGAACAACCAAGAAATCTGTATAACTCATCGAACAAACCAAAGAAATCACCTGTATAACATCGAACAACCAAGAAATCTGTATAACTCATCGAACAAACCAAGAAATTCCTGTATAACTCATCGAACAGAACCAAGAAATCTGTATAACTCATCGAACAACCAAGAAATCTCCTGTATAACTCATCGAACAGACCAAGAAATCTCCTGTATAAACTCATCGAACAGACCAAGAAATCACCTGTATAACTCATCGAACAGACCAAGAAATCCCTGTATAACTCATCGAACAGACCAAGAAATCACCTGTATAACTCATCGAACAGACCAAGAAATCCCTGTATAAATCATCGAACAGACCAAGAAATCTGTATAACTCATCGAACAGACAAGAAATCCTGTATAATCATCGAACAGACCAAGAAATCTGTATAACTCATCGAACAGACCAAGAAATCTCCTGTATAACTCATCGAACAGACCAAGAAATCTGTATAACTCATCGAACAGACCAAGAAATCTCCTGTATAAATCATCGAACAAACCAAGAAATCTCTGTATAATCATCGAACAACCAAGAAAATCTCCTGTATAAACTCATCGAACAAACCAAGAAATCTCCTGTATAACTCATCGAACAAGACCAAGAAAAATCTCCT
>JAPXFY010000015.1:24149985-24162485 GCA_030674185.1 Monoplex corrugatus
CAGCGTACTGTACCAAAATAACACGATTTGAGAGTACTCTAGGAAGATCATATATAAGGATATTAAATAAAATAGGTGCTATCACTGAACCTTGAGGAATTCCCATGTCAAGAGATCGTGAAGAAGAATAACTTGTTCCCACTCTTGCTTGAATTGTTCTATTGGCTAGATAGGACTTAATATAATTATACATATTGCCAGATAGACCAATAGATTTCAGCTTGTACAATAAACGTTTATGCCAAACTTGATCATAAGCTTTTTTCACATCAAAAAATGTTGCTAAAAGACTTTTTCTACGGGCAAATTGTTGTTTTATCTGAGTTGTAAGTTTAACCAGGTGCTCAACTGTGGATCTCCTTTTTCTGAAACCTGCCTGGTGTGTGTGTGTGTGTGTGTGTGTGTTTGTACGTGACTGATGATGATGATGATGATGATGATGACGACGTTGATAGTAGTAGTAGTAGTAGTAGTAGTAGTATTGTTATTCATAATATAGTGAGGAAAACCCGGATACCTTTCATAATGTTGCGACCATAACAAAGAACAGGGATGATGCTGGTGACGCTATGGAATGCTGATGACGCTATGGAATGCTGATTTTATGGAATGCTGATATTATGGAATTCTGATGATATGGAGTTGTGATGCTGTGGAACTTTGATCAAAATTCTGTTGCTATGGAATTCTGATGCCATCGATTTCTGCTGTTCTGGGATTCTGCGTTATGGAATTGTGATGTTATAGAATTCTGCTGTTATGGAAATCTGATGTTATAGAATTCTGCTGTTATGGAATTTTCTGTTATAGAATTCTGCTATTATAGACTTCTGTTGTTATGGAATTCTGATGTTATGGAATTCTGATGTTATCGAATTCTGATGTTATGGAATTTGATGTTATCGAATTCTGATGTTATGGAATTCTGATGCAATGAATTCTGATACTATGGAATTCTGATACAATTATATGGAATTCTGATACAATGAAATTCTGATGCTCTGGAATTCTGATGCTATGGAATTTGATGTTGTTGAATTCTGATATTACGGAATTATGTTATGTAATTCTGTTATTATGGAATTCTGATGCTATGGAATTCTGACGTTATGGAATTCTGA
The DNA here is from genome assembly GCA_030674185.1 of Monoplex corrugatus. Taxonomy (NCBI): domain Eukaryota; kingdom Metazoa; phylum Mollusca; class Gastropoda; order Littorinimorpha; family Ranellidae; genus Monoplex; species Monoplex corrugatus. Next base: position 24,151,107 of record JAPXFY010000015.1, read on the forward strand.
TATTACGGAATTATGTTATGTAATTCTGTTATTTGTAATTCTGATACAATGTAATTCTGACGTTATGGAATTCTGATATTATGGAATGTTATGGAATTCTGATGTATAGAATTCTTATCTTATAGAATTTTGATGCTCTGGAATTCAGTTGTTATGGAATTCTGACATATGGAACTTTGATACCATATGATTCTGATACTATGAAATTCTAATACTATGGAATTCTGATACTACGAAATTCAAATTTACCATGGAATTCTGATACTATGGAATTTTATACTATGGAATTCTGATACTATGAAATTCTAATACTATGGAATTCTAATACTATTGAATTCTAATACATGGAATTCTGATACTATGGAATTCTGATACTATGGAATGATGTTCAGACTTCTGATATTCTGGAATTCTGATGTTATGTAATTCTGACGCTATGGAAGTCTGATGTCTGGAATTCTGATGGTCTGGAAATCTACACTACGGAATTCTGAGAACGCTAAATTCTAGCTTTCAATGAGGAACCCCAAATCAGTCAGCACTAACTGACACCATCAACATACTCGGTATCAAACGAGTAAGCATAAAAAGTCAAAAGAGAAACAGTCTGTATTCGTCTTCAGAAGTTTGTGTAACGACCACTGACGGGGGAGTGTGGGGGTGGGGGGGGGGAGTGGAAGGTGCAACATCGGAGGTCATTATAATGAAGGGAATAAACTACCATACTTTTCCCTTGCCTTGGTGGCGAGTCAATGTGTGTGTGTGTGTGTGTGTGTGTGTGTGTGTGTGTGTGTGTGTGTGTGTGTGTGTGTGTGTGTGTGTGTGTGTGTGTGTATGTGTCTGAGAGAGAGAAAGAGACAGACAGACAGACAGAACGCAGAAAGAGAGACAGATTCAGACACAGAGAAAGAGAGAGGAGAGAGAGACAGACAGACAGAGAGAGACAGTGAGAAAGAAGGGAGAGAGAGAGAGAAAGAGACAGATAGAGACAGAGAAAGAGACAGACAGACAGAGAGAAAGAGAGAGAGAGAGAAAAGATATATAGACAGAGAAAGAGAGAGAGGGAGAGAGAAAGAGATATAGACAGACAGACAGACAGAGGGAGAGAGAGAGAAGAGACAGATAGACAGACAGACAGACAGACAGAGAAAGAGAGGGGGAGAGAGAGAAAGAGAGGGAGAGGGAGAGAGAAAGAGACAGAAGAGACAAAGACAGACAGAGACAGACAGAGAGAGACAGAGACGGAGAGACAGAGAAAGAAAGAGATATAGACAGAGAAATCGAGAGAGAGAGAAAGAAAGAGATATAGACAGAGAAATCGAGAGAGAGAGAAAGAAAGAGATATAATATAGACAGAGAAATCGAGAGAGAGTGTGTGTGTTTTGGAGTTCGTTCAAGAAGGAGTCATCACACTCAGACAACTCCATATGCGCTCCACCCAAATCTGCCAGCAGTTGTCTGGCAGACTCCCTGATACTGAGCAAAACCCTACACGCTGGCATGGTCTCCAATTGGGGAAGGGGAAGGGGGAGGGGGAAGGGGGAGGGGGGATGAATTTACGAAACACTACGCTGACAGCACCAGAAGGAAGGAAACAGTCAGATGGGTTCCGATAGAACTGGAGATATCAGATATTGAGTCCGCGGCTCTATCAAAAGTATCAACCGGCCTCCGTGAGAGGAAGAAAGAGAGAGAGGGGGAGGGAGAGAGAGGGAGCGAGAGAGAGAGAGCGAGAGACAGAGAGAGAGAAAGGAAGAGAGAGAGCGAGAAAGAGAGAGAGCGAGAGAGAGAGAGAGACAGCGAGAGAGAAATAGAGCGAAAGAGAGAGAGGAGAGAGAGAGAGGGAGAGAGAGAGAGACAGAGACAGAGATAGAGAGAGAGACAGAGACAGAGAAGAAGAGAGTGACACAGAGACAGAGAGAGAAGAGGAGAGAAGACACAGAAGACGAGACAGAAGAAGAGCGGAGAGAAGAAAAGAAGACAGACGGACAGACAGACGAGAGAAGAGGAGAGGAGAAAGAGAAAGAGAGAGAAACAGACAGAGAAAGCGAGAGAGAGAAAAGAGAGACAGAGAGAGAAAAGCAGACATAGAGAGAGAGAAACAGAAGAGAGAAGAAGAGAGAGAGAGAGAAACAGAGAAGAGAGAGAGAGAGAAACAGGCAGACAGAGAGAGAGAGAGAGAAACAGGCAGACAAAGAGAGAGAGAGAGAGAAACAGGCAGACAAAGAGAGAGAGATACAGGCAGACAGAGAGAGAGAGATCAGAGAGAGAGAGAAACAGGCAGACAAGAGAGAGAGAGAGAACAGAGACAGAGAGAACAGCAAAGAGAGAAGAGAGAGAGAAACAGGCAGACAAAGAAGAGAGAGAGAAACAGGCAGACAAGAGAGAGAGAGTACAGGCAGACAAGAGAGAGAGAGAGAAACAGGCAGACAACGAGAGAGAGAGAGAGAAACAGGCAGGACAAGAGGAGAGAGAAACAGGCAGACAGGAGAGAGAGAGAGAGAAACAGGCAGACAAGAGAGAGAGAGAAACAGGCAGACAAGAGAGAGAGAGATACAGGCAGACAAGAGAGAGAGAGAGAAACAGGCAGACACAGAGAGAGAGAGATAACAGGCCAGAGAGAGAGAGAGACAGGCAGAAGAGAAGAAAGCAAAAGAGAAGATCAGGAGCAGAGAGAGAGAGAAAAGGCAGCAGGAGAGAGAGAAACAGGCAGACAAGAGAGAGAGATACAGCAGACAGAGAGAGAGAGAAACAGGCAGACAAGAGAGAGAGAGAAACGGCAGACACAGAGAGAGAGAGAACAGGCAGACAAGACGCAGGAGAGAATACAGGCAGACAAGAGAGAGAGAGAGAAACAGGCAGACACAGAGAGAGAGAAACAGGCAGACAAAGAGAGAGAGAACAGGCAGACAGAGAGAAGAGAGAGAGAAACAGGCAGACAAGAGAGAGAGAGAAACAGGCAGACACAGAGAGAGAGAAACAGGCAGACACAGAGAGAGGAGAAACAGGCAGACACAGAGAGAGAGAAACAGGCAGACACAGAGAGAGAGAAACAGGCAGACAAAGAGGAGAAACAGGCAGACAAGAGAGAGAGAAACAGGCAGACACAGAGAGGAGAAACAGGCAGACACAGAGAGGAGAAAAGCAACACAGGGAGAACACACACAGAGAGGGAGAAACAGGCAGACACAGAGAGGGAGAAACAGGCAGACACAAAGGAGAAACAGGCAGACACAGAGAGTGAGAAACAGGCAGACACAGAGAGGAGAGAAACAGGCAGACACAGAGAGGGAGAAACAGGCAGACACAGAGAGGGAGAAACAGGCAGACACAGAGAGGAGAAACAGGCAGACACAGAGAGGAGAAACAGGCAGACACAGAGAGGAGAGAAACAGGCAGACACAGAGAGGGAGAAACAGGCAGACACAGAGAGAGAGAAACAGGCAGACACAGAGAGGAAAAACAGGCAGACACAGAGAGAGAGAAACAGGCAGACACAGAGAGAGAGAAATAGGCAGACACACACAGAGAGAGAATAGGCAGGACACACAGAGAGGGAGAAACAGGCAGACACAGAGAGGAGAAATAGGCAGACAGAGAGAGAGAGAGAGAAACAGGCAGACACAGAGAGAGAGAGAAACAGGCAGACACAGAGACACAGAGACAGAGACAGGAGAGACAGAGACAGGGAGAGACAGAGACAGAGACAAAGACAGAGAGGGAGGGAGGGATGATGAAAACGGAAGTTCTCTACGCGCATGATCAGGACACAGTAAGATGTTTGTTGCTGATAGGTTTTGACCCAAATCATCATGTATAGTAGGAACAAGGTTCATCTAAGTATGGGAATAAGTACAAGTTCTGTTATTTCAGTTATTTTTGTACAAGGTTCATCTCATCATCATCATCATCAGGTGCCCTGCCGCCTGGCGTTGGCGACCATGGACTTCCAACCATCTCTGTCTCTCGTTGCCCCTAGCACCTCCCCCACCCTCCTCATCCCCAGCCACTCTGCAAGTCCGTCCAGTATTTTCTCCCTGGGTCTACCCGGTGCTCTCTTTCCCTCCAGCTTTCCCGTTGTGACCAGGTGCTCCAAATCCCCCTTCCTCATAAAATGGCCTATAAATGTTGCCTGTCTTTTCCTAATCTTCCTTATGAGTGATCTACTTGTGTCTGCCTCCATCAAGACTGTCTCGTTTGTTTTCTTTGCTGTCCATGGAACTCTCAACATTCTTCTGAGAAACCACACCCCGGCTGCCTCAATCTTGCTCTGGCTTTGCTTGATCTAAGTATGGGAATAAGTACAAGTTCTGTTATTTCTGTCATTTTTGTACAAGGTTCATCTAAGTATGGGAATAAGTACAAGTTCTGTTATTTCTGTCATTTTTGTACAAGGTTCATCTAAGTATGGGAATAAGTACAAGTTCTGTTATTTCTGTCAGTTTTGTACAAGGTTCATCTAAGTATGGGAATAAGTACAAGTTCTGTTATTTCTGTCATTTTTGTACAAGGTTCATCTAAGTATGGGAATAAGTACAAGTTCTGTTATTTCTGTCAGTTTTGTACAAGGTTCATCTAAGTATGGGAATAAGTACAAGTTCTGTTATTTCTGTCATTTTTGTACAAGGTTCATCTAAGTATGGGAATAAGTACAAGTTCTGTTATTTCTGTCAGTTTTGTACAAGGTTCATCTAAGTATGGGAATAAGTACAATTTCTGGTATTTCTGGTATTTTTGTTTAAAGCTGAACCAACTGCGTAGAGCCGTATCAGGGCTGTAACTGTTTCAAAACATACACAATACTTCAACAGGGAAAAATGGAAAAGAAAATTCAGTTCACATATCAATGCGTTCGCACACATAATCTAAGGAGATGTCCCTTGTGTTGACCACTCCGTCTAATTCATCGCACTGGGGGTTTAAAAAACAAACGTGAGTACAAATTGAAATAGAACTAAGGACACTAAAAAATATATAAAAACGGGACTAAATTATCTAAAAATCACTTCTGTCTATTTCATTTCCCTAGAGCCAAAAAACGCACTTAATACATGTACCCAATTATCAATCCTAAGAAAAAATACGTAAGACTTTATGGAACACATACAGGTGAATGGACCAGCAAAGCAGAAAACGATAGGAAGAAATGACAGAAAGCAAAAGAACAAGACAGAGACAAAGAGAGTGACAGAAAAGAGGGAATTTCTAACACAGAAATTCCAGAAGGTGGGGATACAATTAAATAAGAATAAATAAACAGAGTACTAAAAATACGCCATGCTTTTTTAAGTATTATGTACACTAACACAGAAATTCCAGAAGATGGGGATACAATTAAATAAGAATAAATAAACAGAGTACTAAAAATACGCCATGCTTTTTAAGTATTATGTATACTAACACAGAAATTCCAGAAGGTGGGGATACAATTAAATAAGAATAAATAAACAGAGTACTAAAAATACGCCATGCTTTTTTAAGTATTATGTATACTAACACAGAAATTCCAGAAGGTGGGGATACAATTAAATAAGAATAAATAAACAGAGTACTAAAAATGCGCCATGCTTTTTTAAGTATTATGTATACTAACACAGAAATTCCAGAAGGTGGGGATACAATTAAATAAGAATAAATAAACAGAGTACTAAAAATACGCCATGCTTTTTTAAGTATTATGTACACTAACACAGAAATTCCAGAAGGTGGGGATACAATTAAATAAGAATAAATAAACAGAGTACTAAAAATACGCCATGCTTTTTTAAGTATTATGTACACTAACACAGAAATTCCAGAAGGTGGGGATACAATTAAATAAGAATAAATAAACAGAGTACTAAAAATACGCCATGCTTTTTTAAGTATTATGTATACTAACACAGAAATTCCAGAAGGTGGGGATACAATTAAATAAGAATAAATAAACAGAGTACTAAAAATACGCCATGCTCTTTTTTTTAAGTATCATGTACACTAACCCAGAAGAACCGAAAGTTCAGTACAAAAAAAATAACGTTGACTGTACTTTTCGTTTTTACAAACGTTGAGACTTAAAGCTTAAGAACAAAGGAACCCTGAAACTCGCTGTGTGCGTGTTGAACACTACTAAGACAACTCGTTTATCGGGTCAGTTACTTGGAATGTGATGCACAGTCCCTGAAGAGATAGGCCTGTGTGCAGCATACCTCACAACAGTAGCGTTCACTCGGCGTTCCTTTAGAGGAATGGGAAAGCTGAAGTTGACTTCAAAACAAAGGTGCGTGTGTACCTAACACAGTATGGCCAAGCCATTCTAAAAAATCCCTTTTTCATGAAAAAAAAATGTTCGAGAAAAATCCAGATTTGGCGCTTCTCAAGATCACTGCGATCTTTAAGAAGCTTTGGTTGAAATGAAACTTGACGTACATGTTCGTACATCGAGTTCATGGGTTATCATCATCATCATCATCATCATCATCATCATCATCGTCATCATCATCATCATCACCACATCATCATCATCATCGTCCATCATCATCATCATCGTCGTCCTCGTCATCGTCTCATCACCATCACCATCATCATCATCATCATCATCATCATCATCACCATCACCATCATCATCACGCATCACCACCATCACCACCCATCATCACCATTCACACCATCATCATCACATCAACCATCACATCACCATCACCACCATCACCATCATCATCACACACATCATCATCATCACCATCACCATCACCATCATCATCATCATCATCATTATCATCATGTACATGTGCCTGCCGTGTGGTGTTGGCAATCATGGCCCTTGTCGCTTCAGGTACATCTCCCACCCTCTCTGTCCTCAACCACTTTGCAAGTCCGTCCAATATTTTCTCCTGGGTCCATCGGGTGCTCTTTTTCCCTCCAGCTTTTTCTGTTGTGACCAGGTGCTCTAAAGGACAATGGTAGACTGCTAAAATGGTGAAAACAGATTGTAAATAAGTTCCTGAAAATGTGCTGTTCACACATCGTCTCCAAAACTGTTGTTGTATGTATACATATATATGAGCTGTGGTTGTGATGTATAGAGACAGATAGATAGATAGATAGATAGACTAGATAGATAGAATAGATAAGAGATAGATAGATAGATAGATAGATAGATAGAAGATAGATAGATAGATAGATAGATAAGATAGATGGACAGATAGATAGATAGACAGATAGATAGATAGATACAATAGTAATAAAGATAGATAGATAGAAGACAGATAGATAGATAGATAGAAGATAGTAGATAGATAGATAAGATAGATAGATAGATAGATAGATAGATAGATAGATAGATAGATAGATAGATAGACAGACAGACAGATATACATATATATATACATATATACATACATATACATTTTTTGTCTGTCCGAGCTTTATTTGGAAGTTTTTCCTTCCAAGCGTTTGCTTTTCGTGACTCCTCGACAGTTCACAGCTCAGAGATCCACCCATCATAAAGAAGTGAGAAAATGAGAAAATGGTGTTTGCACAACCTCCATCACAGACAGACAGACATATACACACCTCTCTCCGATCAGCATAAAACAATCTTCCCTCTTTCGAAGAAAACAGGGAGGAATAAACTATCTCAGTGTACACTGAACTACCAGCTGAACTTAGCGTATGACACGATCTCATACATCAAAAAACGGTTAAGAAAAGAAAGACAGAATCCCTTCACGATGGTACCGTTCGCTTGGCGTTCTGTCTAAAATGTTTCAGAAACAGATGACAAAATACAAGATAATTAATTAGTTGGCAAGCCACACGCAGATACATGTACGTGATACTGGCCAGCTCTTCTGATACAGCTGAAAGCTCAAGATGTCCTCTTCAGTTCAGTTCTATCACCATCTCTCCCCTAAAACATAAACATACTCTTCTCCGTACCCATCTTATATCTTACATGCAATGCTCCAGTTCTTCTGGCGGTGTCAGTGATGGAAAGGTCCTGTCCCAGTCTCCATTTGAAGACTTTATCGGGTCGCCAGGTTTTTGTGCAGGCTCAGTCTGCCAGATTGTACTCGTAGCAGGCACAGATTTTGGGTGAATTGAAGCGCACGGAATCGTCCCGAGTGCGCTGAGCTATCTTTAACTAGCTTCAAACTACATACATGATTGTGCATGTATTTCAACAAGTGCAGTCCACAAAAGTGGCGTAGTAATGAAGTCTGTTAGCGTTTTATTTTGAAAGGAGGAAAGACTGTGCCAGAAATGGAAGTGGAAGACTGGAGACTGTTGCGGGGTAAACAGAATGTCAAAAATAAAGCCAACATGGAGAAAGAAATAACTGATCCGTGCACACTCAAATCACTTAAAAGAGATAATAAGGTGACTTGGCTTAGAGATTGGAACCAGAAAAAAAACACGAGAGAAGAATACTCAACTCACGATAGGGCCTCTGAATCGAATGTATCCCACATTTGCACTAAAAGAGTTCCTTTTTCCTTGATTTTTTCGACCTTGTAGATATTATGGGATTTAACACAATTTCAAAGTAATAATACCCATTTGTAGTATCTCCTTAAGTGTTCACTTGTGTGTGCATTGTGATTTTGGTGTGCCTCTTTAATTGTGAATTTGAATGAGCGATAAAAATCAGATTTTTTTGTAGTTTTGTAAATTTTCAAAAACATTTAACTAAAACCCAAAACATCAAATCATCTGAAAATTATATCTGAGACAGAACATTTACATATTTGCAAGCATGCAAAATTTCAATGAATTTCACCATGTAGTTTTTGAGATATAGGTGTTTTATTTGGGTACCCGTTGATTGTACAGTTCCCCCCCCAACAAAAACAAAACAACAACCCTAGGCTGGGAGTGCATTTCTCTTGAAAACAGTCAGGGCTGAAAGAGTTAATACAACAAGACAAGACATGCATACTCCAGTTCTTTTGAAAGGAGGAAAGACTGTGCTAGATATGGAAGCGGAAGACTCGAGACTTTTTCGCGGTAAACAGAACATCTTGTCTTGTCTTGTCTTGTCTTGTCTTGTCTTGTCTGTGTCTTGTCTTGTCTTGTCTTGTCTTGTCTGTCTTGTCTTGTCTTGGTCTTGCATTGTCTTGTCTTGCCTTGCCTTCTCTTGCCTATATTGTCTTGTCTTGTCTTCTCTTGCTTGTCTTGCCTTGCCTTGTCTTGTTAGCCTTGTCTTGTCTTCCTGTCTTGTCTTGTCTTGCTTGTCTTGTCTTGCCTGTCCTTGCTTGCTTGCCTTGTCTTGTCTTGCCTTTGTCTTGCCTGTCTTGCCTTCCTTGTCTTGTCTTGATTGCCTTGTCTTGTCTTCCTGCCTTGTCTTACCTTGCCTTGTCTTGTCTTGCTGTCTTGCCTTGCCTTGCCTTGTCTTGTCTTGCCTTGCCTGTCTTGCCTTGTCTTGTCTTGCCTTGTCTTGCCTGTCTTGCCTTGTCTTGCCTTGTTTTGCCTTGTCTTGTCTTGTCTTGCCTTGTCTCGTCTTGTCTTGTCTTGTCTTGTCTTGCCTGTCTTGCCTTGCTTGCCTGCTTGTCTTGTCTTGCTTGTCTTGTCTTGTCCTTGCCTTGCCTTGCCTTGCCTTGCCTTGCCTTGCCTTGTCTTGTCTTGTCTTGTTTTGCCTTGCTTGTCTTGTCTTGTCTTGCCTGCTTGCCTTGCTTGTCTTGCCTTGTCTTGCCTTGCCTTGTCTTGTCTTGTCTTGCCTTGCTTGCATTGTCTTGTCTTGCCTTGCCTTGCCTTGTCTTGCCTTGTCTTGTTTTGCCTTGCCTTGCCTTGCCTTGTCTTGTCTGGGGGGTGAATGTGGGGGTGGGGGGTGGGTTGGGGGTGTGGGGTGGGGGCATCAACATGTTTAGCGTTTACCACAGAATCTTTGCAGAGCGATAGCGCCAGACCGTACGGAAGTTTGACACGTTCACGTTTTACTGACAATAGCTGGTTACGGTCCTTCTGCCAAGGGGAACAACCCATTGTATAACAGTGCTGTATCACGACAATTAAAAAAAAAAGAAGAAAAAGAAAAAGAAAGAAAAGAAAACCCCAGAGCCTCATATCTATCACCACTGTCTTCAAAGGCCACTACCTGCACTGTGCCCATCAGGGCTACAGCCATCTGAACACAACATCACCTCATTGATCCTGGATGAAAATGAAGAAAGAAAATTGAATCTACATGTCAATGCATTCCCCGCACGTATCTAAGAATATGTCCTCGGCGTTGACCATTCCGTCCAATTTACCACTACGGGGTTAACAAAAGAAAACAAATAAAACTGAATGCAATTATGTAAGTTACAGAAACAAAACTAATGTAACAACAATATCATAAACACGTGAAAACTGACCTAATATTACTTTTTTCCTTATTTGTGTCTAAAGGCCACTTTTGGTGTTGTGTGGCTTTTGTGTGGCTTTTGTGTGGCTTTTGTGTGGCTTATACAACCAATACTGTTGTACGGATGCGAGGCGTGGACAGTCAGCAAGCAAAGCCAGAACAAGATTGAGGCAGCCGAGATGTGGTTTCTCAGAAGAATGTTGAGAGTTCCATGGACAGCAAAGAAAACAAACGAGACAGTCTTGATGGAGGCAGACACAAGTAGATCACTCATAAGGAAGATTAGGAAAAAGACAAGCAACATTTATAGGCCATTTATGAGGAAGGGGGATTTGGAGCACCTGGTCACAACGGGAAAGCTGGAGGGAAAGAGAGTACCAGGTAGACCCAGGGAGAGAATGCTGGACGGACTTGCAGAGTGGCTGGGATGAGGAGGTGGGGGAGATGCTGGGGGCAACGAGAGAGAGATGGTTGGAAGACCATGGTCGCCAACGCCATGTGGCAAGGCACCTGATGATGATGATGATGAAAGCCCAGCTGACGCGTAGCGCCATATCAGGGCTATAACCGCTTCAAAACGCACACAATATTTCAACAGGAAAAAAAAAAGACTAGAAAAATAAGTACACATATCAATGCATTCGCGCACATAATCTAAGGAGATGCCCCTGGCGTTGACCGTTCCGTCCAATTTATCAAACAGGGATTCAAAAAATATATACCGGAATACATATTTAAACGTAACTTAAGACACTAGAACATCCCTAGAGTACAAAATGCACTTAAGACATGTACCCAATTATCAAATCTTAAGAGAAAGTACGTAAGACTTTATCGACGCATACAGATGAATTTACCAGCAGGCATAAAATGATAGGAAGAAATGACAGAAAGCAAAGGAGCAAGGCAGAAGTGAAGACAGTGACAGAGAAGAAGAAATTTCTAGCACAGAAATTCCAGAAGGTAGGGATATTAGTTATACTGAAAGACCCCCCGGCATCCCCACTGTGGTGCTGAAATTACTTAAAATTGCTTCTGCGCTTCATATTTCC
>JAPXFY010000015.1:24169985-24174985 GCA_030674185.1 Monoplex corrugatus
CAAGTTTTTACTGATCACCATGAAACCAGTGCATAGCAAGGCCAAACAATGTGGGACAAGTTTTTACTATGTTGTGATGATGACAATGAGGAAGACGATGATGATGATAAGGAGTTCCAGTTTGGACTGAGACTGCGTGACAGTGCAGTACTCTAACTTTATTTTCATACTACATCCTGCTGTCAACCAGGCCCGAGAGGTAAGATACCTGCGGTGTTGGTCAGAAAATTCTAGCAACACCTTCCTCAAAGTGGATGTGACTCAACAGATAGGTCCCAATTTTCCCAAAGATTCCATAGCACGCTCAAGTTCCAGTAGGATCTGTTATGGCTGAGCAATCCCATAATGCTGTTTGTAGACTGATGGCGGTTTGAACTCCAGGTTATCCAGGTCTGACGTGGGATGGTCGGTTCTTTTGATGCCCTGGACTTCACATCCAGTATCTCCACTTCAACCCCAGCCCGCAACATTAAAAACTGTCCTGGTCCCCTGCCATCTTAACGTTTCCATCATTCTGGTGCTGTCAGCTTGATGTTTCATAAGTCCCTCTCTCCTCCTCCCCATTTCAAAATATTGCCAGCGCATACGGTTTTTCGCAGGCCAAGAAGTCTACCAACTAATCACTGGCAGATTCGGGTGGAGCGCATATGGATTTGTCCGATCTGTGATGACTCCCTCTTGAACAATCTCAAAATGTCCAAAGTCTAAAGCAAGCACATTCTCCTTCAGCGTATCTTTGGAATACAACGCCCACTAATTGCAGAAAATGAAAGGGTCCTACAAAACCCTTGTTAGTATAATAGAAATAGAAAGCAAAAACAAAGGGTTGGAGCTAAATAGCAAGATGACTGAAGTCATGGTAGTCAGTAAAAAACATGAAATCCCCTCATGCAAAATAACAGCAAACAGCACAACCTTGACACAGGTTGATAAGATTAAATACCTGGGAACGGTCATTTCATCAGACGGCAGATGCACATCAGAAAATAGCCAGCGGAATCGGCCAAGCCAAAACAGCATTCAAGAAGATGAAAAGCATTCTTACCAACAAATGCCTATCAATTAACATCAGGAAGACAGTTCTTGAATGTGATATAGAACCGATAATGTTATACAGTTGTGAGGCGTGGACAGTCAACAAGCAAAGCCAGAACAAGATTGAGGCAGCCGAAATGTGGTTTCTAAGAAGAATGTTGAGAGTTCCATGGACAGCAAAGAAAACAAACAAGACAGTCTTGATGGAGGCAGACACAAGAACATCATTCACAAGGAATATTAGGAAAAGACAGATAACATTTATAGGTCATTCTATGAGGAAATGGTAATTGGAGCACCCGGTCACACAGGAAAGCTGGAGGGAAAGAGAGCACCAGGTAGACCCAGGGAGAAGATATTGGACGACTTGCAGAGTGGCTGAAGACAGAGAGGGTGGAAGAGGTGCTTGAGGCAACAAGGGATAGAAACAGATGGAAAGCTATGATTGCCAACACCATGTGGCAAAGCACCTGGTGATGATGATGAATGTTCCATGTAAGTTCAGGATTTATTATAGTGACAAGTATATTTCCATCTGCTATGTTCTATATAAGTTCAGGCTTATTATAGTGACAAGTATATTTCCATCTGCAATGTTCCATTGTAAGTTGAGGATTTATATAGTGACCAAGTATATTTCCATCTGCAATGTTCCATGTAAGTTCAGGATTTATTATAGTGACAAGTATATTTCCATCTGCAATGTTCCATTGTAAGTGAGGATTTATTATAGTGACAAGTATATTCCATCTGCAATGTTCCATTGTAAGTTCAGGATTTATTATAGTGACAAGTATATTTCCATCTGCAATGTTCCATTGTAAGTTCAGGATTTATTATAGTGACAAGTATATTTCCATCTGCAATGTTCCATTGTAAGTTGAGGATTTATTATAGTGACAAGTATATTCCATCTGTAATGTTCCATTGTAAGTTCAGGATTATTAAAGTGACAAGTATATTTCCATCTGCAATGTTCCATTGTAAGTTCAGGATTTATTATAGTGACAAGTATATTTCCATCTGCAATGTTCCATTGTAAGTTGAGGATTTATTATAGTGACAAGTATATTTCCATCTGCAATGTTCCATTGTAAGTTCAGGATTTATTATAGTGACAAGTATATTTCCATCTGCAATGTTCCATTGTAAGTTCAGGATTTATTATAGTGACAAGTATATTTCCATCTGCAATGTTCCATTGTAAGTTGAGGATTTATTATAGTGACAAGTATATTTCCATCTGCAATGTTCCATTGTAAGTTCAGATTTATTATAGTGACAAGTATATTTCCATCTGCAATGTTCCATTGTAAGTTGAGGATTTATTATAGTGACAAGTATATTTCCATCTGCAATGTTCCATTGTAAGTTGAGGATTTATTATAGTGACAAGTATATTTCATCTGCAATGTTCCATGTAAGTTCAGGATTTATTATAGTGACAAGTATATTTCCATCTGCAATGTTCCATTGTAAGTTGAGGATTTATTATAGTGACAAGTATATTCCATCTGTAATGTTCCATTGTAAGTTCAGGATTTATTAAAGTGACAAGTATATTTCCATCTGCAATGTTCCATTGTAAGTTCAGGATTTATTATAGTGACAAGTATATTTCCATCTGCAATGTTCCATTGTAAGTTCAGATTTATTATAGTGACAAGTATATTTCCATCTGCAATGTTCCATTGTAAGTTCAGATTTATTATAGTGACAAGTATATTTCCATCTGCAATGTTCCATTGTAAGTTCAGGATTTATTATAGTGACAAGTTAAGTATATTTCCATCTGCAATGTTCCATTGTAAGTTCAGATTTATTATAGTGACAAGTAATTTCCATCTGCAATGTTCCATGTAAGTTCAGGATTTATTATAGTGACAAGTATATTCCATCTGCAATGTTCCATTGTAAGTTCAGATTTATTATAGTGACAAGTATATTTCCATCTGCAATGTTCCATTGTAAGTTCAGGATTTATTATAGTGACAAGTATATTTCCATCTGCAATATTCCACGAAGCTGAAAACAAAATGAGCGAAAACACATCCATCCCCACACCATCCCCTCCGTACTAATTGCCTGCATTAACGTCCGACACGACCAATCACAGAACCCTCCCTTCTCCCCCCCCCCCCCATCTCCCCAGCCAACACGATACACAGAACCGAACAAATGAACTTGATTAAAACTAGTTCAGTGTGCACTGAACAGGCCACCCCCTTTTTTTTTTTTTTTTTTTTTTTTTTTTAAATCAGTCCAACTCGTAATTTCGTGCGTAGAAAGTTGGCTAATAGGTCTGAAAACCAGTTGTTATTTAACCGAAACTTTTTTTTTTTTTTAGCTAGAACTAATTATTTAGCCAAAAATACTTTTTTTTAGCTAAACTAGTTATTTAGCCAAAACTAGTTATTTAGCCAAAACTAGTTATTTAGCCAAACCAGTTGTTATTTAGCCAAACTAGTTTTTTATAGCCAAAACCATTGTTATTTAGCCAAAATAATTGTTATTTAGCCAAAACCATTTGTTATTTAGCCAAAACTAGTTATTTAGCCAAATCTAGTTGTTATTCTGTTATTTATCCAAACTATTTGTTCAGCCAAACATTTTATTTAGTCAAACTATTATTCAGCCAAAACTAGTTGTTATTTAGTCAAAATGAGTTATTTAGCCAATACTGTTATCCAACCAAAAGTAGTTATTTAGCCAAAACCAGTTGTTATTTAGCCAAAACCAGTTTTATTAGCAAACTCATATCATTTAGCCAAAACCAGATGTTGTTTAGCCAAAACCAGTTACTGTTTAGCCAAAATCAGTTCCTATTTAGCTAAATCCAGTTGTTATTCAACCAAAAGTAGTTTTTGTTTAGCCAAAATTAGTTATTTAGCAAAAACTAGTTATCTAGCCCAAAACGATTATTATTTAGTCAAAACCAAAAACTAGTTACTTAGCCAAAACGAGTCATTATTTAGCCAAAACTAGTTATTCAGCCAAAAAAGTTGTTTAGCCAAAAGACAATTGTTATTTAGCCAAAACTAGTTATTTACCCCCAAAAAATTGCTATTTAGCCAAAACTCGTTATTTAGCCAAACTAGTTACTTAGCCAAAAACAGTTGTTATGTACCCAAAACCAGCTGTTATTCAGTTCATTTTCAGCAAACATGGAGACGTCAGCACTGAAGCTAGCACATCGTTACGTAGCCAATCAGACGAACTCTAGACAATAAGTTCCAGTGTCGGTTTGGAGTTTGTTCAAGAGGGAAAGGGAATCTTGTACTCGGTCAATTCCATATGCACTCCTCCCAAACCTGCAAGCCATGATCTGGCAGATTTCCTGAGCCTGCGCAAAACCTTATGCGCTGGCTAGGTCCTAAGATGAAGAAAGAGGCCGGGGGGAGGTGGTGGTGGGAGAAAGGACTATGAAAGACTAAGCTGACACCACCAGAAAAAGTGACAACACAGAACTAGCTAAATGATTACTGACTGTTAAAAGCACCCACCGACTAAGTGACACCGAATAACGAAAACTTCAACCAGAGAAAAAAAAGAAAAGACAAAATAAGTGACACCACCAAACTAAGCACACCCCACAATAACTACAACAGAATGCTGCCCCCAACTCTACACCTCCATCTACTACTACTCACCACCTAACTACTCACCACCAACTCTGCCCACCCGGCATCAATGTTTCTTTTTGTTCTTAACGTCCCTCACTCGTCCCTATCACTTACCGTTTGACTCAAACTTCACTTTCATATTCTTCCCACTACTCAACCTCTTACCTTCCGTCCTTTTCTCACAGAGCTCTAAAAAACACACCTGAATACAAATTAAGCATACCTAAGGACACCAAAAACATATATAAAGACAGGCATAAATTACCTAAAATTGCTTCAGCACATCTCACCTCCCAGAGCCAAAAATGCACTTAATACATGCACCCAATTATCAATCCTAAG
>JAPXFY010000015.1:24184985-24190904 GCA_030674185.1 Monoplex corrugatus
TATGTGTGTGTGTGTGTGTGTGATAGTGTCTATGTATATGCGTGTGTGTACACGCGTGTATGTGTGTATGCATATATATGTGCGTGAGTGCAGGCACATGAGAGAGAGAGAGAGAGAAAGAGAGGGAGAGAGAGAGAGAGTGTGTGTGTGTGTGTGTGTATGTCTCTTTGTGTGTGTACTGTATGTGTATGTCTGTGTGTGTATATATATATACATATATATATATGTGTGTGTGTGTGTGTGTGTGTGTGTGTGTGTGTGTGTGTGTGCGTGCGTGCGTGCGTGTGTGTGTGTATGAGTGAGAGAGTGTGTGATTGTGAGTATTGTTGTATGTGTGTGTACATTTGTGTTTGTGTGTGTGTGCGCACGTGCTCGGTTTTCTTTATTTTTTTTCCCCCGTGGAATGGCCCAATTTATGGTTTTGTCAAGTCTCACCTGTCTCACCTGTCGGCGTCACCGGGAACAGTGTTGGCCGCTGCACATGATGTCCTCACAAGTTGCCTCCAGCACTCTCGATCTTGGCTAAGTCTGACCACCTCCTGGAGTTTCTTGCCACTGATGTTTGTGATGTTTCTAGCAAGTGATGCAGGTGGCCGTCCTCTGTTTCTCTTTCCTTCCACTTTACCTTGGAGGACAGTGGACATCAAGTCTGTTCTCTCATTACGGATTACGTGTCCAACATATTTCAGTTTCCTCCGTTGTATGAGTACTAGGAGTTTGCGTGTAGTACCCAACTCATTCAGTATGTTTTCATTTGAGCGCCTATCCGTCCATTTGACCCTCAGCAGTCTTCGGTAAAACCACAGCTCTGCTGCTTCCACTCGTCTTTCATCCTCTTTCTTCATTGTCCATGCCTCGCAGCCGTATAACATCACTGGCCAGACAAGACATTTTAAGAGTTTTATCTTAAGGTCTGCTGTTATGCTGTGGTCTTTCCAAATATTGTTCAATTGAACCATACTGTTCTTGGCCATTCCAATTCTCATCTTTATGTCTTTTGAGCATGTTCCATCGTGTGTCTTGACTGAACCTAAATATTTAAAGTCCTTGACATTTTCTAGAGGGACTTGGTTTAGCATGATCTGGTCCTGTCTAGTGTTATATTTGCCTGCAACATGCATAACCTTTGTCTTCTTTGAATTTAAGTCCAGCCCAGCTGCCTTTCCAACCCGGTCTACCCTGTTCAGGATCCTCCTAGAGCCTGTAATGTTGTCTGCCAGTAATCCTGTGTCATTTGACAGGTTTCTACCACCAATATTTACTCCCATGTCTTCTATGTCTGCCTCTCTCATGATATGTTCAGTGTATATGCTGAAGAGATGTGGAGACAGGATGCAACCTTGCCTTACCCCTTTAGTGATGTTAAAAAATTTGCAGTTTTGATTATTCCATCTGATTGTTGCTTTTTGATCATTATATAATGAAGCTATGAGGGAAACCAGATGTCTTGGAAAACCCATTTTGATCATGAAGTGGAAAAGACTTTGGTGAATCACGCTATCAAACGCTTTGCTGTAGTCAATGAAAACGATGAACATCTCTTGGTCTGTGTTTCTAATCTTTTCTATCAATATCTGGAGTACAAACAGCATATCTATTGTTCCCCTTTTTTTCCTATAGCCTGCCTGACAGTCGGATAGCTCTTCCTCTACTTTTGGCTTTAACCTGTTTAAAATTATTATCAGCAGTATTTTACTGGCATGACTGATCAGTGCAATTGTTCTATAATTTATAATGCTACCAATTTTGAAGAACAAGGTCTCCCAACAGTGTAAAAATCGCTACTCACAGTTCCGTAGCTTTCGATGGCGTTCTCGCCATCTTCGTCAGCGCTCTAATGCTGTCTGCGTGAATCTCTACTCAGATCTCGCGAACATGGGATGAACCCAGTTCACGAGATCGAATCAGAGAATGGTACACCGGGGGCAGGGTGTAACGGCCCCGGTCCCTGTTGAGCGGGGGGTTGGTGGCTGCGATGTAGATGGCCTCCTTGACTCCTCGCTGGAACCACTTATTTTCTCTGTCCAGGATGTTGACATTGTCCGCACTGAATTGATGTTTTTCGGCGTGTAGGTGAGCTCCTACTGGAGAAGAGTCCCTCTTGTGTTCTGTTAGTCTCTTCTGAAGGGGGCGTTCAGTTTCACCGACATAATGTTGGTTACAGTCCTGGCAGTCTATTCTGTATATAATGCCAGCTTTGTCGAGTTTGCTGGTTTTGTCCTTGGGGGTGACCAGCTGGCTGCGTATGGTGTTGGAAGGTTTGGAATGTACAGCCACCCCCAGTTTTCTGATCTTTCTGGACAGAGCGTCACTCACACCTCCTACGTATGGGATGGTGATGTGTCCCTTGCGCTGGTGTTGTTTCACTGGCTGTTGGGATGCGGTGTTGGATTTCCTGCCTCCCGGGCTGTTCCAGGCCCACTTTTTGTAGCCCGAGATGGTGAGCACTTTTTTCAGGTGGTTTGTCTCCTTGTCTTTTGCCTCTTGGGTACTGCATATGGTGTTAGCTCTGTGGGTAAGGGTTCGAATCACTCCCAGTTTGTGTTCAAGGGGCTGGTGGCTGTCGAACTGTAAATATTGGTCCGTATGAGTTGGTTTACGGTAGACCGAGAAGGATAGAATGCCATCAGTTCTGGTGATGAGGGTGTCCAGCATGGCTATGGAGTTGTTCTGTTCCACTTCCCTCGTGAATTTGATGGCTGGGTGTTGGTTGTTCAGATGTTCTGTGAACTGTTCGACCAGTTGCTGGGGGAGGATAGTCATGGTGTCGTCTACGTAGCGCCCCCAGTAACGTGGTGGGGAGTGGAAAGAAGCCAATGCTTTCTCTTCAAAATCCTCCATGAACAGGTTGGCTACTATTGGGCTTACTGGGGAGCCCATGGCTGCTCCTTCTTTTTGTTGGTAGAATTCACCTTGGAAGGTGAAGTAGGTGGTGGTGAGGCAGCAGGACAAGAGTTCACATACGTCGTCCACTGTGAGAGATGTACGTTGGTGGAGGGTTTGGTCGTTTTGTAACCTTCGGCGTATGATCTCTATGCTTTCTTTCACTGGTACGCTGGTAAATAGGGCAGAGACATCATATAATTGTTGCAGTCTTTGACATTTCCACTCTTATGTAACATGACAAATTCTTGGAGCTTCCAGTCTGTAGGCCATTGACAAGTAAAAGAAAGAAAAACGTTGATGACTGATTGCTTCTGTTGATGTACTGAACATCTTGAGTTCGATACCATTCATCATCATCATCATCATCATCATCATCATCATCATCATCATGCGTCTTGGCACATGGTGTTGGCGGTCATGACCCCCTCCCCCCCCCCCTCCATACGAATCTATCTTTTGTTGCTGCAGATACATCTCCCACCCTCTCTGTCCTCAGTCACCCTGCATCATCATCATCAAGTGGCTTGCCACATGGCTTGGCGATCACGGCCTTCCATCTGTCTCTATCCCTTGTTGCCTCAAGCACCTCCTCCACCCTCTTTGTCTTCAGCCACACTGCTAGTCCGTCCAATATCTTCTCCCTGGGTCTACCTGGTGCTCTCTTTCCCTCCAGCTTTCCTGTTGTGACCAGGTGCTCCAATTCTCCTTTCCTCATATAATGGCCTATAAATGTTGCCTGTCTTTTCCTAATCTTCCTTATCAGTGATCTACTTGTGTCTGCCTCCATCAAGACTGTCTCGTTTGTTTTCTTTGCTGTCCATGGAACTCTCAACATTCTTCTTAGAAACCACATCTTGGCTGCCTCAATCTTAAACCTTTCGACTCCCTCACCCTATCCACCAAGTGCAAAAACTTAACCCTTTGACTCCCTCATCCTATCCACCAAGTGCAAAAACTTAACCCTTTGACTCCCTCATCCTATCCACCAAGTGCAAAAACTTAACCCTTTGACTCCCGCACCTATCCATCAACTACAAAAATTTAACCCTTTTACTCCCGCATCCTATCCATCAACTACAAAAATTTAACCCTTTGACTCCCGCATCCTATCCACCAAGTGCAAAAACTTAACCCTTTGACTCCCTCACCCTATCCACCAACTATAAAAACTTAACCCTTTGACTCCCGCACCCTATCCACCAACTACAAAAACTTAACCCTTTGACTCCCGCACCCTATCCACCAACTATAAAAACTTAACCCTTTGACTCCCGCACCCTATCCACCAAGTGCAAATACTTAACCCTTTGACTCCCGCACCTATCCATCAACTACAAAAATTTAACCCTTTGACTCCCGCATCCTATCCACCAAGTGCAAAAACTTAACCCTTTGACTCCCTCACCTTATCCACCAACTACAAAAACTTAACCCCTTGACTCCCGCACCCTATCCACCAACTACAAAAACTTAACCCTTTGACTTCCGCACCCTATCCACCAACTACAAAAACTTAACCCTTTGACACCCACGTCCTGTCCATCAAGTGCAAAAACTTAACCCTTTGACTCCCTCACCCTATCCACCAGCTTCCTGTAATAAACTGGTGGATAGGGCGAGGGAGTCATGTTTTAAGTGTTCGTTTCCTAGCATGTTGACGATGCAAGATGCTGGTGGACAGGGTGCGGGATGCTGGTGGTCAGGGTGTGCGATGCTGGTGGACAGGGTGCAGGATGCTGGTGGTCAGGGTGTGCGATGCTGGTGGACAGGGTGCAGGATGCTGGTGGACAGGGTACAGGATGCTGGTGGTCAGGGTGCAGGATGCTGGTGGTCAGGGTGCAGGATGCTGGTGGTCAGGGTGCAGGATGCTGGTGGTCAGGGTGCAGGATGCTGGTGGTCAGGTTGCAGGATGCTGGTGGTCAGGGTGCAGGATGCTGGTGGTCAGGGTGCAGGATGCTGGTGGACAGGGTACAGGATAGTGGTGGACAGGGTACAGGATGCTGGTGGACAGGGTGTGGGATGCTGGTGGACAGGGTGTGGGATGCTGGTGGACAGGGTGCGGCATGCTGGTGGACAGGGTGCGGGATGCTGGGGGACAGGGTGGGGGATGCTGGTGGACAGGGTGTGGGATGCTGGTGGACAGGATGCGGGATGCTGGTGGACAGGGTGCGGGATGCTGGTGGACAGGGTACAGGATGCTGGTGGACAGGATGCGGGATGCTGGTGGACAGGGTGCGGGATGCTGGTGGACAGGGTGTGGGATGCTGGTGGACAGGGTGCGGGATGCTGGTGGACAGGGTGTGCGATGCTGGTGGACAGGGTGCAGGATACTGGTGGACAGGGTGTGGGATGCTGGTGGACAGGGTGCGGGATGCTGGTGGACAGGGTGCAGGATGCTGGTGGAGAGGGTGTGGGAGTCTAAGGGTTAAGGATGAATGTCAACACTTTTCAGTGTGGTAACTGTGATGTGTTGGCTTTATGAGACAGATGTTAGTGTGCCCATGCTACGTTTGGGTTTGTATCGTTAACATATCTCGTCTGCCATTTGCCTGCTGTCATGAGTTACTGCCCTTTATGAAACACTTCTTGTTTTTGAAATAGCGTGTGATCTTTCTTCTAGCTTTCCTTTACTTTTTTTCTATTCGCTCCATTTTTCGGAATATCCACAACCACCCAAACATTGAATGAAAATAAATAACTAAAAGAATAAATAGTTCTCAAGAGAGTAAATGGTGAATGACGAGTGTGCACGTTTTGATTTGATTCATGTATGAAGACTTGGCGCCTATAAATGTCATTATTATTCATTATAATATAGTAATTTTGAGGATGTACATAATTTATGATACTGTTGATGTAGTGTGTGTGTGAATACATAATCATGTTTATGTATACATGTGTGTTATGTATGCATAAAGGTCTTGCTTTGTGTAGAAATACACAAAAAATCAATAATTCAAATTTTTAATTAACAAAAAGCACCACGACCACCAAAACAACAAATACTTCACACCAATTTCAAAATTTCAAACA
>JAPXFY010000015.1:24191004-24251004 GCA_030674185.1 Monoplex corrugatus
ACTGAGAGTTATGTCCCTTTGCTGAGGTTTGGTCACTGTCGTGTTTGTGCATATCGTTGAAGATATGGTTAAAATCTCAAACGCTGCACTTCCGTCAGTGTCTTTCTTTAGAGTTGTGTGCAGGTAATTTTTGCAACTCTACGTTGGTGACCCTGAAGCTGAACACTGTCAATAATGGCCGAAGGAATATCCTCTGAATCTGTTCTTACTGACATAGCAACACAACTTCAAGCTCTAACTGCCTAGTCTAACCAGGTCAACACAGTGTCTATCATACTACTTGAATTTTGGAAAAAAATCATGAGAGATTAGGTTTGCAAGAGTGGAATGCCAGTTTGGTAACAATGGCATGAGTCAAGACCAAACAAGATATGACAACAATGTGAGTGCACTTTACGTCAACACAGCAGAGGAAGTTCAGTTTACTCTCACCAGCTCATCAGCTGTTGTCCAGTATAACACCTTGAAGACAGCCGAAGTCAGGACTTTTGGCGAGTCTCAAGTTCAAAAAGATGCTGAACTCTTCAACCTGAATGGACTTGGTGACAAACGCCCTACTGCCATATGTGCAAGATAAAAGCCCTTAAAGTGCATTGTTTCTGGCAAGCCTTCCTGCAGACATCTGAAGCATTCTTCTCGCAGGACATGATACTGCAGTCATAGAGGCACTTCGGAGGCAGTGGGGTGCATCTGGGAGGCACGTGCTACAGGTGTATAGCAAATCTCTATGGTTCCAACTGAAACACACCCATGACTTTGAGACCATCCACTGAACAGGATGTAGTGACTCTATGTCGGTAGAAACTTTCTGCGATGAAGAAGGGACGTTCTCTTCCATCACAGCGGGCTTCTTTATGTGTGTTTTCACGTTACCCTCATCCAAATGCACCTACAAGTCTCACAGGCAATGGCTCCAACTCAGCTATGGGTGCCCAACTCGAACAGCGACAGGACCTGAAATCCTCTTGCTTTCTTCTCCTGGAAATTTTCAGAAACGGAAAAGAAATACGGTGCCTTTGATAGTGAACTTTTGGCAGCCTACAGCACGATCAAACATTTCAGTCACTTTTTTTTTTACCACAACCCCTTGGTGTCAGCTCTTTGGAACCAAACTGAAATGTCTTTTCACGCTTCAACATCAATCCCAATTCTGAGGAACAGGGCATCTTCTCTGTGGGCAGCTTCATTCAGCTTGCTAAAGACCAAGTACAGTCTGGCGAGATGGATTCTTATTAAACATTCACCACTGGCCTCAAGCTTCAAGACATTCAGTTCCACATATCAACTCTGCTATGTGATACGTCCACTGGCGTCCCACGATCAGTATTGCCAAACTCCTGAAATTGCCCAGTGTTTGATCAAAGTCATGGACTCTCACATGCAGGTGTACACCCCACACAACAGGCCATCACCCAACGTTTCGTGTGGAATGGTACGAAGCGTGACATTTGCAAATGGTGCAAGGAATGTCATGTTTGTCAAGCTTCCAAAATTCATCGACACACTCGGACGCCAGTGGTGGAGCACCCACTTCCAGCTGTCAGGTTCTGTAGTCTTCACGTTGACCTCGATGGACCATTGCCAGCCAGTCAAGGCATGACTTACCTCTTCACAGTCATTGACCACTTCACCACATGGCCAGAAGAATTTCTCTTCCAGATACCATTGCTTCTATCTGTGCCGCAGCTCTTGTCTATCACTGGATTGCCAAGTTTGGTGTTCCTAAAGACATTACCTCTGACAAAGGCAGGCAGTTCACCTCAGTGCTTCGGGCTGAATGCAACAAGCTCTTTGGCATTCAAGCTCACACAACCGCAGCCTACCATCCACAAGCGAATGGCACGATTGAACGTTTTCACCGTCAACTTAATGCAGCACTCAAAGCCTGCACTGTCAACCCCAATTGGTTTGCAGAGCTATCCATAGTCTTATTGGGGATACACTCCTCTTGAGGGATGGATCCCGGTTGTTCACTTGCTGAGCTTGTCTATGGCTCAATTCTTCGCCTGCCTGTTGAATTTCTTCAGCCACTGGATGCATAAACCATGGAACGAGACACGACGTTCTTTAAGCATATCCAGCACACCAAGTGCACTGAGTTGCCATAAACTCCAACGTTCCATGGAAACCAGCCTTCCTATGTACATGTACCTTCAAACTTGGTCTCCACTGGGTAAGTCTACGTGCAAAACGACCCTCATTATCACCAGCTCTAACGTCACTATCATGGCCCCTACCACATCATTGACACCAATGACAAGTTCTACGCTCTTGACAGCAAGGGCCCGCTCAAAGAAGGTCTCTGTGGACCTCTAAAGCTGCATTTGTCACACTGCTCATGACTTCAGAGGACAGGATTGGATTCCTCTGCTATTGAGGATCCTCCAACATCATTGACGACAACATCCTCTGCAGCTAGTTCTGCAGAGCCGTTAACATCACCACCACCATCCTCTGCCAAAGCCCTCCTGTTGCAACTCGCTCTGACCACATTTCACGTCCGCCACCAAGCTACCACCACCATCCTCTGCCAAAGCCCTCCTGTTGCAACTCGCTCTGACCACATTTCACGTCCGCCACCAAGCTTTCGATGACTCTGATTTGAAATTTGTTCTTCTGCATGTTATCAAAACAATTCGCTGTAATTGTACTTCGACGTGCTTTGTGAAGATTGTTGAAGAAATGGTTAAAATCTCAGCGCTGCGCTTCAGCCTGCGTCTTTCTTTAGAGTTGTGTGCAGCTAGATTTTGCTATTCTACAGTGTCATGCAAATGAGGAAACAGAAGGGATGAGGAGAAAAGCAACAAAACAACGAAACAGCCCTTTTATGAATTCTAGAAATGCACACAGAGAAAATTGTAAAGCAGCTACACAACTCGAGCAACAAACCAACAACATAATTTGTTATGTAAATTATTAATTGAAATTTCAAACTATCAGTTGAGAAAGAAACAATCACACAGTAAAGATGATACAGTTCGTCATTTTGCTATTTGACATTGAGAACAAAACAGACAAGAAGGGGAGGGTGGAGAAAAATAAAAGACAAAGAACAGAAAAAAAATATGAATGGCCAAACAGGGCCAATAAAGGACGTCATCAGCACTTTTAAAAACAGAAAAAGAAACGAAAAAGCATAGGATGCTCTGTATACCTGCTTTTTAGTTTCAGTTTCTCAAGATGACGTCTCCACGTTCGGAACGAATTCCATGTGTACTAACGCACAGGTGCCATGGCACAAACCTTAAGCCTGCACATAAAAATATAATAGTGTGACAACGTTTAACAATGCTAAATTGATTGATAAAAATGTAGATGACAGTGACTATGCTATGGAGTTCTACATCAGACTAAGGCTGTATGACAGGGCTGCTGCTCTATGCTTACTTTTATAATATATATTTGTTATCAACCAGGCTCAGGAGATATGAACACATGTGGTGTTGGTAAGGAAATTCGAGAAACACCTTCAACGACGCATCAGTGAAGTGGAAACAACTCAACTATTTGGTCTCGATTTTTCACAATGAGTAAACAGTATGATCAGCTCTGAGCAGGATCCAAAAATAAACTCCACAATGATACACACTCATCGGGATTCAAACCTGCAGCCTCCCAATGAGAAGTCCATTGCGTTAACCAATCCGTTACAGTGACTGTTGATGTGCTGATTATTTGTTTCCAAAATACTGCAGTCACCATCATGATTTACAATAACTTTATTGTGTGACTCACAGAATCGTCGCCAACTACTTGCTGATGCGTATCGTGAGTTCGTACTCAGGCTACCTGTCTAAGGACATTCGCGACCTGTCCAGGCCACTGATCAAGGTCAGTATTATTACAGCTGTTGTTGAAGAGAGTGGTTCTTTGGTTGAGGAAAATCTGGCAGAAGGTTTTCGAGATTGTTTAAGAGGGATTCCTTGTGCTTGGATAATTTCATATGCGCTCCACTCACTTCTGCAAGTAATTATATGGCAGAGTCCTTCAGCATGCGCAGAACTTTGTCCTCAGATAAGGTGATTAAGGCCTTGAAATGGTAATGGAGGTGGGGTAACCAGTGAAATACTACGATGACATTACCAGAATAATCGGAGCGTTCAGGTGGCAGCAAGCAGACTCATTTCTATGTTGCAGATTGTGGTTAAACCCAAGACATCAGATTTTCAATCTATGGGTGTATCAACAAGAAACAGAGCATAAGTTCAGCTGATGCGGATGACTGTATCAGTTGCAAAATACTCGACCACATGGTCGAGAAATCAGTGACAAGACGTCCACTTCCATGTGCCATTGTCATGCCCACTCCTATCTGGTACCCAGTTCTGGCCCAAGTGACCATCATCCTCTTGGTCTCAGTACATCGAAGCGTCAAGACCATACTTTCTGTGCTCCACACAGTCTTTCTTTGTGTGTCCAGTTATTTTCCTTTCACAGTCCTAATTTTCTAGGCGTTTTCATTGTTCCAATCAAGAATGTTTAGCACTCAATCGTAACCTGCACTGTACTCTCCCTGTTTCTTTCAACGGACCTCCCTTTTTACAAGATCTTTCATCCCTTTTAGAAATTTGTTTTTGTTTTTGTTTTTTGGTTTTTGTTGCTGTTGTTCGTTTTTGTTTTTTGTTGGTTTTTTTGTTGTTGTTCGTTTGTTGTTTGTTTGTTTGTTTTTTGCCTTGTTGCCAAATTTGGCTGGTGGATGGTAATTGTCAGTCGTTTGATCCACAGTGTTTCACCACTTGTTTCAACACTTGTTGTCTACCTAGTTTTGTCTAAAATAATTTTTAGGGCCACAAAAGAATTAAAACCCATGTGACCTGTGTCCATAGATACTTTCCGGTGTGACTCAGGCCCCGGCCCGCTGGAAGACCTGTGTCAACGAGGTGGGTATGTTCATGCCAACTGCTGTGGGTCAACTGTACGTCAGCTCTTACTTCTCTTCTGCCGCTAAAGATAAGGTGTGTCATTCAATTCACGGTCTTTTCCCTTTCTTCTTTAAGGGAGATTACTTCATATCGACCATAGAGGTGTACGTGTGTGTGTGTGTGTGTGTGTGTGTGTGTGTGTGTGTGTGTGTGTGTGTGTGTGTGTGTGCATGCGTGCGTGTGTATGTGTGTTTGTGCGTGTGCGTGTGTGTGTGTATGTGTTTGTCTCTCTTGTCTGTGATGAAAATGTAACAATAACCATCATCATCATCGTCGTCATCGTCATCACCATCACCATCATCATCATGACGATGGTAATGAAATTATAATAACGATAATAAAACTTTGCTAGAATAGCGCTATTCTCCAAATTCATTCGGACTCACTGAGCATTACACATTTTACAAGTCAGAGTGTGTAATACATATAGAAGCACCAACCTGTCAGAATACACTTTAACAAGCATGCACAACAATGTCCAAACATATATGTACACATACCCATGTCACAAATGCACACACACGAATTACTGCACGGTGCTACTTGATCAATGCACGATCGTGAAGTGGAAGCGAATATCTGTGGATAAGCAGACTTGATATCAACAGTGAAGGCCTGGGTGACCAGTAAGTCTTTAACTGTGACTTGAAGTCCGAAAGGGATGGCAGATCCCTTAGATTAGCCAGCAATTTTATACTGGCCACGATGTTTAACTGGTAACCTCCGGAGCTTTACAAGCAGTGGTATTACACAGTCATGGCTTCTCTTTTCATGATCAGAGGTGCTTTATTCTCCTGAACCCTTTGCAGTGGAGAACATTGTTCTGCTGGGAAGCTGGCTAGCACAGTATTACTATAGTCAAGCTGGGAAGTTATTAAATAGGAGACAAGTCGTTTACAGGCTGTTGTGGACAGATATAGTCTGATGGAAGCTATCCTCCTGAGTTCTAGGTAAGACATATGGCAGATGTTGCTGATACAATTTTGCATGACAAATTTTGGTCAGTCTTGACCCTGAGTCATTTCACAGAGATTTGGAATGAAATATCAGTACAACAATATTTGCACATTCGGTGCCACCTAATTGTGGTAAAGCAGTAGTGCCAACAGGTATCACATTATGTTTTATCGGTGCTCATCAACTTTAGTTTGTTGCTGTTCATCCAAGAAAACATATTGTCAATACATGTCTGATCGGTACTTTGAATAGAGGGAAAATAATTTGGTGAAGAACATTTTGATAGTTCTGTGTCATCTGCATATATGTGAAAATCACAATCAAGGAAAGCAATCACATCAGACACTCCCAGTGTTTTCGTAAGTATGCCAAACATTTTGGGTTTGAAAAAGAGAGACGGGGAGGGAGAGAGAGAGAGAGAAGAGAAAGAAAAAAGAGAGGGGAATCTTATTGAAGACAGTTCAGTGGTATGAATATGATGCTGCACTTTCATATTTCTGTTGATAAAACTCGCCCTGCCATATGTTTTTCCCCTTTGTCTTGTTTATTTGTTTGGGTGGTTTAGCTTTTTGTTTAAATTCATCAAGCCATTCATGGGCACACTAATCTAAACAGTCATTCAGCCCTTTGTTTATTTATACTGTTCACCTTTTACTAAATATGTTAATCTTTTTTTTTTCTAACTCCCAGGCTTTAGAAATGGTTGGTCATATCCGGGAGTCCATGAAACAAATGATCAGAGACGTGAACTGGATGGATGATGCTACCAAGACTAGAGCTCTAGAAAAGGTCAAAACTAAAGATAATTGTTTGCACGTTTGTGTTTATCCCTTGTATGTATGTATGTATGTATGTATGTATGTATGTATGTATGTATGTATGTATGTATGTATGTATGTAGGCATGCATGTACACATGTATGTATGTTCGCATGTACGTCTGTACGTATGTATGTAAGCTTGTATGTAAGTTGTATGTATGTGTATATGCTTGTATGTATGTGCGTATGTGTGTATGTAATGTATGAAATGTATGTATGTATGTATATGTGTATGAATGTTTATTTGTGTGTTTGTATGTATGTGTGTGTTTGTGTGTGTTTTTGTATGTGTGAACGTGCGTGGTGTGTGTGTGTGTGTGTGTGTGTGTGTGTGTGTGTGTGTGTGTGTGTGTGTGTGTGTGTGTGTGTGTATGTGTGTGTGTGTGTGTGTGTGATATGAAAGATATGAAAAAGTTAGTGCTATTTCTGTAAATCAAAGGCACCACGAGAAAATGCATGAATATCTGTCCGTCTGGCTGTCTATCTGAATATCTGTCCGTCTGGCTATCTATCTACCTATCTATCTATCTATCTGTCTGTCTGTCTGTCTATCTATCTATCTATCCATCCATCTATCTATCTATCTATCCATCTATTTATCTATCCATCTATTTATCTGTCAATCTACATGTATCTGTCTGTTTGTCTGTCTGTCTATTATCTATCTGTCGATATGTCTATATCACAGACTGACTGATAGGTAGAGAGATAGATACATAGATAGATAGATAGACAGACAGACAGACAGATAGATATAGTAAGATAAGATAGATAGATATAGATATACAAACATACATACATACATACATACATACATACATACATACATACATACATACATACATACATACATACATACATACATAGCTACATAGACACATAGAATTGTAATTGAACAGAATTCTGGCGTTCAAGCAAATCATTACAAGAGATATGTTACAAAAAAGAAATGCACGCTTTATGGATAAAACAGAAACACACTTTGAGCCAAATGGTTTCTTTCAAGCCTATGAAAAGAGGTAAAGAAACAATGACAAAACATGTATCGAGACGTAAAACATACCTAACAATGTACTTACAGTGGATCACGTGTACCTCATCCTATTTGTACGCTAGACAAAAGCCGTTTAAATGGTCAAGATAAAAGAAATATGATAGTTGTGTTCAAAGTTAAATGATTGCAACTGGGTTTTTTTCTTACTGTCTAGGCTGATGCGATCATCCAGAAAATTGGTTATCCTGACTACCAGTTCAATGAAACAGTAATGGAATCACGTTATGGCGATGTAAGTCACAACGGAATCACTTGTTTTGTTTTCTTGTATTCATATTTGTTTACTTTTTTTGTTACAGTCTCTGTCTCTGTTTCTGTCTATGTCTTTCTCTGTTTCTCTCTCTCTGTCTCTCTCTCTCTCTCTCCCTCCCTCTGTGGAAACATCGTGCTAGAAAATTCCTCTTCTCTGTACATCTTTCTGTTTCTGCCTTGCTCCTCTGCTTTCTGTCATCTTTTCCTTTCATATTCTGCCTCGCTGGACCAGTCACTTGTATATTTTCCATAAAGCCTTTCATACGTTCTTTTAGACTAGATTATATATGCCTGAGTGTACTTATATTTGTATTCCAGTTTCTAAGCCCCTGGTGATAAACTGGACAGACTGGTCAACGCCAGGGGCATATTTATGATGATGTGTGCAAATGCATTGATGTCGAAATAATTTTCCTTTCCTTTTTTTTCAGGTCAAGACTATTTTGAGATGGTTATAGCCCTGATATGGCTGTGTGCAGTTGGCTGGGCTTTAATTAAAACAAAAATGACAATGATAATGTGTATAGTATATGTATTATGTCTATGTATATATACATACTTGTATGTGTATATAATACAGTATTATTTATATCATTGACGGTTATGTTCATTGTTATAATTGTTTTCAAAACTGAAAAAAAGCTTTGCATTCACATAATGTTTTCTAATTACATTTCACGTGAATCTTCGGGTCAAGCCCCTCTTTATAGTCAACAGTCAACCCAGAACTTCGCATTCCATTTGAGATATATCATCATCACCATCATCATCATGTACTTTGCCACATGGCATTGCCAAACATGGTCATCCATGAATCTGTCTTTTGTCGCTGCAAGTATATCTCCTACGCATTCTGTCCTCATCTACTCTGCAAAACTTTCTAATACTGTCTCTCTGGGCCTGCCTCATTATGCTCTTTTTCCCTCTGGTTATACTGTTGTAGCTAGGTGTTCAAATTTCTCCTGCCTTATAAAATGTTGATTATCTTTTCCTAATCTTCATCATCAATCTTCCTTTCGCTTCGTCTTCTTTCGTTTGTTTTCTCTGCTGTCCACAGATCTCTTAACATTATTTTTGGAAACCACATTTTAGCTGCCTCAGGTTTGTTCTTATTTTGCATGCTGATTGTCTAGGCTTTGCATCTGTACAACAGTATTAGTTCTACATAACGGTGAAGAATCTCTTCCTGATGTTAATTGATAGGCATTTGTTGGTAAGAACGCTATTCATTTTGTTGAATGCAGTTTTACCTTGGCTAATTCTGCTGGATATTTCTGATGTGCATCTGTCGTCTGGTGAGATGACTGTTCCCAGATATTTGACCTTACCAACCTTTCTCAATGTTGTGCCATTTGCTATTTTTTTTACCTGAGGGGATTCCTTGGTTTTAACTGATTGCCGTGACTTCGGTCGTTTTACTATTTAGCTCTAGCCCTTTATTTCTGCTTTCTGTTTCTATTATGTTCACAAGATTCTGCATGCCTTTTTCTACAATTAGAACGATATCATCTGCATAACGAAGATTGTTTATGATTTTTTCTCCAACCCTTTATGCCAAGGCTTTTTTCAAGTTTTTCATGACGATTTCGCTGTGAATTGAAAACAAATCAGATGACAGAACACATCCCTGCCTTATCCCTCATTTGATATTTTGGAAAGAGCTTAATCATTTTCTACTTTCATTGCAGCTGTTTGTTCCCATTCCGTATTCCTTTATATTTTTTAGATCTTTTCATCAATATTGAGCTGTTCCAGTTGTGTGATTAGTTCTTTGTCTTATCCTTAAAAAGGCCTTGGTATAATCAACAAAACATAAATATAAATCCTGACTTAACTCAGTTGATCTTTCTAAAGAGTTCTTAGGGCGTATGTGGTATTAACAGTTCTTTCCCTTCAACAAATCTACATTGTCCTTCTGCTATGTTTGTTTTCACTCTGTTCCCTGTCCTCATCATGATTATTCTTAATAGAATCTTCGTCACATGACTCATCAAGCTGATTGTATGATGGAATTCCCGTTCTATAGACCCTGTTTTCTTTGGGAGTGAAATGAAATTTGATTTTAACATATCGTTAAGGATTTATGTTGTGTTGTAAATTTCATGTAGGAAGACTGTCACTTTTTCAGTACCAAATTCATCTAGAGCCTCAATCATTTCTGTAGTGATATTGTTTGGTCCTGGAGCATTTCCAAGTTTCATCCTCTTCAACGCTGCTTTAACTTTATCTTTCAATATTGGTGGTCCTTCAAGGTTCTTTCTTATGTTGTGGTCTTCCTTTTCGTCATTGTCAAAATTTCTTTAACGTACTCTCTAGTCTGTCTCAATTTTGTCTTTTTCGGTATTTATCGTACCATCTTCTCAATTTAAGCAACCAGTTGATATGCATGTCTTTCCCTTTGTGTGTGTGTGGGTGGGGGTGAGTGTGTGTGTGTGTGTGTGTGTGTGTGTGTGTGTGTGTGTGTGTGTGTGTGTGTGTGTGTGTGTGGTGTTGTGTGTGTGTGTGTGTGTTTGAGTTTGTCTTGTGTTGGACTTCTGTTTCCTGGCACTTTGTTTCTAGCAAAGTTTCCTTAGCTGCATTGTGCTTATTCCTCTGTGTAGTCTTCTTCTTTTCCCTTTACCTTCCTTCGTTCATCCATTAAGCGTAAAAATTTCTTTTGTCATTCAGTTTGAGCCTATATGTGAATCAGTGCACACAATGTAAACATGCCATGAGCAGACAGTTCAAAAAGATTTCAAACATCAGTTTCGAAACCAACCAAATCAGATAAAATATTAAAGATAACATATTTTACCACATGCTGTTAATTTCCGAAGTCAATATGCACAGAACTATTAGTGCCTGACAACCTCCGACCCCACTCCGTGCATATACGCACACAGAACATCAAATATGCACCTGAAGATCTTGTAAGTCGCATCAGTGTCCAGAAACAGGGGAACACGAGAACAGCTACCATACATATCACTAGAAACAGAACGTGACTGTCTTAATAGCGAGATAAAACAACAACAGCAGTAACAACAACAAAAAACATCAGCAACAACAATAACAATAGAACACCAATACACTTAAGAGCTCATTTGTATATTCGAGTGTACACGGGAGTCAAAGACCCCAAAAGGGAAAAAAGTAAATGTCTTGGTATTTCTGTTTCTGGTTATGGACATAATCGTTAAGTTTTATATATTTTCAGGATCACATTTGTGAAAAAGTTACCAAATAGCATGGTGAAAGTAAATGATATTTATATGCCATGATGATGAACAAATCATCTCTGTGTTTAGGTGGATTACCAGCCGGAAACTTATTTCAAGAACACATTAGATGCTCTCCGCTTGGCAGTCATTCAGAGCATTCTTAATCTGAACAAGACTCCCAGCAGAAAAGAGTACGTTGAGTATTATTACTCTGTATATTGTGTATGCTGAGATAAAGAGTGGATGTGGCAGGGGACAATAGCGGACAGCAAATATTTTTTGTGAAGTGTGTATGTGGTGTGTGTGTATGTGGTGTGTGTGTGTATGTGCGTGTGTGTGTGACAGAGAGATAGAGAGAGAGAGACTGGTATTCAAAGACGTCTTCATTTGCAAAATGATACACGAAATTATGGTTATATTAATAGATAACAGTGCAGCTATGCAGTACCTGTACATATGATTTTAAGATAATAATAATAATAATAATTACAATATTTATATAGCGCAAAATCTTGATAAAATCAAATCTAAGCGCTGAAGCAGACACACACGCAGGCACGCACGCCCGCACACACACGCACGCACACACACAGACACACACACACCACACACACACACACACAACACACCCACACACACGCATGGCTATAAATGGGGAGAAAGAATAAAAGCAATAAAAGCAAGAATAAAAGCAATGGAAAATTATAGAGAGCATAGCATACAATTATATATTATAACCATGTGATTCCCTCCGAGCGGAGACAGGCTGCAGAGGGGAGGGTTGAGTGAGGTTAGGATTTTATGCAGGAGAGAAAAGGTGAGTTTTGAGAGCGGACTTGAAGGAGACAAAAGTAGGTTGCTGACGGACTGAGAGAGGAAGTTTGTTCCAGGAGAGTGGACCAGAAACAGAGAAGGCTCGTGGACCATAGGTATTGAGCTTAGTGCGTGGAAAGCGAAGAGTCAGAGGATCAGAGGCAGAGCGGAGGGTACGTGAGGGAACATAGATCTCAAGTAGGCTTGACAGGTAATCGGGGGCTGCGTTATTGAGGCTTTTGTAGCACATGGTGTCTAGTTTGTACTGTATGCGCTTTGATACAGGGAGCCAGTGAAGTTGTGCCAGGAGAGGAGATATGTGGTCAGCTTTTTTCTTTTTGAGTACAAGGCGTGCAGCATTGTTTTGAATGCGCTGTAGGATGTGAATGGTGGAGGCAGGAAGACCAGACAGGAGTGAATTGCAATAGTCAATGCGAGACATTATGAAGGAGAGAACGAGTTTTGCAGTTGTTTCCACAGAGAGATACTTCCTGATCAGCTTTATACGATGGAGATGATAGTAGCAGGATCTGGCAGTTTGAGAAACAAAGTTGTTCATGGAGAGGGTAGAGTCAATGCAGACACCAAGGTTTTTAGCTGAATCAGAAATTGGGACTGATGTGTTACATAATGGGAGAGAAAGAGGAGGCAGCTGAGAAAGTTTCTGACGGGTGCCAATGAGAAGCTTCTGTTTTGTCGTCATTAAGCTGAAGTCTATTGTGTGTCATCCAGTTCTTAATGTCCGAGTAACACTCAGTGGTGCGAGTCAACAGGCGCTGTATATTATCAGGTGAGTCACTGTCTTGAAGTTGGGTGTCATCAGCATAGAAGTGGTGTTTTATAGAATGGGAGTTGGTGATGGTGGACAGGGGGGAGGTGTAAAGAGTGAAAAGAACAGGGCCAAGGACAGATCCTTGTGGAACACCACAGGTCAGGTATGCAGGTTGAGAGTAAGTGCCATTGATGAGAACGGTTTGTTTTCTGTTTGATAGGTATGAAGTAAACCAAGACAGAGCAATGTCAGAGATGCCAAAAGTATGATGAAGTCTAGAAAGGAGAATACCATGATCAATGGTATCAAAGGCTGCAGACAGATCAAGGAGTGTGAGGAGAGAGACTTTGCCAGTATCAGTTGCAAGGAGGAGATTGTTGAGAATGTGTAGTAGGGCAGTTTCAGTGCTATGGCACTGGCGGTAGGCTGACTGGAAAGGATTGAGGAGATTGTTGGCAGACAGGTGAGAGTTCAGCTGGTTGAGGACGACTTTTTCAAGGAGTTTTGACAAGAAAGAGAGATTAGAGATAGGCCGGTAATTTTTCAGTTCATTTGGATCTAAATTGTGTTTCTTGAGGAGAGGGTGAACAATAGCAGACTTGAAAGAATCTGGGACAGTTCCAGTTTGAAGAGAAGTGTTGATGATGTCAGTGATGAATGGGAGGAGAGTAGGGAGACAGTCGGCGTAGACAGAACCTGGAAGAGGATCCAGTTCGCAGGTTTTGAACGACATGGATCTGATTGTGTTGAGAATTTCTTCTTGTGAGACTGGGGTAAAAGTAGTAAGAGGTGTGCCAGAGAAGGAAGGGTCAGGTGGGCATGGTTGACAGGGTGTCCTGTCAAGCCTGTCACGAAGAGTTTGTATTTTGGTGGTGAAATAGTTGGAGAATACAGATGGGAGTTCTTCATTTGTATGTTTTGTTGGGAGAGGTAAATCTTTTCGTGTGCCAAGGAGATGATTCATGGTTGTAAAGAGTTCTTTTGAAGAAGAGGCATTCAGGATTTTGGTTTGGAAATAGCTTGTTTTTGCTGATGCAATGAGGGTGGATACTTTTGTTTTAGAGGCTTGGAAAAGTTGCCTGTGTACAGTGAGTTTGGATTTGCGCCAGCGGCGCTCTGCTCTGCGGCGGGCACGTTTTGCACAGGCGATCTCATGAGTGAGCCAGGGGGTAGGGGGGCGGTCAGGTAAAAGACGGGTTGTGGCTGGAGCATGAGTGTCCAGAAGATGGTGGAGAGTAGTATAGAATTCATCGGCAAGGTTATGTGACTTTTCAGAAAGGAGACGGGAGGCATCAGATGAAAATGTGGAGAGGTCGATAGATTTGAGATTGCGTCGAGTCACTGTGCGCATGGTACGGGAAGGAGGAGAAATGTCGAGAGAACAGAGAATTGCAGAGTGGTCAGATGGAAGGGCTGAAGTTAGACGGGTAGAAAGAACTAAGCAGTTGTCAGTAGCGGAATTGTGATGATCACGAGAAATGATCCAGTCAAGAATGTGACCTTTTTGATGGGTTGGTTCAGAAATGTGTTGAGTCATATTGTGATTGGACAGAGAGTTGATGATATGTCTTGTGTCATAACGGTGAGTGTTGTCAAAGTGGACATTGATATCACCTAGAATGATGAGATTTCCAGGTAAGAGGCAGTAGTGGTCAAGCAATTGGTCAAAGTCAGAGAGAAACATGGATGTGGTGAGTTTGTTGGCAGAGCTAGGTGGGGGTCGATAGACACAGGAGAAGGTGATGGGGTGAGGGGAGAAATGGAGAAATGTCGTCTCTTTTTTTTTTTTTTTCTCAGTCTGCCTACGGTTTGTTCCCTTTCTTCTCAAACTTTCACTTTGTCACTCATTTTTTTCTGTGTACTTTCTTTCTCGCTCGCTCTCTCGCGTGCGCCTCCTTCCCTCCCTCATCCCGAATCGTATTTTTTCGTACGTTGTTATGTGTGTGCATTACACGCGTTGCCATCTCTATGTGAATGTTTTGTTTATGACTTATGATATGTTTATGCAATGTTTGTGTGCACTGCACGTATTGCTGGCTGAACGTAAGTGTTCTGTTGTTTATAACTTTTAATGTATGGTTCATTGTCAGTATAATATGTGCATTGCACGTATTGTCAGCTTTGTGTGCGTTTTCTTGTTTATAATTGTCTTAATAAGCATTTTTTGTTCAATGTAATGTGTGTATATATATTGCACGTGTTGCTGGCAGAATGTAAATGTTCTTTGTTTACAACTTTTAAGTATTTTTTTTGTTTGTTTAGTGTAATGTGTGCATCGTACGTGTTACTGGCTGAATGTAAATGTTCTGTTGTTTAAAACTTTTAGTGTGTGCTTTTTGTTCAATGCAAATTGTGCATTGCACGTATTGCCAGCTCTGCGTATGTATTTTGTTTTGTTTTTTATAACTTTTATGATATGTATTTTTGTTCAATGTGATGTGTGCATTGCACATGTCAGGTTGCACATTGGTCATGTGATATTTTCCTTCCAGACTGCAAAGTCGTTTTGCAGTTACGTTTGCTTAGATTGCAATATGTAATTCAGCAACTGGGGTGTCTTGATTTGAGTTGCACAGAATCACTGTCACAGAGAAACATGTATATGTGTATGTGCAGGTTAGCTACAACATATATCTGCACTTAACCATTACAGTGTCTCATTTTTTAATTAGATTTCTCTTTCCTGTCGCTGTTTTTGTTCTGTCACATTTTGTTGCCTTTTTCCTACTAAGTTTTCTGCATCAATATAAAAGCAAAAAGACTAAAGTGTGCATGTTGCGTTATTTCTTCCTTAGTGGGGGTCTTTGATTTTATTCTTATGTGATTGTTTGTTTGAATATGTTCGTGCTGCTCTTCTGTTTTTCTTTGAGCAATGGGTCGAAACACTGTGCCAATCATTGATTCGTTTTATTTCGTGAGGCAGTGTGTTATGATAATTGTGATAGTAGTAAAGTTAAAAAGATTTTGTTATTTAACAAAATGTTAAAAAGATGCTGCCAATTATCGTGATGAATATTGTGATGAACTTAAAAACACACGATGATACTGACAATGAACATAATGGCAATCAGCATGGTTAAACAATATGAACTCTAAATGTGATGGGTCGAGTTGGTTAAGGGGTTAAGGGTGATGATGATATTTGCTGTGGTGGTCGTTTGAATCCAGAGCAGAAAGGGAAGTCTCTCAATCAAAAGACAAGGCCTCGTTTTGCTACTTGACTCTTTATTATTGAGAAAAGAAGACGAGGAAGGAGACAGGTAAGAAGACGTCAAAGAAGACGCCAAAGAAGAAGACAGTGCTACAGTAACGCCGTGAAGTTGATCACCTGCTGTGAGACTAAGGGTGGTGGCAGGAAAGGGCACCTCTGGTGAGACTGAGAGTGGCGGTGGAAAAGCACACGCTATGATGCGCCTTGTTAATTTGTACTCTGGGAACAGAGCATGATGGTCATATTTTCAAATCTCAAAGTCAAACCTTTCAGATGGCAAGGTCTGATTGGTTGTTCTCACCTAATTAATCAATCAACCAGATGCCAAGGTCTGTTTGGTTGTTCTCACCTAATTAATAAATCAACACTTAGTGTGTAGTTTTAACGCAGTGCATCAGTACACACAAGTGAAACGCTGGTCATTGTCCGGCAGTTTCGCGAGTGGGTATGTGCTTGCTATCGAGCCACAAATACCAAGGGGGTTGAGACAGATGCGCCCTGCGTTCATTGTCTGAGTGTTCCCGCCGGCAATTACACGGCGATTGTTCTATAATGCTAAAGTAAAGGCAGCATAAATTAGTGATGGCCCCCTCTACGTTCTGTAAAACTACAACGTAATACTGACTGGAGATGACGATAAAATCTTGTCGTAGGCCTGCTTTAGAGTACATGTACACATTGTAGATCTGCTAATTGTTTAGCAGTGTGTTATCTACAATCATCATGTACTGGCTAGATCCTTGGAATGTCCAATGCATAGCTATGGGTAGGCAGAGGCTGTGAGATAACAGTACAATTTGACCAAGAGAATGCAAGGCGTTTTTGATCTAGGCAAGCACGCTACACGGTGTTGCCTTTGAGCATTGTAGGTAAATGGGGAAAGATCGTAACAGAGCAAGGCACTCTGTTACACCTCCCCCCACCAATTTGAAAACCATCGTCCGCGATGGTGCGCGAACATGGGGTAAATTCTTGAGGGCTGAAATCTGAGGGCCACCTCAAGAATTCATGAAATTGTAAAATGCTATGAATATGGTGGAGTATGGAATCCACTTGTCTATTAGCTAGGGTATGCATGGGCACACTGGAAGAGTTGCAATTTCAGTTCCGAAAGGACAGTTACACTGTTTGGTCAAGTTAAGACTCTGAATTGGTCATCATACTTGACAGTATGAAACATTGAAATGGCATTTGCCTTTAACATAAGCTAAAGAACGTAGCATTTGATAAGTTCACTAAAGCCTCTTTGCCATACCTACGCATCAAAACATTCATTGCGGGAAACAAAATGACAAATGTATAAAACTACATGTAAATATAAAGAGCATCACATTAACATGTCAATCGAAATTCCAAAGGCATGCTTACTACATTAGTACATGCTGAGTGAAAAGAGGAATTATCAAATACAATGTGGCAATCCAAGTGTTGAATGGCATGCTTACTACATGCTAATTAAAAGAATGACTAAATATGATGTTCATAGCTGTGACAGATTATCAATTTACAGCACATAGGCCTACAAAAATGTTAATTAATGGTAATTTTGGTTGTAGGCTACATTATCTGTCCATGTTATGGTCTGTAGAATCTGAAAAGAAATTACTATAGGCCTATCATTGTCTCGTTGTGGTATGACTCACTACGTCCTGCTCAAGAGATGTGTTGACCATCTTGGAGGGACTGGTATTGTCGTCTGCTCTGGTGCTGCAGGCTCAGGTGCTGTTGTCACCGTGGGCCGTGTTGTTCTGCGCCGTGGCTGTGGGCAGACTAACCACTGCTCGTCTTCGGAGTCAGATGACTCCGGGTCTGGTGGTGGCTTCATGTCTGGCATGGACCCAGGTGCTGGCAGGAGGTGGATCCTGGAGACGGCCTGGTGAGGGCCACCTGCCAGCGACTGGACTGTATAGATGTGACGGTGCTGGGGGTGGCGTGCCGTCACACAGTACAGGTCCGGCGACCAGGTGTTGATCCATACTGCGCTGGAACCAGGTATCATGTCCCGCAGGTAAACATGCATGCCTACCTGCAGGTCGTCATCAGCTACTGATGTGGATGTCACCTGCTCCGGTGCTGCTGGGTCCTGTCGTTGACCATCATGGCTCGGGTGGCCTCTGGATCGACGATGTCTGCGGGGCACTGGAACAGGACGTGCACCGGCAGCTCTAGAGGTGCTGACCGCACTCAGGTTCTGGCTGGCACAGGGGAGATTGGGGACAGCAGGTTTGGAGGGCTGATGAGGAAAAGAGGGAGAATGGGGCAAGGGAGAAGGAGTATTGGCAGGCTTGGACTTGCCTGGGTGTCGCTTCTTCCTGTGCCTTGCAGCTTGCCTGTGGGTGACAGCAGGGTCTGCACTTTGCTTTGCAGCTCTCTTGGGTGCAGGCTGCCATCGCCCCTTGGCCCTCTTCTCGTACCGGCGCCGGTTCCAGCATTTGTCTTCAGTGTGGCCGGCCCGGTCACACCAAAGACAATGTTCTGGTGGCTGCCGTTGCCATGGTGACGGTCGCCGTTGGCTAATGTGGAGAGGTGATTGCCATGGTGGTTTCTTCGCAGCCACAGTGTTGCACCGCTGGAGTTCTTGGTCTATGCTGGCATTGAGTTCTGCCAGCTGCGCCTCCATACGGGCGATGACTGGGCTGGAGTTGGCCACTATCAGCTGTGCCATGTGGTGTTCTGCACAGCTGTCCTCTCTCATCCACCGCAGGGCCTCCATCTTGGCTCCCTCGAAGGTGGTGTCCGGATGATCTCTTACATATCGCCGGACATCCTTCCTGAGAGCGCCTGGGGAGAGACCACAGATGAAGGCGTCCCGGAGCTGCGTTGGTGACAATGTCCCCTCTTCAGCTTGGTTGGCCTTCATCCAGAGTACGCGTAGGTGGGTCGCGTAGTCAGTGACAGTCTCCCCCTTTCCCTGCTGCCTGCTGTAGAATATGGCAGCAAGAGTTGTGGAGTCCCTCTGGTCACCCCAGTTGTCCTGGATGATCTTCAGGATCTTGTCTGGAGTGTCCACTCTTGCTGTTGGTTGCCATAGCACCTCTCGACGAGCTGGGCCCTCTAACGATGATATCAGCCAGAGGGCAGCTGTTTGTCATCCAGGGGCTGGAGCTGTAGGATCAGTCTGGCCTCCTGGATGAAGTCGTCGATTTCTGCACTGCTTTCATCTCCGGACAGTTTTGGAAGTCGGTACAGTTGTGCTGTCGACATGGTTTGGCAACTTGATGAATCTGTAGCACTGTCTTCTTGTTTTCTTGTTCCCTTTCCGAATCTGGATCCTGCTCGATAGCGCCAAGTGTGATGGACTCGAGTGGTTAAGGGGGGTAAGGGTGATGATATTGATTTGTCGCAGCGCCAGGTGAGATGGATTGAGTGGTTAAGGGGGATTGTATATGGTGATAATGATGAATCGCGGTTGCTTGGTGAGATGGTGCGGGTTGGTTAAGGGTGTAAGGAATGATGATGATATTTGCTGTGGTGGTCGTTTGAATCCAGAGCAGAAAGGGAAGTCTCTCAATCAAAAGACAAGTCCTCGTTTTGCTACTTGACTCTTTATTATTGAGAAAAGAAGACGAGAAAGGAGACAGGTAAGAAGACGTCAAAGAAGACGCCAAAGAAGAAGACAGTGCTACAGTAACGCCGTGAAGTTGATCACCTGCTGTGAGACTAAGGGTGGTGGCAGGAAAGGGCACCTCTGGTGAGACTGAGAGTGGCGGTGGAAAAGCACACGCTATGATGCGCCTTGTTAATTTGTACTCTGGGAACAGAGCATGATGGTCATATTTTCAAATCTCAAAGTCAAACCTTTCAGATGGCAAGGTCTGATTGGTTGTTCTCACCTAATTAATCAATCAACCAGATGCCAAGGTCTGATTGGTTGTTCTCACCTAATTAATAAATCAACACTTAGTGTGTAGTTTTAACGCAGCGCGTCAGTACACACAAGTGAAACGCTGGTCATTGTCCGGCAGTTTCGCGAGTGGGTATGTGCTCGCTATCGAGCCACAAATACCTAAGGGGGTTGAGACAGACGTGCCCTGCGTTCATTGTCTGAGTGTTCCCGCCGGCAATTACACGGCGATTGTTCTATAATGCTAAAGTAAAGGCAGCATAAATTAGTGACGGCCCCCTCTACGTTCTGTAAAACTACAACGTAATACTGACTGGAGATGACGACAAAATCTTGTCGTAGGCCTGCTTTAGAGTACATGTACACATTGTAGATCTGCTAATTGTTTAGCAGTGTGTTATCTACAATCATCATGTACTGGCTAGATCCTTGGAATGTCCAATGCATAGCTATGGGTAGGCAGAGGCTGTGAGATAACAGTACAATTTGACCAAGAGAATGCAAGGCGTTTTTGATCTAGGCAAGCACGCTACACGGTGTTGCCTTTGAGCGTTGTAGGTAAATGGGGAAAGATCGTAACAGAGCAAGGCACTCTGTTACATAAAAAACGCACCAAAACAAAAACACACAGTCAACGTTTCAAATAGAGAATGCAAAGCTTAATCTAGATTAGCACATTTTTCTGCCAAGTGGCATTATTGTAGGCCCGTGTTTACTGAACATTTACTTCAGATTACATAAATATCTCAATGTTTCATTCTTTATCAAACCTGTATAGTTTTTTATTTCATGTGTAACATTCTAGAAACGTGTGTGTGCTCTAATGATATTATCACGATCGTTTATATGTTTTAATCCATATACGCTGTATTGCCTCTATGCCAGTAACGTTGGTTGAAGTTTTTCTTGTTGTGTTTGACATTTAGGTATAAATACGATTTATGTAATTTTATTGTACCGATTTGTGTCCATTTAAAACAAGTTAAATGAAAAAATAAGTAGGCCTACTGCATGCCTCACCTTAATTTTCAGTTGGGGCGGTTCAGCATCGACAGTCAATGCCTTCTATTCACCATTGAGGAATGATATTAGTAAGTCAGCATTTCTGTCTGTCTCCCCCTGTCAATATAAAACTCACAGCTTGGTTGCAAAACTTAAAGACCATTTACATTTTTCTATTGTCTATTCTTTTGGGCAAAGCACAAGTTGCAGCTGCATCTGTTAATGTCTTGACTCATAAGCTTGTCCACCAGCTTCCTGCAGGAAACTGGTGGGTAGGATGAGGTTTAAAAGTTAATGTATGGTGGTAGTAATAAATCTGTACGATTCTTTGCAAGATTAATGTTATACTGGACAGGTTATAATGTACACTCTTGAAGGACGCTAAATGTTAAGACATGTAATGCTAGAGGTTATCTGAACGTCATTTCTTCTATTCATACACACCTTGTCTTTTCATAGTTTTCTCTACTTTTCTTTTCTTTCTTTCTTTTATAAATTGATGACCAGTTGGAATTTCCGTGTGCGTGTGGAAGGAGATTCACCACCAAACGCGGCATGAAGATCCACAGGACAAAAATGGGCTGTTTGAAGACACATACGAACCAGCAGCAGCGCACTGCGATAGCAGGTGAGACGTTGGATGACCAAGGCCAGGAATTAAACCATAGTGCCAAGGACATCCACGCTGACGGTTCTGATGCGGATTTTGCACAAGCTCTTAACGCCAAACGTGGAAAACTCAATTTGCCGCCTGCCGGTGCAAAAGAACAATG
Source organism: Monoplex corrugatus (assembly GCA_030674185.1). Classification (NCBI taxonomy): domain Eukaryota; kingdom Metazoa; phylum Mollusca; class Gastropoda; order Littorinimorpha; family Ranellidae; genus Monoplex; species Monoplex corrugatus. The sequence goes on from JAPXFY010000015.1 coordinate 24,212,625, forward strand.
GGAGAAATTAGATGAGGAACTTGTCCTTAAGCTGAATGCGCTAATAGGGAACAGTACGCTGGAACACAAACTTGACACATACGGAGACATCATATACTCTATCTGCAGGGACACTTATGGAGTGAAGCAGCCAAAGACAAAAACGCCTCCCCAGAAATCCAGAAGACAGCAACAGATGGAGAGCATCCGGAGGGAGAAAAGGAAGCTTAAAAAGCGAATGAAAACTGCCTCAGAATTCGAGAAGCAAGGGCTCCTGGAACTCTGGAAAGATCTGAAGGCCAAACACAATGCTCTCAGCAAAGTGGAATCAGCAAGGCGAAGAAAGAGCAAAAAGAAGAAGACTCAAGATCGTTTCTTCAAAGATCCCTTTGACTTTTCAAGAAAGCTGTTTGAACAACCCAAATCAGGGACTCTCACAGTGGGCAAGGAAACCCTAGAGCAGCATCTCAGGGAAACATATTCCGATTCTCAGCGCGAGGCACCACTTGAAATCCAAAATCTGGTTTGGCCTGCAGCGCCAGAAGGAAAATTCAATAACAAACCACCAACACTGGATGAAGTGAAGAACGTAGTAAAGAAAGCCAGAGCCAAGTCAGCACCTGGACCAAACGGAATACCATACCTGCTCTACAAGAAATGCCCAAAAGTGCTCGAGTGGCTCCACAAGATGATTCGATCAGCATGGAGGAACCAGAAGATCAGCGACCAATGGATGAGAGCTGAAGGAGTGTACATTCCGAAGGAGCAGAACTCCAGCAGCATCAATCAGTTCAGGCCAATATCACTTCTGAACGTCGAGGGGAAAATCTTCTTCTCTGTTATGGCAGCAAGATTGACAAAATACCTGACTGAAAACAAGTATCTGGATATGTCAGTCCAAAAGGGAGGCATACCAGGAATGCCTGGATGCTTGGAACATGCCACGTTGATTTGGGATGCCATCCAAAAAGCAAGAACAGAGAAGAGAGATATTGACGTAGTTTGGCTTGGTCTGGCGAATGCATATGGATCAGTTCCACACGATATGATCCAGCTGGCTCTTGAAATGTATCACATCCCAGAAAACATCCGAACAATGCTGAGGAAGTATTTCCAAGGGTTCTCAATGCGGTTCTCTACCAAAGAATACACCACGGACTGGACAGACCTAGAGGTGGGCATTGCAATGGGCTGTGCAATCTCTCCCATACTGTTCGTGTTGGCAATGGAAGTCATCTTGAAAGCTGCAATGAAGAGTTCAGGTCCAGTGAATCTGGGAGATGGATACCAGATGCCTCCTCTGAAAGCTTTCATGGATGACACAACAGTCTTGTCCACGGATGAGGAAGAGACACACCAAATCTTAAAGCAGCTGGATGAGCTGGTGGCCTCTTCAAGAATGAGGTTCAAACCTAAGAAATCCCGAAGTCTCTCACTGCGAAAAGGAAAAGTGGCAGATTCAGTCAAATTCATGGTAGCCAACCAAGCCATCCCCACTGTCACAGAAGAGCCAGTAAAAAGTCTCGGAAGATGGTATGATGACTCCCTGAAAGACACACAAAGGGGATGTGAAACCAAGCAAACAGCAGAAGAAGACCTGAAGAAAATAGATAACTGCGGACTGCCAGGCAAATACAAAGTCTGGTGTCTACAGTTCATGCTGATACCAAAGCTGCTGTGGCCACTGCTAATCTATGACATTTACACCAGCACAGTCGAAGCAATGGAAGCCAAAATCAACAAATACACAAGAAAATGGCTCGGTGTCCCACCTGGTCTCACTGATGTTGCATTCTACTGTCGTCAAGCAATGCTGAAGCTACCTCTGAAATCCATAGTGGAGGAATACAAAGTTGGAAAAGCAAGACTGTTGAGCATGCTGGAGGAATCGGAGGACAATATCGTGAGAGCAGTTCATCCAAAGCTGAGAACTGGCAGAAAGTGGAAAGTCCAAGAGGCTGTAAACAATGCCAAGAGAAACCTCAGCATCAAAGAAATAATTGGACACACGCAAACCAACAGACAGGGACTGGGAGCAACAAAAATGCAGTGGTGGTCCAAAGCCAAAGGGAAGGAAAAAAGAGACATGATCATACAGGAGTTGAAGGAAGAAGAAGATGTCAAAAGAGTGCAGAAGGCAGTCCAGCAAGGTCAACAGGGGCAATGGACAACATGGGACAGTGCACTCCAAAGAAGTCTCAGCTGGAACGATATGTGGCACATGGCTCCTCTAAGGATAAGCTTCCTCCTCAGATCTGTATATGACCTGCTCCCCTCGAATGCAAACTTAGTGAAATGGGGGAAAGCAGACGACCCAGCATGTCCGCTCTGTCAGAAGAAACAAACAGTGGAACATGTCCTAAGCTCTTGCAAAGTAGCGCTAGCCCAAGGAAGGTATACATGGAGGCACAACCAAGTTCTGAAAGTGATCACAGATGTGGTTAGCGAAAAAACCATGACCCCAAACGCACCAATTGCTATGACAACGTTCTACAAAGCAGGAGGGAAACAGGTCTGGCCCGAAAGGGCTATGACAACCAGCACATTGCCAAAGGGTCTTCTGGATGGAGCAGTCGACTGGGAGTGTACAGCAGACCTCCCAGAGTGGAGAAATTACCCAGATGTCATCAGCAAGACAGGCATGAGACCAGACATCGCTCTCCACTCTGACTCCTCGAAACAAGTGATTCTGATAGAACTCACTGTGCCATACGAAAGCAGAATGGAAGAAGCACATATCTACAAGACCGAAAAATACGCCGGTCTTGCCAGCACCCTGAAGAAAGCAGGTCTGCGGGTCAAAATCTTCGCCATAGAGGTCGGGGCAAGAGGGTTTGTGGGCACCTCCGCTTATGATCTCATGAAACAACTCGCCATTTCTGGGAAGAAGAGGACTAGAGCCCTTAAAGCGATGGCAGAGGCAGCAGAAAGGAGCTCAAGCTGGATCTGGGCAAGGAGGAACCAAAAAAGTGAACTTCATAAGGATTAAATTCCCTACAGATGATGTGTGCCCCGTTAGCACATTGGTAAAACCGCGTACCGCAGTTCTGAAGCGCAGAATCGCCCAGGTTCGATCCCCGGCGTGGGAAAAAAAAAAAAAAAAAAAAAAAAATAGACAACAGCAGAAGGGCATCCAGGAGTCATGACCTGGATGTGGCCCGGCCCCCCGAGAGTGTAAGGAATTCAGGGCCGAAACACTTGTCTAAAGGGGGTTACTTCTCTGAAGACCTTCTGTTGTCTAGCTCTCCCTAGAGTTTCTTTCTACCTGTGATTCAGTGTTTGTTACACTATCATTTTTAGTACAAGCGACCATCAAGTGAAGTAAATGTACACATATTGTCATAGCTCCAAAACAGGGAAGAATGGTTGTCTCTAGACAGAAAGACAACAACAACAAAAAACAAGCAGACAAAATAGACCTTTTACTCGACAGAATAACCTGTTTTGAAATATAAAAACAGCGAGAGAGAAATCTCTGAGGAAGACAATGCAAAATAAATAAATAAAGGAAAAAATAGAAAGAAGAAGGACTTTAAAGGTTGGGAAGTAGCCTAGAAGACTATTCCCATAGCACTCTGTCAGTATTTTGGTACTTCAGAGGGAAGGTTCTGTGCTCCCAAAGTAGGTGACGCGTTTCGTTCTGTGTAGAACTCATCACATCTGCTGCAGAGGATAGCCTGAGGAGAAGGGCATCTACACACATGCATATCAAGCCACACAAACCTAAGGTAGCAAAACTCCACAAAATGTAGAGCAATGACCTAAATAACTAAAGGATGACTGGGGAGCAGCGCAGGAGACATTCCCAGAGCATCCTGTCAGTATTACGGAGCATAAGGACCTTCCCATTGAAAGACCTGAATTAGTGACAGAGCACTCTGGAGTGTTTCCTGGGCTGTTGCCCAATTCTTTGTAGATTTTTCTTTCCATTGTTTCCTTTTTCTTGCAGTGTTTCCCCAAAGGTTTCTGATTCATTTTCTATTTTAGATCAGACAGTTTACTTTATCGAAAATAAGGTTCTACTTAGTGTGGTTGTTTTTTTTCTTTTTGTCTGTCTGTGCCATTACAGAGGATATAACTCTTCTTTCGTTCTCATGGGGCTATAACAATTTATGTAATATACATATTTATATAGATCTATATATATATATATATAGATAGATAGATATGTATGTATATGTATATATATATATATATATAGAGAGAGAGAGAGATGTGTGTGTGTGTGTGTGTGTGTGTGTGTGTGTGTGTGTGTGTGTGTGTGTGTGTGTGTGTGTTTTACTTCACGTGACAGTGAGTAGCTGGCAGTTTTCTCTTTAACAAATGGCTGCAATTCGTTCAGTCTCTGTTTAACATAAACGAGGCATAGCTAATAAATTATCACGTCATATGTGTTATGAAGCTGTGTTAAACAGTATGTTGTTTTGCTACACAGCATTCCCTGCTGGAATCTTTCAGCCACCATTTTATGGAGAAGACTTTCCAATGTAAGTACATTCATGGCAAATTATTCGATAAGAAATAGAGAATTAAGTTACAGAAGATTACAATGGTTAGCGATTGATGTACAGCGTCAAACATGTGGTAGAAGTTGGCATATTTATCTATTCATAGTTGCCTTTTTCAGAATCAGAACCACTGTACACAGTCCTATTTAAACATTACTTTAATGTTTAGAGTCTGATGGTGTTGGAGTGTAAGGGGACAGGATAAATAAGGGGCGAAGAGTATAGGTGGTGATGGCAGCCTGACAAAGGAAACCCAGGGAGGAAAGTGATGATGGTAGTCCTGTTTTATTCCCAACCGTTCATGACCAGACCAGATGAAAAAACGGGTTCACTCTGGCTTACAACCCACCCCCTTCCTTACTTTATATACACAGTGTGTAAACCGCCAAGATATACCGTAGGACCTCTTGTGAATTGGCCCTCTAGGAGCTGATTTGCGATATTCTATTGGTGTCTGTGTTGCTTCAGCTGTGTTTATCTTCCACTTTGCAAAACAGACGTAACATATTCTACATCACGTGTAGAGTACAAGGATTGTTATGGGTTACATTGCTTTGGGCATTTTTAATTCAAATAGAAACTACAAGCAAATTAATTCACTGAACGAACCTTACTAGAAGTTCTAGACATCTTTTTAAATATTTTGCCATTCATGATTAAGCATACAAAATTTCATGCAAATATCTAAATGAATGGCAACTTAAAGTTTTAAAACATTTTTTTAAGTAAGTGGATCAGTTATTTGTTCTGAGCAGAATCGATCGACAATAGCCAATACAAAACATAACTCGTTTTTGATTTGGGCAAACACTGTCATGAGCAGCTTGATGGCAACCATTTATTAAAATATTGAGTTTACTGACACAAGAAGTTAGAATACTACTGAAATTCTGAGTCCAACTTTGCGCAACCAGAATTTGAATCTATTTTCCTGACAACATGACAATGTCTGAGCTGAATAATTTAGCAAATGCTGCTACTTAAACATGCTTTATTGGAAGTTGAATAGGCCTACTTGATTATTTAAGGCATTCTGTACTCTGAACAAAAGGCTGGCTAAATTTTTATTCTATTGTTGTAATTTCCACGAATTTTTTTCTCATTGATAAATTTCCCATGATCGTATAGCTTCCTGGCGGGAATTAGAACAGTGCTGATAGTAGACATCTATCTCATGGGGTAATGGTAGCACCTTGGTTGGTCAAGATCAGTTCTCTCCCCGTGGGGATGCCGGGGACTCTTTCAGTATAAGCAGTATCCCCGTCTTCTGGAAATTCTGTGTTAGAAATTTCATAATTTTCTGTCACTATCTTTGTTTCCACCTAGTTCCATTGCTTTCCGTCATTTGTTTCTATCATTTTCTGCCTTGCTGGTCCATTCATCTGTATGTGTATGTTAAAATCTTATGTTCTTGCTCTTAGGATTGATAACTGGGTAGGCCTATGTGTACACATGTATGTTAAAATCTTATGTAGGGGTGAAGTGGGGCAAATCCACACCCTACTTTTGTTAAATGACTCTCAACACGAAACCGTTCAAGTAAATTCATAACAAATTGAACACAAAGCAACAGATAGAGTGAGGATTTAATACATAGCATTATTTAATCAAAAGTTAACACTGTGAGAACATACAAAACTTTTCATCAAATTTCAAACAATGCACAAATATGGGGTAATTCCACCCCCATCTGACAAACTTCACTTAACATAAAGTTAGGCTACACAGATTGATAGGCCTACATATAAAAAAGAAAAATAAGGTCACAAAAGGTGACACACAAACTAAATTTGGCAAAATGCTGAAAAACAACAACAACAGAGAAGTCACTTGAAAGCATCAAAAATGTTCCGTTCCACAACTCCAATAGGTTGAAAGTCATTGTCACTGTCACTTCCACTGTCGTAAGGTCGTTTCCTTGGTGGAACCCATTCTTCGTCTGCCGAGTTGTCAGCTGCGGAGTCAGTGTCACTGTTACTGTCGTCATTGTACTTTGTCTGGTTTGTCTGTCGAAGTGGTCTTTTCCCTTTGTCACTGGTGCTGGCACTGGCACTGGCACTGGCAGGGTTTTTCTTGGGTCGGCCTCTTTTGCCACCTTTCTTTTGTTTTTGTGCTGCCGCCTCCTCCTCCTCCTCTGCAAGCCTTGTGATGTACTCAATCGATGTGAGGCTTTCACCGTACATCCTGTGCACAGACTTTTTCCGCCCTGACTGCTGTCTCTTGGCCTCCAGCATTGGGGAGATTTTTTTCATAAAAAAGTCCTTGATGCTTGGTGGGGTAGGCCTACTGGCTGAAGACTGTGGTGGAGAGGGATGTGATGATGAAGATGGATGGGGGTCCAGTGAAGGGTTTGTGCCACTGGTGGATGGCTGAGGGTCTGGAAATGGACCAGGGTCTGGGGAGGGAGGACTGTCTGCTGTGGCACCATCTGTGGGAGGGGCGAGCTTGTCGAATACCTCAGCAGCCTCATACTGTGTTGCAGGCACAGCCTCCGGGTTGAAGGGCATGATCCCACATCGTTTAAATCCAGATTTTATGTTGTCGGCGCTGAGGCACTCTGACTCCCACAGCTGCCTTAGAAGGCCTGGAAACACCTCCTTTGTCAGAGCAGTTCCAAGATTTTGGCGGGCAAAGGAGATGAGAATTTTTTCCACATCGTCTTCAATGGCCCATAGACCCCGACATCTAGAGGCTGCAGTGTGTGGGTACTGTTGGGTGGGAGCTTCAATAAGATGACCTTATTTCTCACTGCTGACTGGATAAGGGGGACAGAAATGTGAGACTTGTGACCATCAAATAGCAGGAGCACTGGTCTCTCAGGTGGGATGGAAGCCAAGAAGTGTTTCTCGAACCAGTCTAAGAACACCACACTGTCCATCCAGCCTTTGTCGGAGCAGGTGTACCTGGCATCCTGTGGGCCGTTCGTCATCCAGGCCTCACGGAGGTTCTTGGCTGAATACACCACATATGGAGGCAGCATAAGACCGTCTGCGCGAGCACAGCCATTTACTGTTATCGAATCGCGACCTGAGCCCCCAATCACCCTGAATAGGTGTGATATGTTCCTCTGGCAAATGACTTTGAGCCTTTTGGGGTCCAATGGCATTCCCGTTTCATCTACGTTATATATGCGGTCTGGCCTGTTCGTTAGTCCATTCTCCTCCAGGATGGATTTAATAAGGGCGAACCATTCCTTGAGGACAGTGGCGTTTGCAGAAGACTTGGCTCTACTGAGTTTCAGTTGCTCAGGTAGCCACGTTGTCAATCGTGGATGCCTCTTTAAGAAGGCCCGCAACCAGTCTTCTGTAGGCAGCGATTTAAAGGGGTTCTCTTCCAGTGATGAAGAGAAATCTGCAACCAGTTGAATGGTTTCAGAACGGGTCAAGCCGAAACCCCATCTTGCCATGAGCAGAAGGCATTCTTCTAGCTCCATCTCCTGTTCAGCGGTGAGGGCAGTGTTTCTCCCAGCACCTAGTTTCTTGTATCTGCAAACATAAAGGTAGGCCCATAAACAGGATTGATATAGTCCAGAATTAGCTAACAAAATCAAGATTCTTACCTTACACATAAATCAAAATTATCATAGGCTAGTAATCAAACAGGATCAATGAGAGTTTGCTGACAATTGGGAAAAGGATATTTCAGCATTTTATCAGAACCAGTGTTATGTTTTCAGATTCAAAGTTTGCACCAATGTAAAAAAATACAATGAAAACTGCCATTTAAATAGGCCTATGTCCTTAAGATAGGCTTGATTCTGTAGGATAAAAGAAATATAATCATGAAAATAGGGGGCCTATATAGGCCTAGGTCTAAATCCTTGTGATGGCTCATGGCCAACACAACAAAGACTAGGCCTAAATAAACAAAAGGAGAGTGAATTGCATGGGGTTGAAAGTGAAAATTTGAAAAGAGGGCCTGTTTTACATACCTCTTTCTAACTTGGTCGCGCAAAGTTTCCCTCTTCACTTTGTAGACAGCTGCGGCTTTCTTGTAGCCCATCTCTCCATTCTGTACAGCTGTTATAGCATTTCTCATGTCTTCCTCATTGTACATAGGTCGCTTGCGTACATAGTTTCTCACCATGCTGTGAAGAGACACATGAAAAATGACTGGTTTAAGTAAAATGATTTAATAGCCTAGAGAGATCTAGCTCATGCATGTAATCTTGTAGGCCTGCCTAGATGTGACAATCTCTAAAACTGTTCACCCATTCTATGCATATATATATGCTATTACAAAGGACACAAGGGTCTACTAGATCTTGCATCTAGGCCCACTGCAGGTTAGACAATTAAATTGAAGGTTAAAATCCAATAACAATATAAACAAAAACAATATAACGTTCATTTTCAGGCTCTGTAACACTACTACAAGCACAGGGGTAATTCCACCCCCTGGGGGGGTGGATTTACCCCAGTAGCAAAAGCACCCTTAATCTTCACAGTATCTAGCAAGTTATTGCTGGCATATGCCTTATAGGACTATCAACTACTCAATGTGAGATTTAGTACAGAAATTTATGTATTAAATATGGGTGGGAAAATCCACCCCCCAGGGGGGTGGATTTTCCCAACTGGGTTGCCCAGTGAACAGGTTACTGCAATACAGAAGGCATGGAATTCAGTCTAAAACCACTGCAAATGATAGTTCAACGGTGCTTACATGCTTCTAAAAACTTATTATGATGAATGTACTCAAACTTAGTCACCAAAAGGCCACATCAAAAGTATGGATGGTGTACTTACTTTTATCGATGTTTGTGGATAGATTTCTCCAGATGTCTCCTCTCACACATGTGCTCTCAAAGCTTGAAGAAAAACAGGAAGGAAGTACAGGAAGTTCTCTCCTCTTTGGTTCAGAAAGCAGAAGAGTTCTACATGCAGTTATAAAGGGGTTACATCCCTTAGACCGAAAGGGGGGTGGAATTGCCCAGTGGTTTTCATTTGATTTATAGCATCGTGTGATACCCATTAGCTACCTTCCTATTTCATTCTGTATACAGCTGCTTTCCAGCATCCCTTTGTATAAAGCTGCCTTCCAGCGTCCATTTGTATATAGCTGCCTTCCAGCATCCTTTTGTATACAGCTACCTTCCAGTATCCTTTTGTATAAAGCTAACTTCCAGATTCCCTTTGTATACAGCTACCTTCCGGCTTCCCATTGTATATGGCTAACTTCCACTTTCCTTTTGTATACAGCTTCCTTCCAGTTTCCTTTTGTATACAGCTTCCTTCCAGTTTCCTTTTGTATACAGCTACCTTCCAGTTTCCTTTTGTATACGGTTACCTTCCAGTTTCCTTTTGTATACGGTTACCTTCCAGTTTCCTTTTGTATACGGTTACCTTTCAGTTTCCTTTTGTATACGGTTACCTTCCAGTTTCCTTTTGTATACGGTTACCTTCCAGTTTCCTTTTGTATACGGTTACCTTTCAGTTTCCTTTTGTATACAGCTACCTTCCAGCTTCTCTTTGTATACAGCTACATTCCAGCTTCCCTTTGTATACAGCTGCCTTCCAGCTTCCCTTTGTACACAGCTACCTTCCAGCTTCTCTTTGTATACAGCTACATTCCAGCTTCCCTTTGTATACAGCTACCTTCCAGCTTCTCTTTGTACACAGCTACCTTCCAGCTTCTCTTTGTATACAGCTACATTCCAGCTTCCCTTTGTATACAGCTGCCTTCCAGCTTCTCTTTGTACACAGCTACCTTCCAGTTTCACTTTATATATAGCTACCTTTCAGCATCCTTTTGCACACAGCTACCTTCCAGCTTCTCTTTGATAAATGTGTTCCGAATGTACATATTTTTCTTCAGACTATTAAATATAAGATTCGAAACCGAACAGTATAATGGCAAAATAAACTTTCGCTTGTCCATCTTTAATGCTAAATGGAATAACTACATGTTAAGCCATCGTTTTCTCAATAGAAAACAGACGCATCTTGATGACGTATTTTAAATCTTGAGATTCACGTTGAAAACTCCAATGTATGAAATATTGTTATATGTTTTCTGTATATTGTACGTTTTCTTCTTTCCCTTGGCTACGCCTTCATCATTGTGAAGATTCTGTAGTCTATAAGGGGGGTCTGCGTGCAGTTTTAAGTTTACCGAGGTAAAATATACTGGGCCGGGGAATGTTGGGGGGGGGGGGGGGGGGGGGACAGGGGGGGATCAGATTTGAGATTTGAAGTCTTCCAGGGTTGGACTGAGGGCAACCTCAGCAGGAAGGCTTTCCAGTCAGTTATGGTCCTCGGGAAGAAAGACTTTTGTCTGTAAAGTGTCCTGCAGTTGGGAAGGTGGTACGTTGCTGAGTGCGACCGTTGGGTTCCTTTGGATGCAGAAGGATTTTGAGAGGGTTTGTGGCACCTGTTGATGATGAGGCTTCCATCGCTCTGTGAGGGGGAACCACTGGAGAGTCTCCAGCATGTCTTGAACACTGGACGTTTTCCGGTGTCGATGGGTGACCCAGCGAGCAGCCCGGCGTTGGATCGCTTCCAGTTTCTTGACATCCTTCTCTATGTAGGGGTCCCACACAGAGCTGGCGTACTCAAGGATTGGGTAGACTAGTGTTTGGTAGGCTTGCTGCTTGATACGTTGGGAACCTACTTTCAGGTTTCATCTCAGTAGGCCAAGAGTCCTGTTGGCACAATTGGAGACATCTGAGATATGGGGGCTCCAGCTGAGATCAGAGGTGATGGTGATGCCAAGGTATTTGGACTTGCTGACTGTATCAAGGGTGTGGCCACGGAGGGTGTACTTTAAAGGTAGGGTGTTTCTCTTCCGGTTCACGTTGCCAGATGTCCAAAATATTCCCCTTGTGTGTATGAGTTGATATTATTTTTCGTTACTACATTGTATGTTGATGCCTGTTGATCGTAAAACAAAAAAAAATGATTTAAAAAGAAAAGGTGTAGAAAAAGAGAGAAATTCCCTGAGTTCTTAGTGCTTCGAAAGGTTTGTAGAGCAGGGACTCTTATATAAATGATGGCATGGTATTTAAACTTGAATACTGAAAGCAGAGTGTGGCAATTTTGTACTCAGTTCTTGCTTTGACTGGAAATGAGTGTACTGAACCATTGTCAAGCTACACTGTTTTGGAATCACTGGAGTTGGATAGCATACCTTCAGACAGCGAAAGAGACACAGCTTGTTTGTAACATCAGCATGAAGACTTGAGCTTGTTCTGCATAGTTGGAGATATAGGATTTTGCTAAAGTACTTAAGATGCTCTTCCAACCAAAACGCCAACATTTCTTGTGAATTTGCTGCAGGTTGTAGTACAATCTGAGATAACTGTGGTTTTTGAGGTTACTTTTATAGATTTGTTTTTATATCTATATGCATGGGGTCGTTGTTCTGTTGTTGTTGTTGTTGTTGTTTTTTGTCAGTTTGTTTGCCTTCATGTGACCAGCTCCTACTCGTTATCCTTCATAGTGTATGAGTTAATCCACTCCCCCTCTGACACATGTCAAGAATACAACTTCTGTACACATTCCTTTGGGACTTAAGTTAAAGCAAAGTGTTCACATTGAACCACACGTGATACACGTGACAGATGCATTCTCCTTGGATTTTAAGAATCTTGTTTATACAAAACATGAAACGTTTGCTTGTTTCAATCTTTATGTAATGTTTGTTTCAACTTGTCGTATCTGAAACAATGTTTGAAATATTATGGTAGCATGTACACTGAGATACAGATAGAGAAAGAGAGCAGGCATTTTACTGCTGTGTGTGTCTAATCAGACCATTCTGTCTTCTGTCAGCATTAAATAGCAGGAAAATGCACATAACAGAAAGGAGAGATGGTTATCTCCCATTGCTATACAATGTCATTTCTATCACCAAACGTTAGAAAATTCACAACCACCACCACCACTAGCTTGGTCATTAGTCCATTGTGATAACCACTTTGCCATGGCGACTGGTGATATTGAATAACTTTACATTCCTATTAAGGCATTGAAATGTGCTGATATAATGTATATGCTGTTTGTGCAGGTCCATGATATTTGGTGGTATCGGTATGCTCATTGGCCATGAGATTACACATGGATTTGACGATCAGGGTCAGTGTTACTGGGAAAATGAGTTGAAAGTGATGTACGTCTGGGAATAGTGTGTGTGTGTGTGTGTGTGTGTGTGTGTGTGTGTGTGTGTGTGTGTGTGTGTGTGTGGTGTGTGTGTGTGTGTGTGTGTGTGTGTGTGTGTGTGTGTGTGTGTGTGTGTGGTGGTCTTTGATTTAAGTCTATCCACTAAAGTGATTTTAGACCACAAAAAAAACAAAAACAAAAAAAGAAAAAACAAAAACAAAACAAAAACTAAGGAGAAAAGAGGAAACTTGGAAATGGTTAATCTTCAGGAAGAAGAAATGAACAACAACTACAAAAACAAAACAAAAAAACAAACAAACAAAAAAACTGTGCCGAAGATGAGAAAGAAAATTCGCAAATGACATGATCATAATTAACGATTGAAACAGTAAAATTAGTTAACCATAACATTGAACATGAGAAATAACGGCGCGCACATTAAAGATAATTCGCTATAGGACTTTTTGACAGACTAACAAAAATTCATATGTTAAGGATGGTGAGGCAAATATGTCAGAAACTGTCTTCGTTGATAGCGTAGGTATATGTCGTTTTACTCGAACGCATGAAAGAATATGACTATGTGTTATGTTCTTTCCGCACAGACACACTACATTCCTGGTGTATTTTGTTTTGAATGCATCAAGTTTCCACCTATACATAAGGATTGTATACTTCTGCAGGCAGGAAACTGCTTAGGTGTTTTGCTAATTTCAAAGTTCATGTAACATTTTTCATACTTTTTCTGTTTATCTTGAAACTGCTTCCATACGTAGGTGTCCACTACACGGCTGCATTTTCCCAGCCATTCTGACACCCTTTAGTTGGTACCTTTCTGTCAGCCAGCATCGCTTGGAAGTGGTATTTTTAGCCTGGGCAGTTTTGACCAAAATCCATCTCTGAAGCGCGTCTTGTGCTACAGCAATACTGACAAAGAAGGAATCTGAGTGCGGTTTTCTGTATGTTTTGTGAATTTGTGTAATGATCGAGAATTTTTTCATCACTTTACCTGGATGCATTCAGTGCTGTGAATACTCATTGTTCTGAAGAAGTGATCATTCCTTTGATGCATCACCTTGTCTTTGAGTTTTAGTAGAAATTACTAATGTGATGATTGACTCATATCTCTAGGTGGTTGTTGTTTGTTCAGTATAAAGTGAGATTATTTTCGTAGTAGTGGCGTAAGTATAGTGCAAGTTACAATCTTCACACGTTTTTGTCCATTTTGGCATGGTCAGATTCGTGATCTTCAGTGCTTTAACTTTCTCAGATTTCTAAAATTCGCAGTTCGTTCTCTGTTTTCACTCTTTTCTGGAGGCTTGAATTTGGCTAAAATCGGGTGTTAGCTGTTGCCCGGCCGAAGCACGCCACCGGCTGTGGGTGAACTAGGCCATGTGCATGGGCGCGCAGCACTTTGTGTGTGTGTGTGTGTGTGTGTGTGTGTGTGTGTGTGCGTGCGTGTGTGTGTGTGTGTGTGTGTGTGTGTGTGTGTGTGTGTGTGTGTGTGTGCACGCGCGCGCGTGTGTGTGCATGTGTGTATGTGTGTGTGTGTATGTGTGTGTGCGTGTGTGTGTGTGTGCGTGTCTGTGTGTGTGTGTGCATGTGTGTGTGTGCGTGTGTGTGTGTGTGCGTGTCTGTGTGTGTGTGTATGTGTGTGTGTGTGTGTGCGTGTCTGTGTGTGTCTGTGTGTGTGTGTGTGTTCGCGCAAGGAACGCATATCTCTCTCTCTCTCTCTCTCTCTCTCTCTCTCTCTCTCTCTCTCTCTCTCTCTCTCTCTCTCTCCCCTCCCGCTATTGCATGCATTGTGTGTGTGTGTATGTGTGTGTGTGTGTGTGTGTGTGTGTGTGGTGTGTGTGTGTGTGTGTGTGTGTGTGTGTGGTGTGTGGTTGTGTGTGTGTGTGTGTGTGTGACTGCTGCGTTCTTTCAAGATTTTTTAGAGGGACTGAATGTAGAAGATGATTGAGATCAGCACCAAGTACTGGAACCTAGGTCAATCTGTAGGTCTAAACGAGTACTTCCATGCGCGCCTGTGCTGAAAGGGGTGTGGAGAGAGGAAGGGAAGGGGAAAGGTGCACGCTATTGATAACCAACAGGGCAGAACCAAAAAGTGCGCCAACTGAAGCGGAAAGGTGCACGCTATTGATAACCAGCAGGGCAGAACCAAAACGTGCCCCAGCTGAAGGGGAAAGGTGCACGCTATTGATAACCAGCAGGGCAGAACGATCTTAGATGTCTGTGGGCGAACTAAAGAATCTCGGATTTGTGCGCCGTGACTAAGGTATAACACTCATGCAATGAGAGGGAAAGTTGTATATGATTTGAATCTGGTGAGCTCTTTGCCCCCCGTTTGGCAGCCCTATCAACCATATCATTGTAATGAAAAGAACTATGAGATGGTATCCAGCAGAAAGTAATATCAGTGCCTTTTAAGGATAAACTATTAATCAAGTGAGTAATTTCCATTATCATTTCAGATTTTGTTTGTAATTTTGATAATTCAAGAGCCTGAAGTACAGATTTTGAATCAACGCAAAAAAGTATCTTGGGAATCGTCCTAGGAAGATTGATCATATAATTCAAAGCCATTAAGATTGCAAATAGTTCTGCAGTAAAGACAGATTTACTAAGTCCTATATAGAAAGATTTCTCAATTTTGAGAGCAGGTAATAAAAACGCTAAGCCTGCTTGCCTTTCAATTATTGATCCATCAGTGTAAACTTTCAAGTGATCGGAATAAAAGTCTTCTATATGACATTTAACTTGACTCGCCAGTAAGTTGTAATATCTTCTTTTTTTAAGTCAGTGTGGTGGATGGCAAATCGTGTGTGTGTGTGTGTGTGGTGTGTGTGTGTGTGTGTGTGTGTGTGTGTGTGTGTGTATGAGTGTATGTGTGTTGCGTGCGTGCGTGCGTGCGTGCGTGCGTGTTTGTGTGTGTGTGTGTGTGTGTGTGTGTGTGTACGCACACGCACACAAGCATGTGATATCTCGAAAGGTGTCTTTGCTAATGGGTATCACACGATGCTATAAATCAAATGAAAACCAGTCGTAAACGGATTTTATTTTAGTCTCCTTTTAGTAAATATGCCTACCAGATCATACACATGCTAATGTGAGAGACCATATTTATTGCAAAATATTCGACCAGGTGAGTGAGAAATCAGTGAAAACGTCCGCCATCAGGTGCCATTGTCGAGCCCATCCCTATCCCGATGTCTGGTCTCTGCTCATGTGACAGTTGTCCTTTTTGACAAAATAGCTAAGAACAGGGATATCTTTTGCCAGTTACCAGCTAGAGGAGGTGGGCGGGTATTGTGAGATATGGTAATTGTATTTATTGAAGGAGGATTTATTGAAATGAGATTTGAAGTAGAATCTCCTGTTTATAGTACCAGATGGGTTGCAGCACTTTGGAACTGGGAGTCCATTCCATCAGGAGGGCCGTATGAGACTGGTTGAGGGCGTCCACTGGAATGTTTAATTTGCCCTGGACGTGTTTCGCCACTGGGGAGATTTGGTGAGATTGGCATCAGAGGAGGAGGGCTTGTGCCATCTGGGAGAGAGAGGTCAAGAGAGAGCCTCCTGCTTATGGATGTAACAGGCCACTGCGGTATTGTCCCATGCATAGTTTTCTCTAAGTAGAGGAGGATGTGGTGGAATGCCAGACTGACTTCCCCCATCTCCAATTGGTTGATGTGAAGAGGCTTCTGATGCAGTGAACAAGAGCCTGATGTGCTGAGGTGTGCTAAGTGAGCTCCCCAGCCTTCTGACGAGGTGTCCCAGAAAAGTTCCTCCGTCGGGGGGAAGGGTGGAGTAACAATGGGGACTCCCTTAGCAATCCAGGGAAGGCCTAGCCATTGGTTGACGGCCCTTTGGAACCAAGGTCGAAGGTCGATCTGGGAGTCCCAATATTGGAGGTTTGAGATCATCGTTGTTGAAGTTGACGTTGGAGGGGGCGATTGTGGAGGTGGACAAGAGTGCCATTGATTCCATCTGGCCAAGGGCAGCTGAGAGGGAGCGAGCTGAAGCATGTGTCTTTAAGAGAAGATCCCATAGAGAAGTTTGGAGGCATTTGACCCTGGTATTGGACAGGCTACAGACCAATGTAGAGTGTTGAGAATCGTTCCTATGCATAGAAACTGTTGGGCTGGATCAGATCAGACTTGATAATGTTGTTTCTGAAGCCCAGCTTGTTACAGAAATATGCAAGGTGGAAAGGTGGGAGGCATATAGTTGGTGATTGGAAACCAGGATGTAGCGGTGGAAGCGAATGCCTATGCGGTTAGCGACAATTACAATCTTTTGCACAATGCAGGTTAAAACCCAAGGGGGGAGGGAGATTCCAGAGGGAAGGCCAAAGGGCGTTGAACTTGTAGAGCCTGGAATCCATACTGAAGCAGAGCCACTTCCTGTCTCATGGGTGCACAAGGATATGGAAGTAAGCACTCGACAGATCCAGGGATGCAGCTCTAGGGCTGAGCAGATATCAAGATACCTCCGGGCAGTCTCCTCTATTTGAGAAGCTAGTTTTGTTTTGTTTGTTTTGTTTTGGTTGGGGAGAATGGAGAGGGCCCTGGCATGGTAAGGCAAGTGATTTGGACGCAGGAGTTGGAGTTCAACATGCAACACAACCATGAGATTAGCCATGAATTTGACAGCTTCAAGATATACTACCATGGGAGATGGAACTTGCGTCAAACAATCAAACAAGATAAAGCACCCGGTCCAGACATCATTACCATCAACCTCCTAAAGGAAGTTTGCGATATCATCAAAGGCAAACTTGCTAAACTTTTCAACGAATGCCTGAGACAAAGCAAAACGCTGGAAGACTGGAATCAGGCAATAACAACTCTCCTTCATAAGAGAGATAATCCAAAGGACCTCTCCAACTACCGCCCCATTAGCTTCTTAAGTTGTGTCTACAAGATGTTAACCAAAATCATCACGGACAGAGTTCCAAACGTCCTAGAGGAAAACCAACCTAAAGAACAAGCTAGTTTTAGGAAAGACTTCTCAATAAACGACCACTGGCCAAGTAATTGAAAAATGCAATGAATACTGAAAAGCCCTCGTCATAAGGCCAGCTGACTACCTCAAAGCTTTCGATTCTGTAGAGATTTGCAAAGTCATTGAAGCAGTCAGACAACAGGATTTAGATTCCATGTGCAATGTCCTTCAGCACATATACAAATTTGCCAAATTGTTCATCTGGCTACACAAAGACTCTGAACCATTCAACCTAGAGAAAGGAGTAAGACAGGGAACACACAAGTTCTCCTATATTGTTTACAGCTTGCCTCAAAATGGTCTTTCGTGATCTTGACTGGTCTGAAAAAGGTATTAGAATAGACGGAGAATATCTAGTCACCTGAGGTTTGTTGACGACATTATCATCTTTGCAGAGTCTCAAGAAAACGCAAAATATGCTGAATGAACTAAATTAATGCAGTAAAAAAAAGTAGGACTCACAGAAACTTGAATAAAACAAAAATTATGGTCAACAACTAGATCAAAGACCTAGGCAGAAAAGTACAGACAAAAAATGAAGAGCTAGAAATGGTTGACCACTACATCTACTTAAGCGAACGCATCTCAACAGAATCCTCCTCAAAAGAGGAAGAAATCGAATGTAGGATAACCCTTGGCTGGGAAGCGGTTGGAAGAGCAAGCTCAGTTTTCAAGAATGACAAAATTCCAACTGTCTTGAAATGAAAAGTCTACAACCAATGCATTCTGCCCACGGTCACTTACGGTGCAGAAACGTGGCAACTAACGAAAAAACTCGCTTTCAAACTAAGAACCATGCAGCAAGCACAAGAAAGATACATATTTAGTATCACCTGGAAAGATCGCAAAACGGCTCAGTGGATCAGAGAAAGAACAAACGTGCAAGACATCCTGAAAACCATCAACAAACTGAAATGGAACTGGGCAGGACATCTCACCCAAAGAATGGACAATCGTTGGACAACAAAAATCATGTTCTGGATACTAAGAGACAGCACTCACAAGAGAGGAAGACAGAAAACTAGATGAAGAGAAGACCTAGATGGATTTGACAAGAACTAGAGAGGAAAAGCGCTGGAACAAAGTGAATGGAAGCAGCTGGGTAAAGCCTACATCCAACAACGCACTTTTGATGGCTGAAAGATAGAAGACAGATCAGAGAGTCGAAATGACTTCCTCCAAGGTGGAAAGGGAGGCAGTTCGTTCCTGAGATTCTAGGGGTTCAGAGTTGCCAGTGGTGGGTGTGTAAATGTCATCCGGTTCGACCTCCATGTCCGAAATGTTCTCCACCTTACGGGATGGATGGTAGTGGGAGTCCTGGTGGACTGAGCGCAGTAGGATCGACTGTGGGCCTTGTTGGTGTGCAGGCATCTGGGGAGCCAGGTCGATGTGTCTTCAAGCTGAGTGGCTGTGAAAGTCGCTTGTGATGATGACTGGACTTTGGCTTCTGCAGTGTGTCTGAAGTCCTGAGGATGGGGGCTCCCAGAAAGGAGAGACCTGGTCCATAAGCTTTGGAGAGGGGTGGCAGTAGAGAGGGGCCCAGTAAGGGTCCGATTGACGGGGTGGCATGTGAGGGCAGGGAGGGTAAAAGAATGATGCTTGTGGCCTTGACAGTGTCCAGGAAAATGGTCCAGACCATGGGCCCCCCCAGGAAGGGGTGTGGACTGGTAGATGAAGGCTAGTTGAATAGCCAGAGGTGGTATGCTGAGTGGCCATTGGTTGTGTGGCCTGAAATCCGTGAGTCTGTGGGAGGTTGGTGATCTCAGGTCCGCCCTGTGTGGTGCCACCCATTTCCCATGGGAAGTCTGAGTCTGGCATCCTGGCTGGAGGGGAGAAGAAGGGTTTCCCTTCAACTAAACCCAGCATTATGTGCGAGGTGAGTGGGTGAGACTCACTGGTGCTATGGCACCTCATGCTACAAGAGGGCTCTTGAAGGAAAGGAAAGGATATACTCTGGTATTCCCTTCCAGAGGAAGCACTGAGAGTAAATGGGTTCTGCTGTGAGTTGGCGATGAGAAGGGCTTGTGCAGGTAAGTTGATCAGCCAGAGCCAATGAGGGGCTTTTGGGTTGGTTGATAGACACAGAATTCTCCGTCTACACTGAGGGTGCACGCCTTCTGCGATGACTGGTCCTTTTGAGGACCACTTGGAGTGGATGCTCCGAGTGGTCCATGGATTGTGGAAAACCTATAAGCTCCTTTGTTGAGTTGAACAGGTCCCTGAAATATTCTTTCCCTCTCTCTTTCATTTTGTTTCATTGAGGGGTTTTCATTTTTATCACATACAACGACGTAAAATCCTCAGAGTAACAAAAGCACAGAGCACAGTGAAGACACACAAAGACGCAAATCCTCAGACGGTAACAAGAGCACAGACATGGCTCACTGGAGAACACGCATGGTGCCATGTAACACAATGGCAAATACTTCTTGACAGAGCCCAGAGTGAACACAAAGCAAACAGTGATAAAATGGAAAAAGGTGTTTCTAAAACAGCAAAGAGTGATGAGTTAGGTTGGACCCATGACAGTTGGTAAGGAGAACAAAGAAAAAATCTCAAATACATTGAGCTCTGATCTTTGTCTTTCATGGAAAGTTTTAGAGGGAGGTGAATGAAAGGATCAAACAATCGCATAATAAGTGCTGAAAGAAAAGCATGTTCGCAGGAGGTATGTTCCAGATGGCGTTTTAAAGAGTTTCACACCAAACTAGATAATGAAACAAGTGGATGAAAACACTAAGGATTGAACAAACGAGAATTGCCGCCTGCCAGCCGAAATTGATGACAGCGCAAGAAAAAAAGAAGTGTCCAAAAGGGATGAAAGATCTCGAAAAAGAGAGATCTGTTTAAAGACACAGAAAAGGGGGTACAGTGCAGGTTAAGGATGAAAGGTAAACACTCTTGATCGAAACAAAGAAAAAAAAAAGAGAGAGTTAAGATTGAGAGCTGGGTAATACGACTGGGCATACAAAGAAAGACTTGCAGAGCTCAGAAAGTACAGTCCTGTCACTTTGATGTACTGAGACAAAGAGGACAGTCATCACCTGAGCCAGGACTGGGTATTGAGGTAGGGGTGGGCCCAACAGCTGCACCTGGTGATGGTCATCTTTTCACCATCTTCTCGACCACCCTGTCGACTATCTTGCTGCTAGCATGCTAACTCGCATTACTTGAGCTTATACACTTGCAAGATAAGGTTGTGCTATGTACTATTAAATGATTTTATAGTCGTTTGATAATTAGACTTTGGTCGAAGACCTCTGTTCAGCTGCATACAAATGGTGCCATTTTCGTCCACCTGATCATATGCGACTATCTCAAAAGGGCCAGTGAGCAGCACATATTCTACCATGTGATCTTAGCATCAAGCTGGAAAGGAAATGGTGGACACCAGATACATGCTTGATTTGTGCCGATATGAAGAAAATGTCACTGTATTTATATTAACTGCCTACTGACTGGGAAATGGGAAATGGTATCAACTGCTTTTTTTCAGTTACCTTCAGTCGTGATCTAGATCAGTTAGTCAGTGAACCACAAAGCTGAGTATGCATCGAGCTTGTTCCTCCTATTGACCCATTTTCGTGTCCAGCATCTCCTTCTTGTGTAATACCTCATGTAGGCAGCTGGCAATGCCTCTAGTCCATCTGAAATGTAAAATCTGCATCACAATCTGAATCATCAGATGAAAAGTCTATCTGATGATTAAGTGGCAGGAGATCACGTTTTTACTTTACATGATAGGCACGTAGGAGAGAGAACCTTGTCACTTACCCAAGTCGAACAGTCTGGGGTGAGGAATCAACTAGTCATTTCAAACTGTTTGACTTGACAAGCTGGATCAAACTTGTAGTTGCGTGGGGTTGGGTGATTATACAGATGGAGTTGTACCAACTGTAAATCATTTTTCAAGTGGTATTTATTAATGTATACCTAAATAAAGCCATGACATTTTTAATCACATGGACCAAAATACAGGAACATTTTCACTGATCCAAAAAGTGCCTTAACCAACCAACCATTAAAAAAAAACCAACATGTTGGCTCAAAGGTCAGAACATTTGCTACTAAACATCTGAGCTTGGTTACAAAGTAAATGAGTATATGACCAGGTTGGTGTTCTAGTTTGAACATATGGCTTCTGTCTGGCCAGTTGTCCATAGATACATGTAAAGCAATGATGACGAGAAGATGGGCACCGTCTTCACCATGTTGGCCCTGAGAGAAATGACATCTCTCGCTTCTCACTCCTCAACGTCCGCGCAGGATTTGAGAAATCATTTGTATTTTTGCCAGCTCACTTACTGCATTATCAAAGCCCAGCCGGCACACATTGAACATACAGATATACGCATTCTCACTCACAGATACAGACATACACATTCTCACACACAGATACATACATACATACACATTCCCACACACTGTCCGTCTTACACAATTAACATACACACATGCAAGCTTACATACATGTACAACACCCTTACCCCACACGTGTACACCCCCCCCCCCAACACATACACACCTCTTAGTCCTGAATGACTTAACTTGTTTTATGGGTACACACAGGTCGCAAGTTTGACAAGGACGGTAACAGAATACCTTGGTGGTCAAACTCGTCTGTGAGGAACTACCAGGACCTGGCTTCGTGTTTTGTGAATCAATACAGTCAGCAGCTTGTCCTCGATGGTCAACATGTCAGTATATCCCGTAGGACACAAGCACACACACACATAA
Organism: Monoplex corrugatus; assembly: GCA_030674185.1. Classification (NCBI taxonomy): domain Eukaryota; kingdom Metazoa; phylum Mollusca; class Gastropoda; order Littorinimorpha; family Ranellidae; genus Monoplex; species Monoplex corrugatus. Next base: position 24,234,955 of record JAPXFY010000015.1, read on the forward strand.
TTATTCTCTCTGTATGTGTATGTCAGTATACGACATTGCTTATATTCATGTCATCATCATTTAACAGCGTCGAGTTCCAGAATCAGTGTGGTTGTTTGGGCACAGATGTGTCACAGCAACAGACTGAGTCCTCGATATCCATATCCGTGGTGCAGAAACAAGCAGTTCAAGATGAGATATTTTAAGTCTGGATCTACTCCCGTGGGGATGACAGGGACTCTTTCAGTATACGATCTCCACCTGGAAATTCTGTGCTAGAAATGTCCTCTTTTCTGTCACTCTGTTTCGTTCTTCCTCATTTCCTTTCTGTCATTTCTTCCCATGATTTTCTGCCTTGCTGGTGTGTTCACCTGTATGTGTTCGATAAGTCTTACGTACTTTCTCTGAGGATTGACTATTGAGTACATGTAATAAGTCCATTTTTGGCTCTAGAGAAATGAGATATGCGGAAGGAATTATAGGTAATGTAGGCCCGTTTTTATGTTTTAGTGTCCTTTGTTTTGTTTCAATTTGTATTTAGGTTTTTTTTTTAAATCCCCTGTGCAATACATTGGATGGAGTGGTGAACGCCAGGGGCATCCCCTTAGATTAGATCTATGTGTGCAAAAGCGTTGATATGTGTACTTGATTTTCTTTTTCTTTTTCTGCATTAACTATTTTGTGCGTTTTGAAATGGTTAAAGCCTCGATATCGCCCTATGCAGTCTCGATCTGAATCCATTTCTCGATTTCTCTTACACACACACACCACACACACACACACACACCACACACACACACACACACACAAAGCTGCTCACCCAAGTGTGCGCATGCTACTGAGTGCATATACTTATGCATGTACATGAACATGTATAAATCAAATGAAACAAACTTTTGAAAATGTGAATGAAAAGATTAAAATATCAAAATCTACATAACTACTATTCTATTTAAACTTTTATACACTGATTTAAAAAGAAAATTGAACATGGACACTTCATGTTAATAAAGATGTTATCTTTTTACAGGTGAACGGAAATTTGACCCTTGGCGAGAATATTGCTGATAATGGTGGAATCAAGGCTGCTTTCAAGGTAGGCCTAATGTGTGTGTGTGTGTGTGTGTGTGTGTGTGCGCGCGCGCGCGAGCGTGTCTGTGCGTCTTGAGTGGGTGCGTGTGTGTGTGATGTATGAGAGTTTGCGTTAAAAGCATATCCTGTGCGCGCATGCATGTTGTGAGTTTTTGTGTGCGCACACCTGTGTTTCGTTGTTTGTGTGCATGCGTGCATGTATGTATATTTGTGAGGGGTGGAAGACAGGAGGAAAGGCTTACTGTGGATTACTGTTATTTACCAACGGTGTTGATTGTTGTAGAGTCATAGAAAGTGACGTCTTCTTGTAACTGCATAAACATTGTGGTCACTGGAGGGTCCGATGAGACGCAGCAACAGACAGGAACCGCCATCTCTGTTTCTGGAATGCAGCAGTTAGCAGGTCAGGCATGCCAAGACGGACCCAGTCCTTGACAGTTAGGCCTACTTTGGCAGTCAGCTCTTTCTCTGTTGACCTTGTCATCAACCTCCTTCCAGAGCGTCATGTCATGGTGGGAGACCTGACCATACCAAGCAAGCTTGTGTTGTTTCACTGCTTCTCCAGTCAGATGGTGGTTTGCCTTGTATTCAGTTGGCTGTTTCTAGGTCATAACACCCCAGTTTGTAGTAGTTAATGTTGTTTTTCACTTCTTCACATTGTGTTTTTATGTGTTAAGACAGTGAATTTCCTGTTTATTGAAACCGAATATTACTTAAGTGGCGCAGTACCCAAGCTGCTTATTGTATTGGACTTGGAATCAGAATGTAGGCCTACGAAGTTCATAATGCTGATCCTGCATGCCTGGAGTCACTATATCAGCTGTGCAGACCTGCTAGGTGCCTGAACCCCTATAGTGTGTATTTGCACACAGAACATCAAATATACATGTTATTGATCCTGTAAGCCATGTCTGAGTTCCAAGGATTATGGAAACGTCAAAATATTCAGTGCATCCATCCTTCCTCATCTACACAAACAAATCACAAGAATATGACTGCCTGCATGGCGGGGTAACCTACCAAAGACAGAGTATGCAAACAGTGCAGCAACTTAACGCCTTTAACATGATGTGGGACAAACAGCCAGGACAACGTGCCTGTATGCATCTGAGAAAACTAAAAACACCAACAAAACAAACATAAAAACAACACAGACACAATAAACCAAACCATGCCACTGGCACTACCCACGGCCCAGTCCACTCAATTGCCTACCTGTCTCTTTTTAGGCTCGAGGCACAATCAGTGAAGGAGAGGAGTAGAGCAACGCCTCATAATCACAGCCCACAGACAAGTGAAGGTCTCTGATGCCTCAGTTCCCACTGACTGCTTGAGTTGTGGAAAACCCTATATCTACTTGTTGCTAACAATGTAGGTGGCGATGTTTTGATTACTGAAGTTATTTGCTGAGGGTGGTGTTTATGTATGATTTGCAGGGATTCAAGCAGTGGCAGTCATTGAATGGGAAACAGCCTGTGTTGCCTGGTTTGGGTCTCTCTCATGAACAACTCTTCTTTGTCAATTTTGCTCAGGTAAGGTCGCTAAAAGAATACACACAAGCATACGCACGCGCATGCATGCGCACACACACATACACACACACACTCACTCAATCGTGTGTGTGTACAGACCACCAACTGATGACTAATTCCTGTCTTTTATATGATGTTTTTGTTCATTTCGTTGTTTCTTTTTTGTTTGTTTGCTACAGTTTCATTTGTTTCTAAACTAGAACTACAAAAACTCAGTAATGCAAAACCAGAAACACAGAAAGAAAAATATGCATCATTAATGTAGAGAAAAACCTCAAAATGTAAAGATGTGATGAAGAAATAGGACAAGAGATATTGTTATCAAGTATGCAGCCCCCGTGGGGATGCCAAGGGCTCTTTCAATATAAATGGTATCCCCACCCTCTGGAAATTCTGTGCTAGAGATTTTCTCTTTTCTGACACTTTCTTTCTTCCTCCTTTGCTTTCTGTTATTTCTTCCTATCATTTTCTGCCTTACTGGTCCATTCACCTATATGTGTTCACTAAAGTCTTACTTTCTCTTAGGATTGATAATTGGGTACATGTATTAAGTACATTTTTAGGTAATATAGGCCCGTTATTATTATTTATGTTTAAGCGTTAAATTAAAGGGGTATTCAGGTATATTTTTGTAATTCTTTATGTGATAAATTGGACAGTGGTCAACGCCAGTGGCATTTCATTAGATTATATTCGTGAATACATTGATATGTGTGCTTAATTTTCTTTCCCTTTTTTTCTTGTTGGAGTATTGTGTATGTCTTGAAACAGTTATAGCCCTGATATGACTCTACGCAATCAGATGGGTTTTAAACAAAAATAACAATAACAGTACCAAGTCTGCATGTGTGCGTATGTGATTATGTGTGTGTGCATGTGTTTGTTCGTTTGTGTATGTGTGAGCGTGTTTGCGCGATTGCGTGCGTGTGTGTTTGTTTATAAATGTGTGGTTGTGTACATGTGCAGCAATTTGCGTCTGTGTGTGTGTGTGTGTGTGTGTGTGTGTGTGTGTGTGTGTGTGTGTGTGTGTGTGTGTGTGTGTGTGTGTGTGTGTGTGTGTTGTACATGCAGGGCTGGTGTAGCCTGATAACGGATGAAAGGGCCAGGTACCTTCTGCTGGTAAATACACACAGTCCAGACAGCGTCAGGTAGGCCAGTGATACCATAAGTCACTTGCGTACTTTAATGATTTTGACTTTTTTCAAAGGACAGCAGACATTTTCCCTGGGTTATTCAGTAGGTGAGAGTCTTTTTCTGTGGCAAATGAACAGTATCTGTGGATACTTTCTAAATGGGGAAGCCATGATACTTTTAATACACGGATTGGACCTCTGCATTCAGAATTTCTTGCTTTCTGATGGGGATGCTCTATGTGTAAAGCCACACACACGCCCATACTGAACAACAAGATCTCTTAAAGGTCTCGCTGACAGTGCTGGAGTTTATGGACTGGAAATCAGTAACAAGAAAAGTACAGTCATGGTAACGGTACAACCAACAGCAGTGCAGAAGTCTACATGAACGACCAGAAACTGGAAGAGGTCGAAATTTCAGTTACCTGGAAGCTACCTGACCAAAGATGGCAGTAAGTACAAAATACGGGGCTTCACTGTTACAACAGCAGTGGCCGGATTAAACGGAATCTGGAGAAACATCACGGTCAGCTTTACCACTAAATACAGACTGTACAAAATACTGGTAGTCTTCATGCTCCACATAGCGTTAAATTTGGACATTGCTTGCTGACCTGAAAAGAGAATTCAAGCCTTTGAGACCACATGTCTGTGTAAATTGCTTTGTGTATCTTCCCTTGAACATAAGATAAGTAAGTGCATACATAACAAGATCGCCACCTCGGTGGGCCCACATATATAGATAAGTGAGTACATACATAACAATCTCACCGCTTCAGTGGGCCCGTTTAAGTACGTGTAAGTACATACAAAACAAGATGGACTCTTTGGTGGACCCACATACGATAAGTACATACATAACAAGATCGCCACCTCGGTGGGCCCACATATATGTAAGATGAGTACATACATAACAATCTCACCGCTTTGGTGGGCCCATATAAGTAAGTGGCCTACATACAAAACAAGATGGACTCTTTGGTGGGCCCACATACGAGTAAGTACATACATAACAAGATCAACACCTCGGTGGGCCACATAAACCTCTACTGGCGATGCAAGCTGCATGGTTTTGTCTTGTCGTCCACCATGACACATTGTGCAAGACCATTCTCCAGGACACTCTGGCAGGAGGCCTTCGCCACAGAGAGGTGAGTGGCAAAAATCAAAGACTAGACCAGTGTTTGGTCAAGAGAGATTCGTCATGCTTGGACGATTTCATGCGTTTCACATAAACATGCCAGCAATTAATTGGCAAGATCTTGAAGTGGTGGGAGGGGGGAGAGACATACACGTCCTATGAAACACTACAACTCCAGAATGATTGAAAGATTAAGATGAACAATGAACAGGCTGGTTATTAATGTTGAGGGCCGGGATTTGAACTTGAAATATCAGATCTCATCCAAGGCTGTGTCAAAAACAACCAACCAGCCCAATGTTAGTATGCCTTCACTGCTTGTTGCTGCACCTCAGACACAAGATGGAGAATTCTATCTGCTGCTGGGTCCCATGAGTTCCCCTAACGATGTAGACTATGGAACTAGAATAAGAAGGAACATTTAGAGGAGAAGTAATCCATTGATAGTTGAAAACCAAAAACGTGTTCTCATGAGTCCATGATAAAGTACAGTGAAGAGTCTTCTGATTAGTAATTGATATTCCCACTTTTAGGTCAATGATTAAATCAGACCATAGATTATAGATAATGACCATTCTCATACAGTGCAGGCTATGCTGTTTTGTTTCAGAGTTCGTGTATCTGTTTCCAACTCTGAAGATTTTGCTGAAGCCTTCAATTGCCCTGTTGGATCAAGAATGAATCCTGCCAAGAAGTGCGCACTGTGGTGATTGCATCACGTTGCCTTCGTCGCTACTGTTGTACAAAAACAAATTTGAGAACTTGAGCTGGGGAATTAATTATCAGAAAAGTTATGTAATCTGTTGTTTTTTATCTTAACATAGTGAATTTGTTTCTTTGTTGTCTTTTGTGTACGCATGAAAAAGGCCATTTGGCTGATAATTTGCACCTGCTTTATTTCGTCAATAAACTTCACGTTCTCATTTTATTTTCATTAAGTTTCTTCTTTCTCTTTGCTTGAATGCTTGCGGTCAATTTAAATCAATTTACGCTTTCATCATTATTCAGAATGTTATAATAATAAAGATCAGTGCCTTTATGGAAGTAGATAATGTTTTCTGTAATTGCGAAATAGACACTAATGGTCGATCCAAGTAACTTTGTCAGGCTGTAATACAAAAACACGATCCTAGTAATTTTCTCTGGTTGAGTGATACAAAAACAGAGATGCTTAAACATTGTCTTTGTAATATTCTATTTTGTGTTGTGCGATTCATGTTTTCTTAACTACAAGAGCAGAAAGTTGCAATATTTGTTAAAGGGAGATTTTTAATGTCTGTAACCTATCCTCGTGTGCTTTTAAATTAATAAAAGGAAGATTAATAAACATGGAAGCAAAAAAGCTGTGCCAGTGTGCATGTTATTTTTTGTGTGCGTTTGTACCACCTTGAGAAAACCAAAACTGCATTAGTATATCTAGGTTATTGGGATCCAAGCATAAAAAATTACCAGTAAGCATTTTGCTTCTGGTTCTGGATAAAACTATTTTTTTCCGCAGGAACAAACGAATGAACAAACAAACAAACAAACAAAAAAGCATCCTTAGAGCTGAAACACTCAGTTTGACTGTACTGCTAGGTCAGGCAGGGTCGAACTCAAATGTGATTAGTAGTCTGACATCCTAATCAACTTGCTTTTGAGGTTTGTCCAACATTGCTCTTAAAGTGCATAAACCATTGTTTGGTCACAGTCACAAAGCGCTTTTTGCAGTGACATATAGGACACCAGAAAAGTTATATCTGTTCCAACGGTGATTGATCTTTTTAAATTTAGTCAAACATAATTAGGAGCTTCTTTATAAGAAGCAATGAATGCATCCCACGAAACAAAAGGAAACGACACGCATCTCGTGAAATGAAATTAGCTATCCTACTGTCCAGTAGTCAGTTCAGTCATCGACATTCTATGATGATTAAATTCTTTTTAGTATAGCAGCTTAACTAGTTCGCTAAAAGTTTGTTTCCAATGGTTTAGTTTATAAATCATTATAAACTATCGATGTTGTTATGTTTCTCTTTTACTAGTGGGTTGAGGAGCTGTTTGAAATCTTTTCCCCATCTTGCCTTGATCTGATAGTCTTCATACAGTGTGTTACCGTCTTTATCATTGACTGCAGCTGTGTTATCAAAGGGCTCATTTCGCATTTTCATTGCTTTCACACTTTTCTGAAAGTCTCTTGGGATTTCTTTCGCAGTGCGGACAGACTTTCCCTGTACCTTTTCCGTGATTGGTCTTTGTATGCCTAAACCACAAACTAGCAGTGTCTTCTTGCCAATCTGTACTTGTTTCGTTTTGGACTTCACCTAGATCTTATAGAGCCGCTTCTTTTCCTGCACACCTTTCTTCATAGTGTCATTTCATCAAGCAGTCATCTTCCTCTTTCTTCTTCCTACCACGTTATTCTTCCAGGGTCTTCAGGCGTGCTGCTTGGAATGTTGTCATGATCTTTTCAACATCCATACAGTCTGTGTTGATGTTCTGCAGCTTTTCCTTGACTCCTTTCTGTACCTTCTCCCTGGTGTCTTCCTCTTGCGGCTTCCTCAGGTTGATCTACTCTTCTGATTTCCTCTTTTGGCTTGCATATTTCTGCCTTTTAGTGGTTGTGGTGTGTAGTACAGAAAGTGATTAGCTTCTGAATGATTTGTTTCAATATACAAGGAAATGAGAATAGAAAACAATATAAGCTCCTTCCAAAACATCAAAAGAGGAGTCAGACAGGGTTGTGTTTTGTCACAGATCTGTTTTCACTTTACAGCAAAAACATCATGAGAAACTTAGAAGACCCTGGATTAAAGGTTGGAGGGAAAATGATAAACAACATTTGATACGCAGATGACACTGTACTAATTGCAGAAGATGAAAGGGACCTACTAAACCTTGTGAATATACTTGAAATAGAAAGCAAAGATAAGGGTTTGGAACTAAACAGCAGGAAGACTGAAGTCATGGTGATCAGTAAAAAACATGAAATCCCCTCATGCAAAATAACAGCAAATGGCACAACCTTGACACAGGTTGATACGTTTAAATACCTGGGAACGATCATTTCATCAGACAGCAGATGCACATCAGAAATAGCTGGCAGAATCGGCCAAGCAAAAACAGCATTCAAGAAGATGAAAAACATTCTTACCAACAAATGCCTATCAATTAACATCAGGAAGAGTGTTCATGAATGTTATATAGAACCGATGCTGTTGTACGGATGTGAGGCGTGGACAGTCAACAAGCAAAGCCAGAACAAGATTGAGGCAGCTGAGATGTGGTTCCTAAGAAGAATGTTGAGAGTTCCATGGACAGCAAAGAAAACAAACGAGACAGTCTTGATGGAGGCAGACACAAGAAGATCATTCATAAGGAAGATTGGGAAAAGACAGGCAACATTTATAGGCCATTTTATGAGGAAAGGGGATTTGGAGCACCTGGTCACAATGAGAAAGTGGAGGGAAAGAGAGCACCAGGTAGACCCAGGGAAAAATACTAGACGGACTTGCAGAGTGGCTGAAGACGAGGAGGGTGGAGGAGATGCTTGGGGCAACAAGAGATAGAGACAGATGGAAGTCCATGATCGCCAACGCCATGCGGCAGGGCACCTGATGATGATGATGGTGATACAAGGAAATAAATGAAAGTAAAGTACCTGGTAAGCTTATCTCTCCCCGAAACCATAAGTACTATTCAGTTAATTTGAACGTCAACTTATGCTGTGATTTTTTTCTCACATCTGAAGCTAAAGAAAAATATAATGAAAAAGGTCGATACCCAAACATGTGAAAAAGCACTGCGTAAGGATGGCTTATCACGTGAGAGACACTTTTATTGGAACCACTTCACGAGCTCTTGTGTATCTGCTGGAGAAAAGGCATCCTGTCATTTGAAAGAGAAATCAACAAGCACATTGCCAAGACTGCTGAAACGATGGCCAAAATGAAGCCAGAGAGATCTGGATAACAACCAGCTGTTCTTAAACACCAAACTAAAGGTGTGCCAGGTGTGCATTGTCAGTACCCTGTGAATCCTGGACAACTCATGCCAGGCAGAAGAACCACCTGGAAACATACATCTTCACTGCCCAGACAAATCCTTGGCACCACATAGAAAGACAAGGTCACCAACGCCGCCCTGCTGGAGCAAATTGGCTTCCTGAGCAAGCATCTCCTCCTCTGTCTGTAGTGACTGTGAAGGCTGAGGCTTGTGCACCAAATGAAGGCCGGTTGCACACCCAAGGATGTCATGCATGGCAAGGTGGCACAGGACACTGCCCAGCGGGCCACTCAACACTGCACTTCAAGGATATCTGCAAGTACGACCTGAAACTCACAGACCTAAACTCAGCCAGGAACTGCCTGCAGACCGCAACAACTGGTGCCATGCTTTTCAAGCAGGAGTTAAGAGGGGCAAGGAAAAGCACAACCAAAGCTGGAGGACAGAAGTCGACACAGTACATGTAAGCAGAGACAGCAAACTCAGGTTTGATATACTCTCTAAATTTGTCTTCAGTGCCTGCCAAAGAAACTGTCATGCAAGGGTCGACTTGCCAAGCCACCTTACACACTGGTCTCAGAGGGCCTGATCTTGATCTGCCAAGATGGTTCTATTATCTCATTAGACGATGGTCTCTTACGTACCGTAGTTATGAAAAGGGAGCTTGTAATAATGGTTTGAGTATGTTTTTAATCATGATTCTGGTTTTTAAAAGCATGCAAACAAGTAAGAGCAAACTGTCATTGTGACCATCACCACCAGACCCAACCCCTCCACAACTGGAAACAAAACATCTAACCCAGTCCACTCTATAATTGATATCATCTGACTCCATTCTTTTTTGACACCACTTCCCTTCCAATCCGTAACCCTCCTAATAACTTGCCTCACTTGGCTTCCCGTCCCCTCACCTTTTCTTAACTTAAGTCACAATTTTTTTCTGTGCCAGAAAATCTAAGTTCCTCACAGGACACATCACTCCCACTCACTCCCAGCGAGTCAAGAAAACCACAAAAAAGGATAACATCTGATGTTTTTGCAGGAGATGTTCGACCAGCTTCAAGAGATAAGCGATTACTTACAAACTCAGTGATATATTTATCTTCTCTGCCATTTCTGTTCATAGTTTGTCTTGGAGGAGAGGTCGACTGAAACTGGTTTGCTTTCTTAAGGTACATGAATCAGCATTTCGTTTAAGTATCTGTTTCGTTATTTACCTAATTATTCATATTTGAAGGGATGTGTGTGTGTGTGTGTGTGTGTGTGTGTGTGTGTGTGTGTGTGTGTGTGTGGTGCGTGTGTGTGTGTGTGTGCGTGCGTGTGTGTGTGTGTGCGTGCGTGTGTGTGTCTGTGAGTGTGTGTGTGTGCGTGCGTGCATGACAGTGTGTGTGTGTGTGTGTGTGCGTACGTGTGTGGTGTGTGGTGTGTGCGTGGTGTGTGCGTGCGTGCGTGGTGTGTGTATGTGTGTGTGTATGGGCAATATAACACACACACACTATATATATATATATATATATATATATATATATATATATATATATATACTCTCTTTCTCTCTCTCTCTTCTCTCTCTCTCTCTTCTTTTTCTCTCTTCATCTATCTATTATATATTATATATATATATATATATATATATATTATATATATATATATATATATACACTACGCACAAAAAGTTAAGGATCACTTGCACAAAAATTCATAACTTTCAAAATAAGAAAGCCAATGCGTTGAAGTTTGGCAAACATTTAATTCCATGCTTTAGTGATAACGATACACAATTGCCTTCAATTTCGAGCAATCGTTTGGTGTGTACATTTGATCAAAGTGGGTACGTATTGAAATTTTGATTTCCCAAAGTCATTGAAATCACAAGACAGGGCATTCTGATGCTCCCAAAAGTTCAGTAATGCGTGTAACCGCCATGGCTGTTCTGGCACTCGACGCAGCGAGTCCTCATCGAGTTGACCAGATTGGTGAAGATCCTCTGTGGAAGCGCCTGCCACTCAGCCTGCAGCATCTGGTAGAGGTGTTGGGCATCCCTGGGAGGGGGGTGGTTGCTCCTCACTTTGCGATCCAGCTCATCCCAGAGGTTCTCAATCGGGTTGAGATCGGGACTGCATGTTGGCCACTCTATTCTGTTGACTCCAGACTGCTGCAGGAAGTCGTTGACCACCCTTGCCCTGTGGGGGCGAGCGTTGTCATCCTGGTAGACAGCCGTCGGTCCCATCTGCTGCAGTGTAGGCACAGCCAGCGGTCGAAGGATCTCATCCCGGTATCGGAGGCCAGTCAGGTTACCCTGTACATGATACAAGGGTGTTCTGTGGTGAAGGCTGAAGGCCTCCCCAGACCATTACAGAACCTCCACCAAAGGCCACCTTTTCTTGGACAGTGGTGTCAATAAAGCGTTGCCCTGGGTGCCTCCAGACCCTCAGTCGGCCGTCGTTGTGGTTCATGGTGAAGCGTGATTCATCACTGAACAGGACCTGGGACCATTGCTGACGTGTCCACCTCACGTGACGTCTGCAGAAGGCGCGGCGTGCTGCCCTATGGGCTGGAGTTAAGCGTGGCCGTACAGCTGGGCGACGAGAACGGAGGTTAAACCCATGAAGGCGGTTCCGTATGGTCTGCTGGCTGATGTTGATGTTAGTAGCCACCCTCAGCTGCCTTCGAATGATGCTGGAAGAGGCTGTTCTTGTCTGCAGGGCTTGTCGTTCAATGAGACGATCTTCACGTGGGTTTGTCTTCTTCGGTCGACCAGATCTGCGTCTTTCATGGACCCTCCCAGTGGCTGTGAAGCGTTGAATCAGTCTGACAATGACCGAGATGGACACCTGAAGTCGTCTGGCCACTTCTCGCTTGGGAACACCATCTTGGAACCATGCAACAGCTCGTCCCCTCTCAAACTCGCTCAATTTTCGTCGTGGAGGCATTGTCAGATCAGGCCTACTACTGGTGGAATGTCTTCTTATAAAGCCAAGCAAGAGACACATCTCACACATAAACAGCAGTGCTTGCACGTGCATAATGGTTTTTCCATCTGGCTTGTGCAATGTGTTCAGGCAGAACGGTCCAAAACAAGGTCCTTTTTCGCAAGTTTCCGCTTTTCCGTTTGCGGCCAAGCTCAGTAGTAGAGAATCCCGTGCAATTTTCGCACTAACACAACATCGCCCAATTACAGCTGAACAAGAATTCATAACAATTTGGCTGGACTGAGAAATAAATAACAGTAGCGAACTGAGTTTATTACGCACCTGTTTTCTCATAGTGATCCTTAACTTTTTGTGCGTAGCTTATGTATATATATATATATATATATATATATATATATATATATATATATATATACATATATATATATATATATACATATATATATATATATATATATATATATATATATATATATATATATATGCACTGGCATAAGCAAAAGTTGACAGTAAACATGTCTGAACGAGACTGGGACTCAATGCAACAATGCCTCACTACCAGAAAAACATTACCCCCCCCCCCCCCCAGCTCCCGATGCCACATGGCAGCCATCTCACCAAGCAATGGGAGACCATCCCAATGCTGCATGACCCACTCAAATCCAGCCACCAGCCACTTGCTCACAAGCAGAAAGGCAAGGTGATAGAGATGGCAAATCCTTAGACACAGCCACACTGCACACTAGCCAGGTCTAGCCCAACTACAAGACCAAAACAGAATGAAACAGTCTTCCTTTGCCATACTCTAAGTCTTCATCTCTCTATTGAGCAACCCACCCAGCTGCCAGCTCGCACAGCTGCCAACTCTTCTGACCTTGCTGTAGTCTTGACACTTAGCAGTCAGAAGCTCTCAATATTGTTTTGCTTCGCAAAAGCATTCGACATTATGATCCAGACTAGCCTAGTTTGCTTTTTAACTAGGTTTGACATGACCTCAAAGGGATGCCAAGCATACATGTACTGCTAACACAGTCTCAGCTAAGATGGTCTGGACATCTTGGGCGCACGCAGGATAGCAGGCTTCTAAAGCAGCTCTTCTACAGTGAACTGACAATGGGCCATTGACGAAGAGGATGGTCAAAGCTTTGCTACGAAGACACCCTGAAAAAAATATCTCCAGAAATATGGCATTGACAAAGAACAGTGGGAAATCATGGCCACAAACAGGTCTGAATGGAAGTACCAGAAGCTAATGAAAATAAAAGACGAAGCAGCCAAGTGGAAAAACGTGCAGCAAAAAAGGCCAGAACCACCTCTGCAGAGCATTCCATTGAGCATCCAGTATGCAGCCGCCTGTGTGCTAAGACTTGGGCCTGAGATCCCACATGAGGGTACACAAATAAAGTGCCAGGTTGGACTTTATTGACCACGATAGTCGACCATATATATATATATATATATATATATATATATATATATATATGGTCGACTATCGTGGTCAATAGTAATGTTTTTCTGGTAGTGAGGCATTGTTGCATTGAGTCCCAGTCTCGTTCAGACATGTTTACTGTCAACTTTTGCTTATGCCAGTGCATATATATATATGCACTGTCAATGCCATATTTCTGGAGATATATATATATATATATATATACTACACGTCATTATTGAAGGGCCAGGAACGTTTTTGAGTCAATTTTTGAAAGGAGAAATAACCTATTTTCTCTTACTCTTTTCTCCAATTCGTTGCCGTAACTGAATGGATAAGAGCTCAGACAACATTGCAGTTTCCTTTTGGCACGTGTTTGGGGATTTGCCGATTTGCAATGGGCGGCCCAAGGAAGACAATTTCCACACGAAATTGTCGAATCTTCAGCAGGGTCTCTCTGACGACGCAGGCAAGGTAGCGACAAAATTCGCTTTGCACGTGCAAGGCAAGCCCTTTTTGAACACTACTCCAGCCAAAGTTGCCCGCAGACGAGGATAAAAAGGACCCGTTCTTGGTTCGTTTTAACCATGCTTGCAAGACGACGGATGACGGATGAGCAGCGGGGGAGAGCCCTCGCTCTGCTTGATGAAGGCCTAGCGCAGCGGGAAGTTGCTAGACGACTTGAAGTGTCGCATTCCACAATCCAGAGACTGCTGGAGCGCTTCAATGAGACTGGAGCAGTCCAGGAAAGGCGTCACACGGGTCGACCCAGAGTAACGACAAGACAGCAAGACCGCTACCTTGCCCTCTCCGTCCTGAGGGAAAGGGCATCCACTGCGGTGACCTTGAGGGGTCAGCTGAGGGACGCAACAGGTGCTAACATCAGCTGCAGCACGGTGAGAAGACGGCTACATGAGGCAAACTTGAGGTCACGGAGACCGGCCGTCCGACCCGTGCTGTCACCGGTCAACAGAGTGCGCCGCATGACCTGGGCCAGGGAGCACGTGACCTGGACAAGGCAACAGTGGGCCCGGGTCTTGTTTTCGGATGAGTCCAGGTTCACCCTGACCTTTAACGATGGCCGGGCTCGGGTGTGGCGACGTCAAGGGGAGAGGTTCGCTGACGCCACTGTCCTAGAGCATAACCGGTACGGCGGCGGGTCGGTGATGGTGTGGGGTGGCATGAGCCATGGTACCCGGACCCCCCTGCTCCCCATTGACGGCATCCTGAACGGGGTCCGGTACCGGGACGAGGTTCTGGCGGCCGTGGCACTGCCTGCGCTTGTGGACCTTGGTCAAGGCGCCATCTTCCAGGACGACAATGCACCTGCGCATCGAGCACGCCTTGTGACCGACTTCCTGGAGCAGCATGAAGTCGTCCGTATGGCCTGGCCAGCGTGCTCACCTGACATGAACCCAATTGAACACCTCTGGGATGTGCTCGGGAGGCGCATCAGGGACAACCACCCCCCACCGGGCACCCTGGCCAGGCTGGTCGACATCCTGCAGATCGAGTGGGCGGCCATCCCTCAGGACACACTCCGTACCCTTGTGGGGTCGATGCATCGGCGCTGTGAAGCATGCATCCAGGCTCGGGGCGGACACACGCGATATTGAAAACAGATTGGCCAAATCTGACACTTTCTGTTTTTTGAAAAGGGGGGGATGTTCCTTTAAATGCATGTGCTGTTCACTAATGGGTCATTGTGCTAATTTCTTTTTCCAAAACAGGTGTGGAAATGATGAAATAAAACATAGAATCAATTCTAAACATTGTCAATTATTTCAACTTAAAATTAGAGAGGAAGGAAGAAGTGGCCCTTAAATTATGATTAGGAGTATATATACGATGCTGGCGTGAGCCAACGATGATTCTTCGAATTATCACTGCAGTGTGTACTTTTCGCCAATAAATGGCATCATCAGGATCATATCAATATTCTTAAAATAGAAACAAAACACCTTTTGTTAAGGAAACAGTAAACATGAAATTGGGACAAGCATAAGCGGTCATGGAAAAGCCAGACTACAACTTAATGGTCAGTTCCCTACGCCTATACTCATCCTTTACATTTATCCCCGGGTCGACATCTCTGATCCACAGTGCCTCCAGAGTCATGCGATCATCCTCGCCCCTTGTGGTTGAAGCCAAAATCTCAACATCTTCTGACCCCATTTTAACCTTACATTGTGCAAGATGCTTTTTTACAGGACCAGTGTTGTTGATGTGTTCACGGAAACGGGTTTGTAAATGTCGGACAGTCTGTCCAACATAGCACGCCTTACAGCGTGGACATATTCATCAGAAACTTTCCCCCTATATTCTACGAACAAGCAGAGTTTGTCACTCATTTTATCCCCCTCTTCGCCCTTTCCTTTTTCAGTTTCGCCTGGCACCATTATCTTTGATAGTGTCGACTCTATTATTGGATCGTAAAATTCAGGCGGATACTGATTTTGTTCCAGTACCCTCTTCACCCTCTCCAAGCTTTCGTGGAAGTGTTCCCTGGAGCTGCATGCTCGATGAATTCGATGGACGAAACCGGAGACCATATATATATATATATATATAGGCCTATATATATATATATGAAGTCGAATAAAGTAATCCATTATAAAATCAAAACAAATGAACAGAATGAAATATGATATATGACGATGACGATCCAGAGTCTCAGAAATTTACAGCACAAGCACAAGCACATGCAGCAGGGAATTCCATCAAAGTCTTGTTACTTCCATCAAAAAGAGGCTTTGATCCTCTCAAACTGTTCATTTTTGCTGCAAATGGCTCGTCTAGGAGGAGGCCAGGTCTGCTGCCTATGCCT
>JAPXFY010000015.1:24256004-24276004 GCA_030674185.1 Monoplex corrugatus
CCTATAAATGTTGCCTGTCTTTTCCTAATCTTCCTTATTAATGATTTTTTATCAAGACGTTTTATGTATAAATACCTTAAGCAACGAACAGTTTATAATTCAAGGAATAAAGAGGACACACAAACTACTTGAGCGTTTGCATGTAATTACATAGAAAACATCTTCCAATCTCGCTCCACGGGTTCGCACAGAATCACTCAAGCAAAGTTTTGTGCATACTGTCTCCAGTCTACTCATCTGTAAATGGGTTCCTAATTAAACTGTAAAGTAAAACTGCAGTAGAGGGCGATAGGATGGACAGTAAAGCTGCGAGTAGGAGGCCTCAGGCTGGACAGTAAAGCTGTGAGTAGGACGAGATAGGCACAAAGAAAGATTGAGATCTCGACCACCTCACTCTCCTGAGACCTCCGGTTACGGGACAACCATTAACAGTTTATGGAAACACACACACACACACACACACACACACACACACACACACACACACACACACACACACACACACACACACACACACACACACAACACACACACAACACACTGAGACTTTTTCTTTTGAAGTGAAGTGAAGTGAAGAGTGTGTGTGTGCGCGCGCGCGCGCGCGTGCGTGCTTGCATGTGTGTGTGTATTTGTGTGTGTGTGTGTGTATGTGTATGTGTGTGTGTATATATATATTATGTGTGTGTGTGTGTGTGTGTGTGTGTGTGTGTGTGTGTGTGTGTGTGTGTGTGTGTGTGTGTGTGTGTGTGTGTGTGCGTGTGAGTGATCGAGCGTGCACTTGCTAATATACCTTGCTGTGCAAGAGAGAGAGAGCGAGACAAGAGTGGTCAAAAACGACAACCAGATTAAGATAAAAAAAACAAACAACAACAACAAAAATTAAAAATCATGCTCACCGTTAACCTTGCAAGTCTAAAACGCAATTAAAGAAAACCATACTCAGATGTAAAATGATATCAGGTGAAATCTATTGATCTCTTGTAAAAACTGGAAAATTGTATCAGGAGGGACGTCTCGGAAGAGGTTCTTTAAGCAGTCGGCCATGTAGTACTTATAGTGTCTTACATCGCACAAGTCCCAGCAATCATGGAGGAGGCGTGTGCTGCTCAACGGCTCGTCACATGGTATACACCACAGTGTTTCTTCATTTTTTAAAAGGAACGAATGAGTGTAGAATGTGTGACCCGTGTGTAACCTACATAACGCTATCTCTTTCTTACGGTTCCCTGCAGCAATTGGGAGACTTTCTTTTAGGTTGGGGCGGATTTGGAACAGTTGTTATCTGTCTGTTTATTTCAATCCTCCTCAGTCCTGCCAGAGATTTCTAACGTAAACTGTGTACTTTGGATTTCACATCTCCGTAAGGAATGAAGGATTTAGACATCTTTTCCCTTGTGGCGTTCATGGCCAGGTAGTCAGCCTTTTCACTGCCTCCAATACTAACACGGCTAGAAATCCAGGCAAAAACAATCCGGTAACCTTCACTTGTAAGGGTGAACTTCGTAAGTCTGGGTGGCTAATGTTTCGGCCAGCAAGAGAGAAAAGGAGAAAAAGAGAAAAAGACACAGAAATAGAGATAGAGAGACAGACAGACAGACAGAGAAAACAGAAATAAGAAATTTAGTCAATGAGAGAAAAGACCCATTTGAAGGGGTGTGAACAAGTAAAAACATTATGCAAACACAAAATATAATACACAGTCGTTCTTAGATAATGCATGCTTCAAACATTATGGGAACAGCAATACGAGTCACACAATTATTCTTCAATAATACAATATGGGCAAAAGTACTTTAAGCATAATGGGAATACGATATGGGTCACATGGTCATTCG
Organism: Monoplex corrugatus; assembly: GCA_030674185.1. Taxonomy (NCBI): domain Eukaryota; kingdom Metazoa; phylum Mollusca; class Gastropoda; order Littorinimorpha; family Ranellidae; genus Monoplex; species Monoplex corrugatus. Next base: position 24,257,840 of record JAPXFY010000015.1, read on the forward strand.
TCAATAATAAACATAAGCATATGCACTGGTTTAACAGTTACTTGGAACTGTCCTGCTTGAATCCAGACAGTGTACTTCAGCAACTAACATACAGCCAGCCAGCCAGCCCCTGGCCAAGTAACTCAAGCACGGGATTACGGGTTGCTTCTGGCAACCACTCGTGATTATGAAGATGAAGAGGATGAAAACGGAAATGAAGGTGGGACCATGCTTCGTCTCATCCCTCCCCCATGACCTGTCCTACCAGGGGCATGATATGAACTGTCAAGTACAGTCCAGTTAACGTCCTTGTTATCAGGACTGACTAGTGAAGAAACAAAACTTTCCAACCAGTAGCCCCCATTGGCATAGCTCAAGGGATCACAGGGACCTCAAACCTCCTGACCACGTCAAGGTGGTGGTCCCCTCCGGCAGGATCTTGGACCTATTTAAAGGCAGAGGAACCAACTCGTGCAAAATTTAGCGTTTATGTTCAAAACAAATTCAGTGCTCTGGAAGATGTTGGGGACAGTGAACCGTGAAACAAATTTGAAAAATTCCATCAGTGAAGCTTGTGAAGAAATCCCTAGAGCTGACAGAAAAGCTAAGAACAACTGGATGACAAAGAAATTTTAGGCTTTAAGGATGAACAGAGGAAGGCTAAGGATAAAGAGGAAGAATAACAAAAAGATAATTAAGGAAGTCAGGAATAAGTGTAATGAAGCAAAGGAAGCTTAGCTAGAAAAAATTGCAAAGAAATAGAAGGTCGACCACAAAACAGACCCTATGTTTATGTACAGAAATACTGAAGAAATTGCCCACAGGAAAAAGACATGCAGATCAACTGGTTGCTTAAAATCTAAAAATGTTACGATTATTATGGAAAAAGACCAACTATCAGACAGATGAAAAGATTGCTTTAAAGGCTTTTCTAACGGTGACAGAAAGGAGGAACACATGATAAAAAGACCATTCCAGAACCACCAGTTCAACGAAAGATGAAGTTAAAGCCGCGTTGAAAACGATGGAACCGGGAGAAAAAAACTAGGATCAGATAATATTACTATAGAAATGACTGAGGTTCTAGATGAATTTGGTATTAAAAAAAAGTAGCACTACTCCTAACTGAAATTTATGACACCGGAAAAAATCCCTAGATATGTCAAAATCAATTTTCACTGAGTTTCCAAAGAAAGCAGGAGCTATAGGATGTCAACTCCATCGAACAATCAGCTTGTGGGATTATCTACTACGTGCAAGTGAGGATATATATGTATGAATGTGTATATGTGCATGTTTCTCTGTTACATTAAGTTTCAGTTCATGTTTTCAATTATTTGTTAAGACTTTTAATCACTTTGCAGTTTCTGATACAATTCTTCATTTTAACCCTATGACTCCTGCACCCTGTCCACCAGTACCCAGCACTGTCGACCATGCCAGCAAAGCAAAAACTTAACCTTTTGTGTACTGGTTAGCGCAACGGACTACCAACTGGAAGGTTGTGGGTTCGAATCCCCATCGATCGATCCATTCAAAAATCATTGAGGAATTTTTCGGCTCTAAACGGCTCCTACCCAGAGTTGGGCGTGCTATGGGCTCATTGGGAAGACTGGGACCACACAGTCGAGTCTCATCCACTTCACCGATGAGTCACTGAGGGTGTTGCACAAATCTTCTGACCGTCACCACAGGTGTCTGTATCTCTCGGGCCTGGTTGACAGCAGGATATGTTATGATAGTAAGCGTAGAGTAGAGCCCTTTCACGCAGTCGCAATCCCAGATGGAATTCCACAGCATCAGTATTATCATCCTCATCGACATCACCATCATCGCATTGTTAAAAAGTGTTCCAGCTTCTGTGGTCATTAAGCTGACGTAGAAAATGGGACAAAAAAATGGTGAGCACAAATGTAGCCTTCCTGAGTGCAATGATCCTAAAAATAAATAAATAAGAATTTGACTCCCTCATCCTATCCACCAGCTGGAAGCCGGTGGATTGGGTGAGAGTCAAAGGGTTAAGTTTTTGCAGTTGGTATGATAGGGTGCGGGAGTCAAAGGGTTAACTAGTTAAAATGTTTCTCAAGTTTCATTCATGATGTCTTTGTTTCAATTATTTCCAAGCTGAGTTATGCACATATCTAACATGTTGGTACAATTTGTATGTTGACATCAATAAATCGTTTATCATCATGATGATGCATGTCTACAAACCAACAACTTCGTGGAATTTAATCTAGTTCAAGTTCATATTGCATATAGCCCAGCCGACTACTAGAGCGGAATGCAGTCTTTATCTACGGCTAGTTAAGTGATTGTCTGTCCGTCTACTGAATACATGTTTGCATGTTTCAAACCAGAACATAGCTGGGAGTTTATTCAATGCAGTCATGGTAGAATCTTTTAAAATGGTCTTGTATTATATGTATTCTACTGTAACTGCTGTGATAACAACCGCAACCATTTATCAAGTGCAGATCCTGCTATCAAAACCCTGCAATTTCATATTCTCTTTTAGGTTGGGGACGCAGGTAGTCAAGTAGGTAGGCAGTTCTCCTATCATCCAAACCGGGATCGTTAAAGGAACTGAAGTAGTAGAAACGCCACCATCCTAATGTCACTCAACTTTTTTCCCCTGGACGAGTCTCACTCGTCTCCTTCGCTGACTTACGATCAATACCCTAAATAGAGAAAACTACATTTTCACAATTGGTTTAACTGCCAGCCACAAGCACAAACGTTTTGCATACTAGATTGGAATCCGTACTGTCATAACCAAAGGCTGGGACCCTATCTCTATGTTAACAAGGCCTCTTTTGCTGAAGTATTTGGTACATCCCTGAATGCTCAATTTACAACCAAAGACCAAGCACCCGATTAAACTCTCTAAGACTTGATTACCTCAATAAAAACAACACTGAAAAAATCACATCAATTACAATTATCCACTGAAGCAATGGTTTACTATTTAAAGTTCCTGCCTGAGAGGCAAAAAGAACCGGGTTCAATTAGCTCAATTTCAATTTGAATGTAAATTCAGTCCGAGTGTATGTATTTCAGATGAAACGATAAACTGAGGTTCTTCTATAACAAGCACTTTGTGCAAGGAAAAAAAAAGCTGATGGCACATAGCTGGGTCCTTCTTGATTACGTAGAACATATTTTTACGTATACAACAATGTAGTTTCGAAAAAAAAATAGTAAAACAGGAGGCACTGTACCGTGGCGACACAGTCTTCTCAGGACAGTGACCTTTCGTATGGTAAACACGTTTTGGTATAAAAATAAAGAATAATAGATGAAAATGAAATACGTGTATAAAGTAAAGTATAATCAAAATTGAATGAGATGAATGCAGACGTACATAAGTACATAAATAACACATAAAATAACCAAATAACTAAATACATAAAATACATGAAGGAACAAATGCACTGGAGTTCACTATTACTTGATACATCCTACCTGACAGCATCAGGGCTGTGCACGCCAGACAATAGTTGGTTTTGGGCGCCTTCGTCCGTTATCAAGTAACAGGACGTCTGCACACACATGCACACATGCACACACGCACACAGAAAGTGACTGTGGTTTGGTTCTGTCCTATTCTGTTTTTTATGTCAAGTCATCGACACGGGGAGATACACTGGTAGATCGATCGATTCCCTCTGCTGCAGGGCTTGCGAACATTCAGAGCCAAACAATGTTGCTGTGCCTTTCAACTAGCTTCAATTCAGTTAAGTGAAAAATTCCTGCTGTTGGATAAACAGAAGAGGGTAAGCACTGAACATGCTAATTAATCTGAACCGAAAAGTTTTCGAGAAAAAACACCCAAGCCTGAAGCTGAAAATGAAACAGACTTGACAAAAGTATTGCCATATTCGTCAACGGCATACAAATAGCGCCTCCTGAAGTCTTACCCCTCGTCAATGACTTCGTTGTTGTTTTTCACTTAAAGCACCAGCCGACTGCGTAGCGTCACATCAGGGCTACAACCGCCCCAAACCACACAAAATACTTCAACAGGAAAAAAAAAAAGCAGGAAAAGAAAATTTCAGTACACACACCAATGCACTCGTGCACGCAATCCAAGGAGATGCCCCTGACGTTGACCACTCCGTACAATTTATCGATATGGGGTTTAAAAAACATACCTGAATACCAATTCAAACGGAACTAAGGACACTAAAACATATATAAAAACGGGCTTAAATTACCTAAATTTGCTTTCGCATATCTCATTTCCCTAGAGCCAAAAATGCACTTACTACATGTACCCGATTATCAATTCTAACAGAAAATATGTAAGACGTTATTGAACACATACAGATGAATGGACCAGCAAGGCAGAAATTGATAGGAAGAAATGACAGAAAGCAAAGGAACAGGGCAGAAACAAAGAGAGTGACAGACAAGAGGAAATTTCTAGCAAAGAATGTCCAGAAGGTGGGGATACTATTTATACTGAAAGAGCCCCCGGCATCCCCACAGGGGGCGTCAATAACGTGGGAGAAAAAACAAGTTAACAGGGCTCTGGTGAAGCAACAACAGGCTATCAAGCTGGATCAGCTTCAGAGTGCTTACAGTCCATGAGACTACCAGAGCCATGTCAGGGCTAGTACCATACATATATTAAGAACAAGACTATATTCAATTAAAATGACAACACTTGAAAATCAAGCTCACAATTATAAAATCCAAAACAAGTGTGAATGCCCGCGTTCAAAGCAAACAGGAACCGAAAGAACACGAAAAAAGAATCAGAACGCGTGTTTAATAAAACCAGACAAGACAGGCGCAAATTTTCGGCCAACTAGCCTTTGTCAAGCGTAAGATCACAAACAAACAAACGCCAGATACAAAATTAGGAGAAAAAGACTAAAACTTCACTGCTGCTCCGTCCAGTGTGAGAAAAGGAATAAACTGACTAAAATCACAATTATAATTTCAAGTCTAAAATGCAATGAAAAGTCTGTCCCATACCTATAATCATACAAGATAAAATCTATTGATCTCTTGTAAAAACATGAAAAGTACACCCAGAGAAACATCTCTGAAGAGGTTATTCAAGGAATCTGCTGGCTAGTGCTTACATCGCATAAGTCCAAGCATTAAACAGGAAGGTGTTTGATGCTGACAGGCTCGTCATACGCTATAAACCAAGGTGCTTCATTTTTTCTTTAAAAGGTATGAGTGACTGTAGAATGTGTGACCCGTGTGTAACTTACATAATACTGTCTCTTTCCTTCATCTGACAGGAAAAGATCCGAAAATCTGTCAAAGATTGGGGCGGATTTGGACAAGTTTGTTGTCTGTCTGGTTTTTCCAATCTTCCTGCCAGCGATTTTTCACATAAGTATGCACTTTGGGTTTCACATCTGTGCAAGGGATGAAGGATTTAGACATTCTTTCCCTTGTGGCATTCTTGGCAATGTAGCCAGCCATATAACTGTCTTTAATACCAAAACGATCAGGAATCCAGGTAAAAACAATGTGGTAACATTCATGCTGTTAGAAAGACACATATTTTAAAGAATTTCACAAGCTCTGGGCGACTGATGTTTTGGCCAACAATTGCCCACAAAGCGGAACATGAGTCTGAAAGGTTGACACAATATTATGCTTGGATTGAGACACAATTTTTAGTTCCAAATCCACAGCAATCAGTTCGGAGATATAGCCTATACAATACTATTGCAGGAAATCTATTTTGAAAATGATTGCTTTGGACTAGCAGAACAGACGGCAGCAGCAGCAACACATTCATCAGACTTTGATCCGTCTATCAATACTTTGTGGGCGGACAGAAATCTGTTCACAGAGTTCTGCATAAAACAACTTGTACGCCAGTGTACTGATAGAGTCTGTACTGAAGGAAGCAGGATTAAAAGAGACCTTGGGTGATTTGTAGGTCCATCATGGGCTTTCTGAAAATCTGAGGAAATCTGAAACTACGGCTAGATCTGCATCAACCTTTTTACATGTGAGGACAGATGTGGATTCCAAAAAGAGGAATACGTTTCGGATTCTCTTCAAATTCGATTTTAAATTTGCTGTGGAAGACGCAGTCGTAATCTGTTTCCCAGATTAGAAAACAGATTCAAGCAGAAATCTAAAGTTGGTTCCAGTCTACAGTTGGAGAGAGAGGGTTCCCCTGCCTTTGTGTATAAACTATAAAGTTATAGCACTGATATGGCTCTACAGGTCTACAGCCCTGCGGAGTCGGCTGTGCTTTAAATAACAATAACAGTAACAATATTGTTTTGGATAAAACAATACAGAATGCCGTGTGCAGCATGCACTCTGCGCAACTGAAAGATCCAACCGCGACAAAACAATGGTGCTGAGCAAAATTCTGTAGAACAATCCATTGTCATAGGTAAACAAAAATACATGCATACACTGGGTGGTGCCTTGCTATGGCTTTGTGGTTTTCTTGCAGAAAGCGCCAGTCTTCACTTTACATAAAAAATTGCATTGTGACAAAATTTAAAAACGATAAAGATAATAAGAGCCAACCACATCTGCCCATACCAAATTAATAACAACAACATCATCATCATCAAAAAAGCCGCTGTTCATTCCAAACGATCAGGTCAGTATTCTAATCAGAGGTCAAATATATCACCATCATCATCTGGTGCCCTGCCGCATGGCGTTGGCGATCATGGACTTCCATCTGTCTATCTCTCGTTGCCCCCAGCATCTCCCCCACCCTCTTCGTCCCCCGCCACTCTGCAATTCCGTCCAGCATTTTCTCCTGGGTCTACCCGGTGCTCTCCTTCCCTCCAGCTTTCCCGTTGTGACCAGGTGCTCCAAATCCCCCTTCCTCATAAAATGGCCTATAAATGTTGCCTGTCTTTTCCTAATCTTCCTTATGAGTGATCTACTTGTGTCTGCCTCCATCAAGACTGTCTCGTTTGTTTTCTTTGCTGTCCATGGAACTCTCAACATTCTTCTTACAAACCACATCTCGACTGCCTCAATCTTGCTCTGGCTTTGCTTGCTGACTGTCCACACCTCACATCCGTATAACAGTATTGGTTCTATATAACATTCAAGGACTCTCTTCCTGATGGTAGGCATTTGTTGGTAAGAATGCTTGTCATCTTCCTGAATGCTGTTTTGGCTCGGCCGATTCTGCCAGAAATCATGGTGATCAGTAAAAAAAAAACATGAAATCCCCTCATGCAAAATAACAGCAAATGGCACAACCTTGACACAGGTTAATAAGTTCAAATACCTGGGAATGGTCATTTCATCAGACGGCAGATGCACATCGGAAATAGCTGGCAGAATCGGCGAAGCCAAAACAGCATTCAAGAAGATGACAAGCATTCTTACCAACAAACGCCTATCAATTAACATCAGAAAGAGTCCTTGAATGTTATATAGAACCAATACTGTTGTACGGATGCGAGGCGTGGACAGTCAGCAAGCAAAGCCAGAGCAGGATCGAGGCAGCCGAGATGTGGTTTGTAAGAAGAATGTTGAGAGTTCCATGGACAGCAAAGAAAACAAACGAGAGTCTTGATGGAGGCAGACACAAGTAGATCACTCATAAGGAAGATTAGGAAAAGACAAGCAACATTTATAGGCCATTTTAAGAGGAAGGGGGATTTGGAGTACCTGGTCACAATGGGAAAGCTGGTGGGAAAGAGAGCTCCAGGTAGACACAGAAAGAAAATGCTGGACGGACTTGCAGAGTGGCTGGGGATGAGGAGGGTGGGGGAGATGCTGGGGGCAACGAGAGATAGAGATGGTTGGAAGTCCATGGTCGCCAACGCCATGCGGCAGGGCACCTGATGATGATGATGAGTGAAAACAGATCTGGTGACAAAACACAACCCTGTCTGACTCTTCTTTTGATGTTTTGGAAGGAGCTTATATTGTTTTCTATTCTCACTGCAGCTGTTTCTTCCCAGTACATATTCCTGATTATTCGTAGATCTTTTCCATCAATATTGAGTCTCTCCAGTTGGTTGATCAATTCTTCATGTCGTACCCGATCGAAAGCCTTGCTATAGTCAACAAAGCATAAATACAAATCCCTATTCATCTCAATTGACCTCTCTATGATAGTTCTTAGGATGTATATGGCACTAATAGTTCCTTTCCCTTCCACAAATCCACACTGTTCTTCTGCTATTTCTCTTTTCATTCTATTCCTTGTCCTCATCATGATTATTCTTAACAGGATTTTTGTTACATGACTCATCAAACTGACTGTGCGATGGAGTTCGCATTCTATAGCCCCTGTCTTCTTTGTTTTATACTGGTATCTGGAAAATGAGAAGAAACTGAAAAGAAGATTCCTCCTTCTTGCTGGATCCATTAATCCTGATGTGGTGTGAGATCAATAAGTTAAAGTTGAAATATCATCTGCCGGGAATGGCTGGGAACAATAACATAATCATTTCAAGTGATCCTGAACGGGACTGGAATTAAAAAAAAAAACTACAAGAACTGTAGAAGCCAGAATACGGCTGAACTGAATTAAATAGCTCGTGCAATGAAGAATCTTTCATTTTTTTCATTGTGTAGTGTAAAAAGAGAAATGTTTCTCTCATAAAGAAGTCTATTTTACATCTTAATTAAAAAAAAAAAAAAAAAAAAGGAGGGTGTCTATTTCTTGGGTGGCCTCCTCCGAGGAAAGTGAATGTGCAAGATCAGATGGAAGTCTATGTGTATACTAGTATGGACAAAAGCAGAAGCACACACACACACAAGACAAGCAAACATGAATTCTTCACACACACACACACACACACACACACACACACACACACACACACACACACACCACACACACACACACACACACACACACACACACACACACACACACACAAACGGATTTCATGTTTTTTACTGATCACCATGAGTTCAGTCTTCCTTCTGTTTAGTTCCAACCCCTTACATTTGCTTTCTATTTCTAGTATATTCACAAGGTTTTGTAGGTCCCTCTCATTTTCTGCAATTAGCACGGTGTCATCTGCGTATCGAATGTTGTTTATCATTTTCCCTCCAACCTTCAATCCAGGGTCTTCTTCTAGGTTTCTCATGTTTTCGTTGTACAGTGAAAACAGATCTGGTGACAAAACACAACCCTGTCTGACTCCTCTTTTGATGTTTTGGAAGGAGCTTATATTGTTTTCTATTCTCACTGCAGCTGTTTGCTCTCAGTATATATTTCTGACTACTCGTAGATCTTTTCCATCAACATTGAGTCTCTCCAGTTGGTTGATCAATTCTTCATGTCATACCCGATCGAAAGCCTTGCTATAGTCAACAAAGCATAAATACAAATCCTTATTCATCTCAACTGACCTCTCTATGATAGTTCTTAGGATGTATATGGCACTAATAGTTCCTTTCCCTTCCACAAATCCACACTGTTCTTCTGCTATTTCTCTTTTCATTCTATTCCTTGTCCTCATCATGATTATTCTTAACAGGATTTTTGTTACATGACTCAGCAAACTGATTGTGCGATGGAGTTCGCATTCTATAGCCCCTGTCTTCTTTAGAAGTGCAATGAAAATTGATTTTGACATATCTTTGGGGATTTTTCCGGTGTCATAAATTTCATTTAGGAGGACTGTTATTTTTTCTATGCCAAATTCCTCCAGGGCTTCAATCATCTCTGTAGTAATGTTGTCTGGTCCTTCTAGTACTTCTAGTAAACGATAGAAAAGAAGCTGAAACAAAACCTCTCCCCCCCCCCCCCCCCACAACACACACGTACCTACACTCAATCTGCGTCCCTTTTACACGCACCAAAACACACACATTCAAACAGACACAAACACCACACACACACACACACACACACACACACACACACACACACAAACACACACACACACGCACACTGATACATTACCATAAAGGCAGCCTTGAGTCCGCCATTGTCGGCAATATTTTCTCCCAGGGTCTGGTTTCCGTTAACCTGTAAAAATCAAAATATAATATTTCAACAAAGGTTAAAAGCAGTCTGCTTGCATGATGAATCAAAGCTTTGCTCCTGCCTGCAACTTACGGAGGAGGTATGGTGTTCTGTTTCATATGGGGGACAAATAGATCCAAAAACATATTTTACACATAGATCCAAAAATAGATTTTAATAAAAAGTATGTTTTCCAATACTCCCTCATCGCACTGTTGGTCGAACAAAACAGACTGACATACCGGACTGCTCGAAAGATTACCGATACAATCATTAAGCTTCTGCTGACAAATTTTAGGAACAGGTCTCCAAGCAAAGGGAAGACCAGTAATACCAAAACAAAGATTCAAGTACTCTACTTACTTACATTTATCGCATTCTGCTATCGTTTAGTTTATGGGAAAGTCCTCTGTAGTGTCACAACACACTCCATCACACGCAGAGTTTCTCAATTTCTGGCCTCGTATCTCAAGCAGAGCATGCGAAAGGTCCTATGAGGAAGCCAGCCTAATGACTCGAATGTATGGCTGTGACTATAACGTTTCTCATAAAAGTTGTAAATACATAATGGCTACCTGGTTGAACCTGGCTCTCAGTTACAAAAAAGGCTACCTACTGCGTAGCTTTCATCGGTGATCCAGCCGACTTCTTCAGCGCAACTGCTGGGTTGAGAACTGGCATCAGTGCGCACCGCCGTGAGCGAACTCACGACAGTGCGACTGAATAAGTGAGGAGTACACCGATGTTGTAAATACAGTTTTAAAAAGTCACCTCAGGAAGAGAGTTCTTGAGTGTTACATAGAGTTGTACGGTTGTGAGGCGTGGGCAGTCAACATGCAAAGTCAGAACAAAATTGACGCAACTGAAATGTGGTTTCTAAGAAGAATGTTGAAGAGTTCCATAATAATAATAATAATTACAATATTTATATAGCGCAAAATCTTGATAAAATCAAAGCTAAGCGCTGAAGCAGACACACACGCACGCACGCACGCACGCACGCACACGCACGCACGCACACACACGCACACACACACACACACACACACACACACACATGCAGGCTATAAATGGGGAGAAAGAATAAAAGCAATAAAAGCAAGAATAAAAGCAATGGAAAATTATAGAGAGCATAGCATATACAATTATATATTATAACCATGTGATTCCCCTCCGAGCGGAGACAGCCTGCGAGGGGCGGGGGGGGGGGGTTGAGTAAGGTTAGGATTTTATGCGGAGGAGAAAAGGTGAGTTTTGAGAGCGGACTTGAAGGAGACAAAAGTAGGTTGCTGACTGACTGAGAGAGGAAGTTTGTTCCAGGAGAGTGGACCAGAAACAGAGAAGGCTCGTGGACCATAGGTATTGAGCTTAGTGCGTGGAAAGCGAAAAGTCAGAGGATCGGAGGCAGAGCGGAGGGTACATGAGGGAACATAGATCTCAAGTAGGTTTGACAGGTAATCGGGGGCTGCGTTATTGAGGCTTTTGTAGCACATGGTGTCTAGTTTGTACTGTATGCGCTTTGATACAGGGAGCCAGTGAAGTTGTGCCAGGAGAGGAGATATGTGGTCAGCTTTTTTCTTTTTGAGTACAAGGCGTACAGCATTGTTTTGAATGCGCTGTAGGATGTGAATGGTGGAGGCAGGAAGACCAGACAGGAGTGAATTGCAATAGTCAATGCGAGACATTATGAAGGTGAGAACGAGTTTTGCAGTTGTTTCGACAGAGAGATACTTCCTGATCAGCCTTATACGATGGAGATGATAGTAGCAAGATCTGGCAGTTTGAAAAACAAAGTTGTTCATGGAGAGGGTAGAGTCAATGCAGACACCAAGGTTTTTAGCTGAATCAGAAATTGGGACTGATGTGTTACATAATGGGAGAGAAAGAGGAGGCAGCTAAGAAAGTTTCTGACGGGTGCCAATGAGGATAGCTTCTGTCTTGTCGTCATTAAGCTGAAGTTTGTTGAACGTCATCCAGTTCTTAATGTCCGAGTAACACTCAGTGGTGCGAGTCAACAGGCGCTGTATATTATCAGGTGAGTCACTGTCTTGAAGTTGGGTGTCATCAGCATAGAAGTGGTGTTTTATAGAGTGGGAGTTGATGATGGTGGACAGGGGGGAGGTGTAAAGAGTGAAAAGAACAGGGCCAAGGACAGATCCTTGTGGAACACCACAGGTCAGGTATGCAGGTTGAGAGTAAGTGCCATTGATGAGAACAGTTTGTTTTCTGTTTGATAAATACGAAGTGAAAAAGGAGAGAGCAATGTCAGAGATGCCAAAAGTATGATGAAGTCTAGAATGGAGAATACCATGGTCAATGGTATCGAAGGCTGCAGACAGATCAAGGAGTGTGAGGAGAGAGACTTTGCCAGTATCAGTTGCAAGGAGAAGATTGTTGAGAATGTGTAGTAGGGCAGTTTCAGTGCTATGGCACTGGCGGTAGGCTGACTGGAAAGGATTGAGGAGATTGTTGGCAGACAGGTGAGAGTTCAGCTGGTTGAGGGATTAGAGATAGGCCGGTAATTTTTCAGTTCATTTGGGTCTAAATTGTGTTTCTTGAGGAGAGGGTGAACAATAGCAGACTTGAAAGAATCTGGGACAGTTCCAGTTTGAAGAGAAGTGTTGATGATGTCAGTGATGAATGGGAGGAGAGTAGGGAGACAGTCGGAGTAGAGAGAACCTGGAAGAGGATCCAGTTCGCATGTTTTGAACGACATGGATCTGATTGTGTTGAAAATTTCTTCTTGTGAGACTGGGGTAAAAGTAGTAAGAGGTGTGACAGAGAAGGGAGGGTCAGGTGGGCATGGTTGACAGGGTGTCCTGTCAAGCCTGTCACGAAGAGTTTGTATTTTGGTGGTGAAATACTTGGAGAATACAATTCCATGGACAGCAAAGAAAACAAATGAGATAGTCTTGAAAGAGGCAGACACAAAAAATACATTAATAAAGAAGATTAGGAAAAGACAAGCAACATTTATATGTCATTTTATGAGGAAAGAGAAATTAGAGCACCTGATCACAACAGCAAAGCTGGAGGGAAAGAGAACACCAGGGAGAAAACATTGGACGGGCTTGCAGGGTGGCTGAAGACAAAGAGGGTGGGAGATGTAGCCTACTTGCAGCGACAAGGGATATATTCGTATGGAGGGCGATGATCGCCAACGCCACGCGGCAGGCACATGACGATAATGATGATGATGATGACGATGATGATGACGATGACATGATGATGATGGAGTCTGAAATCAAAGGAAAAAGAGCCTGACCGGCGAACGTAGGCTTAATTTGCCTTAAACAAGTGCTAATACTTTTGAGGTGAGCTTTCTAGAGCCTAACACCCTCGAACAAGAACTCAAGGTAATAGAAGCCGTCCAATGTCACTTTTATGTACTCCGTTTTTCAGCACTGCCTCTGGTTGCTTGCTTTTTTCTATTAAAAGTGTTTTTGCTTTTTTTCTGCTAAAACCTCACCGCATCTCTTTCTGGCTCCACAACTCACAACCAGCCCCAAGTACATTCCTACAAAGTTTCCATTTCAGAAAGCCCATGGAAGCCAGAGAAGTCAAGCGTCATAGGGTCACCCATCAGAGGAGATCCTACACTGCTGCTCAGTTACATCAGTGGGGTTACTTTCTGTTGTCATTGTCCCCACGCCATCATTTAGGCTATCCAACTCAACGCTAAACCCATCAAAACCATCTGAGCGGTGCAACAAGGGCCAATTAATATGGACATTTTTTTTTTCAGATGCCAAGACAACACATGAAACGTGGATGGTTGTAATGATGCCATGTAATTCCATTTCGTCCTTAGGTTCAGATTTTCGTACTCAGATTTAATGCACTTTTCTGATTATATCTTCTTGTCAAATAAGCCTGAGAGATACAGACGCTTGTAGCCATGAAATTCCAGAAACATCTTTTATGACTCATCTGTGGATGACACTCGAGTGCATGATCCCAGTCTTTACAATGAGTCCATAGCACGCTCAACTCTTGATAAGCGCCTGTTGAGATTGAAAAAAAAAGCTGAATACAGATATGAATCTATGCAGTTTGAACTTCGATCTTCGAGTCAGCAAACTTATAAACTATTCTGCCTAAAGAACCGACATGAGAATGCCGATTATTTCATCATCAGCCCTTTGGATGGTAGACGGATGAATGAACACCTTCTCAGAGGGCACATATGGTAGACGGTTCTGTGTAAGAATCCGACTGTGTTATGAGAAACACTAACTCACTGTTATTACTTTCAAAGTAATTCGGGTCCCTGAAGAGAATAATTACCTTAGCCAGTCTTCCACCTGCATCTGACGCTAAAAATGGAAAACGCAATGCACCATTCACTGGTTCATACAAATACAGCAGCTGATCTTGTAAAGCACGGATTTATTCAACTTGGGAAGAAGTGTGGACGAACCTGGTCTTTCAGTTCATAACTTCACAAAGATTTCTGCAAGTTAGTGGTCTCATGTTGGACATCTTCCCCTAAGGCTGAATAGAATTCAGCCAATGTTGACCAGCAGTCTTCAACGTCCAGTGTATGTATTTAGGCAACGAAGGACAACGGTTTCTTGATGTATGGCATCACAATACAAGGATTCAATAGGCTGGAAAGGACTGAGACATTTTCGAGGAGTCCAACCAAGAGCAAGCCAAACAGATGACTGAATTCAGGCGCTCACCCAGCAGCTAGTGCGAACAGGGCTTTGTGGGTATTTTACATTCCAGGATATAGGCCTTGAACCATAGGGTGTATCTGTCAAATGTTTGATTAACAGTATGGCTAACTTTCTTGGAGACTGGGCTTCTGATCGAAATGTTAACGTAACCAGTGGCTATTACTCCAGCAATTCGGTTTGTAATAATGAAAAAGTGCCATCAATACTGCCCAGGTGTGAATGTTCTTTTAATTAAATTGTCATTGGCTACTAATTTCGATAACTGATTCGGGCATACATTCACAAAAGAAACCACCTTGTACATGGAGGAGCCAATATTTTATATAATTTTGACGCATTGTTCAAAAACCAGGCTAAGATACAACAATCTGTTTAGTGTAAAACTGCATTCTGAATGACAGCCAATTACTGTTTTTGGCAGGGAGCAAACAAGAAATGCAGAGCTGTATAAAGCTGCCCTTATCCAAACGCAGAACCCATGGCTTCTACAAACAAACAAGAGTTGCCTTTGCTATAAGCTGAATCTTGGCAGAGGCAAGTTTGAGGCATCCCACTGGCACCAGGCATGGATGCAGTACGAGCCACCAGGTTAAGGCTTAAATAATCGCTGAAACTGTGAAGATGAACATTAAACTGAAAACTTGCATGTCATTCTTTGTAAAAATTAATAGAGGAATCTGGTTGAGATAAGTATGAAAATACATGACTAAATCCCATACGTCAATGGAACATAGAAAACAGCGTTGTGGGCTCATGACCCCTTCATAAGGGGGAATTCGAAGGACAATCTATACAAATCTTTAATAGCAGTTCAACATATATACACTGAAACATATACACTGTGTCAAAGGCAGATGTGATGCGTCTAGTGTGTCGGCTAGTGACTGCGTACTTGTCACCTCTCACATTTTTCGTTCTTTCAACAGTCAACTCGGAAGACAGAGCAATGCTTCTTCGTCATTACTCCCCGCTGTCTGATTCTCAACTGACTATATATACATTTCACAGTGAACAGCAATCAGATATCATTTAAACGAATATAATCCTGTGCTGCTATCAGCAGGCTGATTACTGTAGTGTTATCAAGGTCCACACCACCGTCCCATACCTTATACCGGGAGACACACAAGATGACAAGGTGAAACACTACCTAACAATGGCCATGATTGCCGATAGGTACCCACAGGAGGCATGGATACATGTATACACCGACGGGTCAGCAACCAACGCCGTAGCCAACGGGGGTGCAGGTATCCTTGTCCTTTTCCCAGGAGGACAAACAACAACAGCAAGTGTCGCCACTGGAAGACACTCTACAAACTACCGTGCTGAGACAGAAGCACTCATGCAGGCGGCCTCCATGATTCAGGCTAAGGACTATGACTGCAGACAAGTTTTCTTGTCTGATGCCCTCTCCGTGCTGCAGGCATGCCAGAACAACACGCTCCCCCTCCTGTCTAGAGCTCTGCACCAGGTTGCCACAACCAGAAGAGCAGTTCTGCAGTGGATCCCAGCCCACTGCGGAGTCTCCGGGAATGAGCGAGCTGATATGCTTGCTAAGGAGAGAGCCAGAGAAGAACCTAACAACAGCGTCAGCTACAGTGAGAAGAGGAGCATCATCAGGGCGCTTTCCATGCCGAGACGACACAGGGATGACTACCACCTGCTGTCAAGAGAGCAGCAAGTTGCCCTGGTGAGGTTGCGCACTGGTCACAATCGGCTGAACAGCCACATGTACCGCAAACTGAAGCTGGCGCCCTCCCCAACCTGTCCCTGCGGTCAAGAAGACCAAACCACGGAGCATGTGCTCCAAAGATGTCCCCTTCACCAGGTGGCAAGACAGGACGTGAGGCCGACAGACACTCCGCTGACAACCAAACTCCATGGCTGCAGACAGGAGCTGAAAAGACGGCTGCATTCATCGCCGGGACTCAGATGATTGTGTAGCAGCGTACGCCAACAAGAAGAAGAAGAAGACTGTAGTGTTAACACACGTCACATCTCCCTTTCTTTAGGGAAACAAAATCAATGACTGATTTTTTTTTCTTTTCTCTAATTCTACTTTTCAGTCCATACGAAATAAATGTTTCCAACTTTATCACAACGTTAACTCAACGAACACTCATTCTTTCTCTCACGCACAGGACTGGATCAGTCATTCACCTCATTTTATCCCTGATCATTTGACTGGATTGTATTTCGTACTGTATAAACTTAATCCATAATTGTTGGATGATGAAAATAAAGGAAAAGAAACTTCTTCAAAGCATAGACAAGGCATAAATACACATTTACAATTTTGTCATTGCTTTCATTGCTTCAAAAAAATCAAATACAGACAGCGACTGAATGCATATCACATTTTCAGTCACCGTTTGGGGGATCATTCACGCAGTTTTCACTCAAGCAAACACAAAATGACGGTCCCTGCCAGACGAAGGTGCTCCGAAGGAGCCCCTGTTTATGTAGTTTTTCTTTTTTGTATATTTGCTGGCCATCACAATCTTGGGAGTATACCATGGTGGTTTCACGTTGCCTTCCATCGGTGTTTATACACTCTCCACTAGCCTTTGTCATTCCCACGACTACCCACAAGGCAGGAGGGGTGATTTTGTCAGGGTTTATTCCCTTGGCCTTATTCTCTCCCGAGATAACCACAAGGCAGTGGTGTTTTTTGTTGTTTTTTTCTGTCGGGGTTTACTCCCTTAGCCTTGGTCTCACCTGAGACCCCCACAAGGCAGTGATGCTATTTACCCATAGCTGAGGGACTGGTTCGTGGACACCACGGCATGTCCACACGCCAGTGGGCTATCATGCTGCACATCTGGGGGCCAGACCTCTTACGAGTCCCTCGAGTTCAGCCTGAGTTTGTGAGGTGGTCAGGTGCGTTTGTGTCGTCACGAGGAGGCACAATGTAGAGCTTTCTGATGGAGAGGCTGTGTACTTACAGAGACAGACTTATGTATTCTGCTCTCCATTTCGCAAATAGCTGTAAGCAGCAGTGCTAGCCAGCAATGCAGGCTGAATGCGACAGGTGATAAGCACACAGTCACTAGCCAACATACTAGACGCATCACATCAGCCATCTGACACACTTAAGGAGGCTTGGCTGGAAACAAAGTGTAAAGGAATAGAAGACCCAACACAAAACAGACCCTAAGGTTATGTACAGAAACACTGAAGGAATAGCCCACACGAAAAAGACGTGCACATCAGCTGGTTACTTAAAATCGAAAGATGGTATGCTTATCATGAAAATAGACAAAATATTAGATAGATGGGGAGAGTACATTAAAGATCATTTTAACGATGACAGAAATGAAGAACACATTATAAGAAAGAACTTTGAAGGAACATTCATAATGAAAGATGAAGTAATAGCAGCATTGAAGAAAAATGAAACTGGGAAAAGCCCCAGGCCACACAATATTACTACAGAAATGATTGAGGCCCCAGAAGAATAAGTCCTCCTAATGGAAATTTATAACACCAGAAACATCCAAAGAGATATGTCAAAATCAATTTTCATTGATTTTCCAAAGAAAGCAGGGACTA
>JAPXFY010000015.1:24281004-24318504 GCA_030674185.1 Monoplex corrugatus
ATACTGACATACATGCGCACACACACTGTACACATGTCCCCCCCACACACACACACACACTCACGCACACGCACACACATACACACACAAGCACGCATGCATGCACGCACACTTACAAACTACACGCTCACACATATACATGCATAAATGCATGCACATACATGCACATACACATATGCCCGCAAACACACACACACACACACACACACACACACACACACACACACACACACACACACACACACACACACACACACAAGCACACACACACACTTAACAACTACAAGCTCATACATATACATGCACACACACACACACACACACACACACACACACACACACACTCTCTCTCTCTCTCTCTCTCTCTCTCTCTCTCTCTCTCTCTCTCTCTCTCTTCCCTGCACATTCCACAAAAGTACTTTACAACTGAAGAAGAAGAAATCAAAAACAGAACATGAAAGGAAACACACAGTCGCCCTTCAATAATAATGGTTATTTCATAGCAACTTTTGTACATGACAACACAAGATTAAATCACATGTGGACCACACTGGTCATCTTTGTCAAAAAAAAATGAACATAAGAATTATGAAAATACTAATCCCATGTCAGTCACTGATCATATGGCAATTCAACGAGGGAAGATGATAAACAGAAGAAGACAAAAGAGAGAAAGATACAAAAAGAAAGTGTCAATAATGAAAATATTACTCCCATTACTCCCATCTTTTGTAAATAATTAAAACATTACTCCCATTATGTAAATAGTGAAAATATTACTCCCATGTCAGTCACTGATCCTATGGCAATTAAATGGAGAAGAAAAACTGTTAATTCCCTGTTAACGACAATGGTAGTTTAGTGGTTATCTTAAGGCTGAAATCTGTCCTTTCTTTCTTCCCAATAGTGGACAGTCAAACAATCTTTCCTAAACAACAACAAATAAAAGGAAACAAAACTTTATCTCGAAAGGGACGTTGGAGCCTAACTTCAGGTCAAGTCAATTTTATGATTGTAAAATAACACAGAAGAAAGAATAAAAGCAGCCATGTTTCAGAGAAACAAGATCATAATTCCATGTCAACTCATGGTACACACACACACACACACACACACACACACACACACACACACACACACACACACACACACACACACACACACACACACACGCATATGCATGCACAGACACATGCACGCGCACACACACAAACAAGTGTACACGTGCACATGGACACATGCACATACGTATGCACACGGGTGTGCACATGTATTTCATCTTCAGTCCCTTAGTCTGGTTGACCGTTGGGGCACCACTGAAGATTTTGCAACCAACTTCCTCCACTCCTCACCCCGGGACCTCGCCTCAGCAGGCGTGCCAAACCATGTGAGGGGGTGATGTTAACACTGCATCACTGGGCGTATAACCTCCACGATGCAGGTTACCGGCCAAGGCGGATGAAGTTCCGCAAGGAAATCAACGGCTATGTGTTCAAGACCAAGGCGAACCACCTAGATGGAGGACGTCGGCTGTGGTCTGGCATGGAGAGGGATGGGCTCCGCCATGCGACATTACCCAAGACACACATGTATTTATGTATCTATATTTTTACAATTATATACTTACTTTACTTACTTTACTTTTTCCTTCCGCTTGTACCAGTGGGGGTCGCGGGGAGATACAGTCGTCTGTCAGCAGCAAGGCGGGTGGCCTGGAGAAGAGACATCTCATGAGCTCTGAGGGTGTCTGCCACGGAGTTGCTCCATCGTCGTCTTGGTCTTCCTCTGGCTCTCCAGCCAGAGTATCTGGTGTTGTATGCCCGAAGAGCTGGTTGGTTTAGGGGCATACGTATGAGGTATCCGAACCACTTGATCCTCATATGTTCAATGTGTTGTAGGATTGGTGTTGCTCCTACCATGTCTCGTATCACCTCATTTCTGATCTTGTCCCGCCTTGTCTTGTTTACTGCTTTCCTCAGGCATTTCATTTCACAAGTGACCAGTTTTCTCTCGAGGATTTTAGTTAGGGACCATGTCTGGCACTGGTATGTCAGCGTTGGTAGAAAAATGGTGTTGATGAGTTTCGCCTTAGTGCTGGTGGGAATGCTGGGGTGTTTCAGGAGAGGGGCAAGTTGGTAGCAGACTGCGTTGGCTTTCTGGCATCTGGTCTCGATTTCTCTGTCTAGTTTGCCATTTTCAGTGAAGATGCTGCCCAGGTATTTAAATTCACTGGCTTGCTTCAACAGGGTTCCGTTGATGTTGATATCCAGTTTGTTTGGTCTCTTACTGACAGTCATGACCTCGGTCTTGCTGATGCTGATCTTCATGCCGTATGTCTCGCAGCTTTCACTGAGCTGGTCTGTGTGCTCCTGTAGCTGTATCTTGTCATTGTTCACCATTGCCTGGTCGTCCGCAAACATGAGTTCATTGAGTGCCTCAGGGTCTGGGTTTGCCTCCTTCGTAATCTGATCCATATAGATCACGAAGAGAAGAGGGGAGAGATTACAGCCCTGCCTTACTCCCGATGTCACTGGGAACCAGTCAGATGTTCCACTGGCGGTGCGGACTGCACTCCTGCTGTTGGCATAGATGGCTCGAATGTTGTCTAGCAGCTGGCCCTTGACGTCGTACTGCTTGAGGACCTTCCATAGCTTGTCTCTGTTGACTCAATCAAAGGCCTTTTCTTGATCAACGAATACAAGATGGAGATTTCGGTCGTATTCGATCGCCCTCTCGCACAGTTGTCGTAGTGCAAAGATTGCATCGGTGCACCCTCTTCCTTTTCTGAAGCCAAATTGGGCGTCACTGAGGAGATGTTCTGTTTTCGCTCGAGTGCGCTGCTCCAGGATCTTTGCGTACATTTTCCCTACATGACTGAGTAGTGATATGCCTCTGTAGGTACTGCAGTCTTTCTTGCTGCCCTTCTTCCATATTGGCACCACTATTGCATTTTGCCAGTCTTCGGGTACTTTTCTCTCCTCCCAAGCTTTCTGAAAGATGGTGGTGAGCCACTGAATTCCTGTTTCACCGCACACATGGATGGCTTCAGTTGTTATGCCGTCGTTTCCAGCTGCCTTTCCTTTAGGACTGGTCTTCACTGCTTTTCTTACTTCACTCTCTAGGATGGTAGGTTCTGAGTGGTCTGGGTGGCTGGGGGTGAACCGGGACTGTGTGTCTTGTGCCCATACTCCTGATGGGTTGAGTAGGTCTTTGAAATAGTTTTCCCATCTCTTCACTATTTTCTCCTCTCCATGCAATGTTTCCCCGTTTGCATCGTTGATGTAAGTGGTTGAATCGAAAGGTTCATCTCACACTCTCATCGCTTTCACACTCTTGTAAAACTCTCTTGGTGAAGCTTTGCATGTTTCACAGTTTTTCACCATACTGGGTC
The DNA here is from genome assembly GCA_030674185.1 of Monoplex corrugatus. NCBI lineage: Eukaryota > Metazoa > Mollusca > Gastropoda > Littorinimorpha > Ranellidae > Monoplex > Monoplex corrugatus. The sequence goes on from JAPXFY010000015.1 coordinate 24,284,396, forward strand.
CATGACTTTTCCTTTGCTGTTCTCACAACTTTCTTGCTGTGTCTTCTTGCAAGTCTGTACTTGATGTAGTCCTCTTCATCCTTTGACTTGACCCAGATCTTGTATAGTTTCTTCTTTTCCTTGATAGCATCCTTTACTTCTTTGTTCCACCAAGCTGTTGCCTTTCTGTTTCTTCCTCCTGTCTTCTTGGTGCCACAGGCTTCTTTTATAGTGTCCAGGAGGACTGTCTTGAAGATGGCCCAAGCTTCCTCTACGTTTAGTAATGTAGGGTCACTACAGTCCAATTTTTCACTGATGGTGCATCTGATCTGAGTCTGCACCTCTTCATCTTGAAGCTTGTGTATGTTGAGTCTTTCCGGCTGTTTCTTCTTTTTAGTGAACCTCCTCTTCTTCTGAGTGACCAACGTCATGATGATTGGCCTGTGGTCTGTGTCCAGGCCTGCGTTGGGGATGGCTCTTGAGTCTCTGATGTTGCTCCGCATTCGAGATCTTGCTAGTGTGAAGTCGATTTGAGATGAGACGTCGATGTCGCTCCATTTGTACCAGGTGTAGATCTGAGTGGCTCTGTGCTGGAAGAAGGTGTTGGTGATAATAAGGTCATGCTCTGCACACAGTTCCAATACATGGTTGCCGTTGTAGTTGCATGGTGTTCTGTGGTCACTGTGTGGACCAAGGTGTTTTGTCCATGGTGTTCTTCTCTCTCCGACTCTGCCATTGAAATCTCCCATGACGTACAGGTCTTCTTGGTCCGGGATGCTGTTGATGGTGTCCAAGAGTTTTTCAAAGAAGGAGTCCTTATCCTCATCTGAGTAGGAGTCATTACATGGTGCATACACTTGAATGTAGTTGTTGATCTTGTTGTCCTCCCTAATGCCGATCTTCAAGAGTCTTTCTGAAATGAACTCCGTACTCACTAGGTCTTTTGCCTTGTCATGGTGTAGGATGAAACCCACGCCATGTGCTGCTCTCTGTTCCTTGCTTACACCGCTCCAAATGAGAACATAGTTGGCGTCTATTTCCTTTGTTCCTGTTCCTTTCTTTCTGGTGTCTGCAATGCCCAGTATGGAGATCTTGCGCTGGGTCATGAACTCTACTGTCTCTGGTTCTTTGTTCGTCAAACCGCAAATGTTCAAGGTCCCAACCTTTTCGTTTTTCTTTATTCGTTGTCCGTTTTCCTCGCCGCGTCGTTTTCCGTTGTGATCTGTCCGTTTGTATCTCCTTATATTTTCTTGAGCAATTCGTTTATCCACAGCCGGCCTGCTAAGCCAGTCACAGCTTCACCAGTGCCCTGTTGGCCAGCATTAACTGTTTCCACCTCCCACGACGAGGACGAGGGGTTGGGCTTTGGGTTACAATTATATATATTGTTGCTCAAGAAAATATAAGGAGATACAAACGGACGGATCACAACGGAAAACGACGCGGTCCCAACCTTTTCATTTTTCTTTATTCGTTGTCCGTTTTCCTTGTATTATATATATATATGTATATTCACAAAGTACATTATGCTTCTATTTGAAGTGAAGTGGAGCTCATTAAACAATTACTAATGCCATATCGCAGCACTCACTCAGCTTTTTTAAACAAGTAGACACCATTGCAAAATAATGATATATACAACAAAGGAAAGGCGAGACATTTCTGCCCAAAGGTGTACGCAAAGCCAATGTAAAAATCTATAACGTTTGTGGGTTTACAGAACTTAATGATCTGTTGAGTGTAACGATTTACTCCTATCCAGTGATCTGTTGAGTGTAACGATTTACTCCTATCTAGTAACATTCTATGACAATTTTTTAATGTGTTCACAGGTGCCCCACCCCCACATCTGATCCATACATACTATGGAGGTATAATGTTTAAATTAATCAAGTTCTGAGAATAATTTTCACATACTAAAGAGAAAAAAAGTATATATATATAATACAGACAGAGAAGAAAAGGGTCTTTCTTTGTTTCGTTTTGTTTTTAAATGGGGGCTCGTCCGGGGGAGAAAGAGAGAGAGAAGAAAAGTTTTCTTTTTTTGTTTTGTTGTTTTTTAAGAAAAAAAAATTGGGCTCGTCCGGGATTTGAACCCGGGACCTCTCGCACCCTAAGCGAGAATCATACCCCTAGACCAACGAGCCATCTAACCCCGCTTGTCACAAATTAATATTAAAACATTACATCAGCGTAAAGTTTTCCTGCTTCCTACCAGGAAGTTTCTAATTTTAGCGGGGTTTTGCCTCATGTTGGCAACAAATACAATGTACAACGAAGAGGCAAGTTGAAAAGTTGCACTTAAACAAGTTAAAGGCATTTGATTTTCCGATCTCTTGAGGTCATCATCAACATGACGATTGTTGAAGACGTAATCCTTAGCTTCATCTACGTTGCTTCAGGCACTGTTTATACAGTCACACCGGAGTAAGTAAATGTTTTTCTCTGGTTATTTCTATTTTGGTTTGATAGTGACATAGTCAAATGATATACTAGTTGTGATAGTGAAACCAAGTCAAAGATCCCGCACATTCATTAGCCAGCGGTCAATGTACACAGATCGATCCTCCTTTTTCACTCGCATATTCCACACTGATTCATTCACCAGCTTTGCTAGTTCTGGACATTATTAACGAAGGACCTAGCTCCACCAAGCATGCCAGTCACCTGGATTCTCTGACATTATGATTATCCAATAGATACAATATAGAAGCAAAGAGCAATCGGTCCCACTGAATCTGTACTACACCTAGTCCTTGCTACTCTATGCAAACTTGACTTGAGCAAGAACAAGAACATCTTTTTTGTTTTTAATTGCAATAGGCTATAAAACATTTCCTTCTTAGTTCTTAATTTATTGAGTTGTCAGATCCAGTTGTAATATAATTCCAATAATTAGTTAGAGAGGCTAAGTTCACTCATCTGAAAGATAATAAGCTTCTGACTGCATGTCAGCATGGTTTTGTGACAGGACGCTCCTGTGTTTCTAACCAGTTGGGAGTCATTGAGGGCTGGACTACAAGTATAGAGGAGGGTAGTGCTGTGGATGTTGTATACCTGGACTTTTCAAAAGCCTTTGATTCAGTACCCATGCTCGTCACATCCAAAAGCTCAGGGCATATGGTTATGGAAGCACTGTTGTGGGCTGGACTGAAGATTTTCTCACAGGAAGAACCCAGAGAGTTAAGGTAGATGGAACAATGTCCACATGGAGAGGTGTCATGAGTGGAGTGCCACAGGGTAGAGTGCTAGGTCCATTATTATTCATTATTTATATCAATGATTTGCCCGATGTAGTCAACAGTATATGCAGCATGTATGCGGATGATACTAAGATCTACCGCTCTATCATGAATGAAGATGACAGGGATGAACTACAGAGAGACCTTGATACATTAGTTGACTGGGCGGACAAATGGCAGCTCAAGTTTAAGGTAGCAGGTACAGTGGGGGAGATGAGAAATTTGACTTTTTGGAATTACTACTTCCTATATTTTTTTTAACACAGAAAAATCATTTCTACACTATATCCTCAAAGCATTTTGCTGAAAAACAAACAGATTTGCTTCAGGAATTTTTTTAGTAAGGCTGGGGTGACCCAAAAATCTCCTGAAAATCAACGTTTGTCAAAATTGACCTTTTTTTTGTCGTTTTGCGTTCCTAGTGCGTACAAATATTAACCAATCTGCATGAATTTTGGCACAAAGCTTTATCATACTAACAGCTAGCTTGTGTCATACCAGATTTTGGATAACTTGTATAGTTTAGTAATAAAGCTTGTAAAAGTGTAAAAAAATTTAATGACATTTAACGCGAATTTTATACGCCCATAGAATGAAGACAAAACTGGATATCAAAAAGTTGGTATGACAAAAGCTTCATTTTGTAATATAGGTTATATTAAAAAAAACAAATCTTCAAAAAGAATTATACCCTGGGAATTAGTCTGTCAAAAACTATCACTATTTTTGGTATCGAAAATTTCACATTAATTTACATAATTAATTACAACACAAATTATATGAAACATTTTACCAAAATAATATTTTTTTCTATTAGAGACATGTATCCTGCAGATTTCTGCCAAAAATCAGGTTTCTAGCTTATGTATATCCACTGTTACTAAAATAAACAAAAAATAGCTTCTCCGCCACTGTACCTGCTACCTTAATGCTGGAAAATGTAAAATCCTTCATCTGGGGAGTAAAAATCAGAATTTTGAATATACAATGAGAGAACACGAAGATAGCAGCAGAGTGGTATTGGAATCTTCTAGTATGGAAAAAGACCATGGGGTGAATGTGGATAATGAATTAAAGTTTTCTAAACATACAGAAATACAAGTGAACAAAGCAAATAAGATACAAGGATTGATCAGACGCTCATATTGTCACTTGGAAGCAAATTAATGAGACTGCTATTCACAGCACTTGTTAGGCCACACCTAGAATTCGCAAATATCATATGGAGCCCTCGACTGAAGAAAAGACCAGAATTTGATTGAAAGTGTTCTTAGAAGAGCTACAAAATGCGTGCCAGGACTACACGATGTCAAATATGAAAAGAGACTGAAAATTATGAGGATGCCTAGCATGGCTTACAGGAGAATCCGTGGGGATCTCATCGAAGTCTACAAGATCACTCATGGATTATATGATTGCAAAAATCATTTTGAGATGGTTGTCAATGGCACTATAAGGGGTCATAATTACAAACTGAAAAAGAAGTTCTGCAAAACCAACCTACGACAACAGTTCTTCACACAGAGGGTGGTAGACACATGGAATGCACTAGAATACAGTGTGGTAAACACTAAATGCTGATACACTAAATGACTTCAAGAACAGACTAGATACCACCTTCAAGGATTTCATTCATCAAGTAGATATAAGCCACCCACTGATCCCACTTCCAACTCATCAGAAAGTCAGTAATTAGCGTAGGGCACGATCAAAAGATTGTTAGGTACTTAGATATTCAGTTAGACTAGTTAGTGCTGCTGATGAAAAGATCAGATAGAGGCCGTAATGACCAAAGATAATCTGTAATCGTATCGTATCGTATGAGTGATCTGGTTATCTGATTTAAAAAAACAGTTTGGTTTTGTTCTGATTAATCAGTAGGAATATTTGATTTTGGAATAACTACTTGATTGAATGTGGGCATATGTGTATATATATGTTTTCTGTTGCATTATAAATGTATGTGTGTTCTGATTTCATTGAATTTTTGTTTATTTGCTTATATCCTTTATGCCCCAACTCAGGTTAATAACAGATCATGTAAACTACAAACTTTGAACTGTGTATGTGAGTGTGTGCGTGCATGTGTGTATATGTGTGTGTTTAAACTTTGAACTGTGTATATGTGGGTGCATGTATGCATGTATGCATGTTGTACATCATGTCACGAATAAACGTGTTATGCTTCTATTTTGCACTATGCATGTGCATTACACACTGCTACATTATCTTAGCTAATAATGTGAGTGAACCAGTGTCCATATAAATATTTTGTCAATCATTTTTTTGACACAGATGTTTGGTCTACTCAGGATTCTAGACTGTAGAGTATGTACATGTGTATGATTATGTCTCAGGTGATTTGTTAATTGTATACACAAGCAGATAAAATTATGCATGTGATGTACCTACCTAATTATGGCTCTTCAGTCTGTGAAGCTGTCAACAAAACATATAGAACTGATTGTGAATGATTGCACAAATTGTAAATGACCAGTTGAAAAAATGAGTATCATCAAACATCATTTATCATGAAAATAACTGATAATGTAATCGTCATACTTTTGCCAGAGAGAAAAGCAGTGGCCTGTAAATTTGGGATAATGATCAAGTACATGTACACATTTGTTAATTCTGTTTAAAGCCCAGCCATCTATGTAGAGCTCTATCAGGATATAACTGTTTCAAAACATATACAATACTTCAGCAGGAAAAAAAGAAGAAAATTAAGTACATATATCAATGCATTTGTCCAAGGAGAAGCCCCTGGTGTTGACCACTCCATCCAATTTATCACACAGAGGATTTAAAAAACATACCTGAATACAAAAGGACACCAAACAGATAAAAGTGGGCTTAAATTATGTAAAACTGTCTCCGCATATCACATTTCCCCAGAGCCAAAAATGCACTCAACACATGCACCCAATAATCAATCCTCCAAAAAAGAATAAGACGTTATTGAGGGCATACCAGTGAATGGACCAGCAAGGCAGAAAATGATAGGAAGCATTGACAGAAAGCAAATGAAAAGGCAGAAGCAAAGAGAATGACAGAAAAGAGGAAATTTCTAGCACAGATTTTCCAGATGGTGGGGATACTGTTTATACTGAAACAGCCCCCAGCACCCCCACGGGGGGAAGTACATGTTTGAAATTGAAGCAAATATATGTAAATGTTGACCGATAGTGATACTTATCAGGTCATGTTTTCCCAGCAAGTCAACAGACCTTGTATCTTTCCTTCATAAATAGGCCTATAACAAGTTATTAATCAACAATTTTTTTCTCAATTTTTTCCCTTTAACAATGTTGTATACTTCATGACATCAAATAAACAGATATTTAAAGCAGGATGATCAAGACATACTGCAATTTATTCACCTTTTGGTGTGTAATTGCTACATTGCTATACTTGTACAGCCATAACAAACACCTTTGAAAAATATGAAAGGAAAAATTTCTATAAAAAGGAAATGAAGAGGTGAAGACGGAGGGAAACGGGAGCGGAGTAATATTCATCAGTTTGAACTTGCCAGTTGGGTTAGTATGATCTCAAATATTGTAATTTGTTCCTTTGATAGAACTGCGGACTTAAGAAGATGTCACAAGTTCAATTCGTCCACAACATTAAAAACTGGGCCTGTCTGCTGCCCATCCTGTTTCTATCATTTTGGTGGTGTCAGCTTAGTGTTTCGTGTGTTCTTTCTACCCCATCCCCATTTCCAGACCTTGCCATTGCATAGTGTTTTGTGCAGGCTTGGAGCATTTGTCAGATAACAGCTGGCAGGTTTGGGTGGAGTGCATGTGGAACTGTCCCAGTGCAACGAATCCCTTTTGAACAAACTCCAAACTCGAAATGTAAAAGCGGAAGGTATAACAATAAGTCCCAATACAATAGTGGCTGTGTGACATTTTCCTGCTTCCTGTTTGACTGCTTATTATCATGGTTGTATGATTATTATATGTGCAGGACAATCATGCTCACACAACTTTAATTGGGACAACTTATTTGTCAGGATCAAAGTTGTGTGAGCTTGCTTGCTCTAGCTAACATTAACAATAACAGTGAAGTTCCTCTTCATCTTAAAGATATGCAGGTTTCAATTTGAATGTTAAAGCCGCTATGTTTCAGTTATAGATACTAGATAGTTATATCATTTACATGACTAGAATGATTTCAGCTGAACTGATCTCTGAGTAGTCCTGTTCCAGTTATAGATAGTTATATTATTTACATGACCAGAACGATTTCAGCGAAACTGATCTCTGAATAGTCCTCTCCATGTCAGTGATTATCTATACATATAAAACTTTGAAAAATACATCAAGTATCATAACTTGTCTTCATGGTTATAGAAGACCAGGTTTTATCTCTATCTTTGTTTGCTTCTCTGTCTCTCTTTCAGTATCTCTCTGTTCCTTCTGTCTCATTCTGTCTCGTGTGCATGATTGTGCATGTGTGTGTATGCAGGTGCATGTAATGTGTTGTTGCATATTTGTGTGTGTGTGTGTGTGTGTGTGTGTGTGTGTGTGTGTGTGTGTGTGTGTGTGTGTGTGTGTGTGTTATAAAAAGGTAGTCATGGCCTGAAGGCAAAACCTGCCAGTGTTACAACAGAGTAATTTTGTTTTACACTTCCCCATTGAGATCACATGACACTGAGATTGACAACTTCCTTGTTGCCCCCTCCCCTCCCAAAAAATAACCCACTGGGTTTTGCTGCACCATCTGTGATCTGTCTGTTGCTCTTTGTGCCTCTGCAGAACATCTGGACTTTTTTTAAGTTCAGATCTTACTCAGAGCATTAATTTTTTTAGTTCCCACTAACGGCAAGGGCTAGAAGTAAAAATGCAAGGAAATGCCTATTACCTCCATAAATAAAGAATTTCTCTCTTTCTTTGAATTCTTCTGTGATGACACAATGATTCATGCCTGTTCTAAAGTAAACAAGATATCTTAATTACTTAAAATTAGTGCTGATATTTTAAATGATTGGTGCAACTAAATCACACCGCTATACCCTCACAAATCTTAATTATGCTAATAGCAAGAAGACAGACATGACATAAACTCATATTACAAAACTTCTATCTAGCTAGACTAAAAACCAAATGAAAAAAGAAATTATTTAGCATCATCAATTGTTAGGCATGAAATTGACAACAATCTTTCTTGGACCAGCCACATGAATAAATTACACAAAGCTGTATCTGGGGAAGTACACCAGCTGTGCAATATCAAACAATTCTTTAAGTTTAAATGACTATACCAGCAAATTATTTTTGCCTGCTCATATACGATCACCTATGTTATGCTTCTATACTCTTTGACCTTGCCAGCACCAGTACTTGTAGCATGAAACCATTAGTATCTTCAGGGAGCACCCAAAACTAGTAAAAAAAACTGTGCTTTTCAAACCATACAGTCTGTAACTAATGGATTCTACAGCACTTGGGTGTTCTCCCATTTAAAGAGGTATTTACAATTACCACAGGAAAACACAAGCAAAAAGTTGTACGAAATTTGTCCCGCAAATGCTTTGGTCAAACTTCCATACAAATCCATGACATCCCATTAATTTCAAATTCCGACACTTTGAACTAACATGTTTAACTCAAATCTTTGGTACTAAGATAGTAACTCAGGAATATTCTTCTGCCTGATCTAAAATCCCATCAAAATACAGCAACGTTTACGAGAGATCTTTTGTTGGAAACATAATACACTGCATCTATACAGTATTACATTTTAGATAAGAACATGTTACCCTGACTCAGTTTATAACACTGTTAAATGACCAACATTCTGTAGTATATTTTGTAAGGGATTATAGTCTTGTTTGAGTCAGTAATTGTATTTTTCATGAAATTTACCTTTGTATTGATCATCATCATGTGCTTTACCTCAAGGTTTTGGCAGTCATGGTCCTCCACATGAAAATGTCTTTTGTTGCTGCAAGTACACCTCATCCTTTTTGTCCCCACTCACACTGCAAAACTGTCTAATACTTTCTCCCATAATCTACCTGGCGCTCTCTTTCCCTATGGGGATTTTTCCGGGGTCATAAATTTCGTTTAGGAGGACTGTTACTTTTTTAGTACCAAATTCATGAAGAGCCTCAATCGTCTCTATAGTAATCTTTTCTGGTCCTGGGGATTTTCATTGTTTCATCTTTTTCATCACTGTTCTTACTTCATCTTTCATTATTGGTGGTCCTTCAAAGTTCTTTCTTTTGTCATCATCAAAAAGGTGTTCAGTGTACTCTCCCCACCTAATATTTTGTGTGCTTTTTCTAATAATCATACCATCTTTTAATTTTAAGTAACCAGTTGATGTGCATGTCTTTTTTCTGTAAACAGGTGTTTTTGGGTGTGTTTTTTTCCAGTATTTCTGTACATGTAAACATAGGGTCTGTTTTGTGTTGGTCTTCTATTTCTTTGCACTTTGTTTCTAGGTAAGCTTCTTTAGTTTCATTGCAATTATTCCTGATTCCCTTATCTATATTTTATATTCTTTTTTCTTTACTTTTTTATGTTCATCAAGTTCTTCTTTGTTTTTCTTTCAACTGTTTGGATTTCTTTGCAAGCTTCATTTGTTTTTTCAAAATTTGTCCATTGTTCCTCATTGTCCCCAACTTTTTTCAGAGCAGTGAATTTGTTTTGAACATATATACTAAATTTTACACACATCAACTCACCTGTCTTAGTCTCAACCTAAATTTTCACATTACAGGATTATGGTCACTGTTGTAGTTTGTGCCTGGCATGTTTATGCTATCACTATTAGCAAACAATTTCTACCAAATCTTTTATTTATTAGGATGTAATCAATTTGGTTTCTTGTCCTGTCTCCTGTATTCATCCATGCCTATTTTTCTTTATTTATCAGGATGTAATCAATTTGGTTTCTTGTCCTGTCTCCTGGATTCTTTCATGCCCATTTTGTTCTGTTGCTCAAACCAAGTGTTTCCTATTATGAGTTCATTTACTTGTGTATTGAATACCATTGGATTGATGACAGAATTAATAACAGCACTAGTATGGATGATTTGTAACATGTTTTGATACCTCTCTCTCTCTCTCTCTCTCTCTCTCTCCTCTCTCTCTTTTCTCTCTCTCTCTCTCCCCCCCCCCCCTTTCCCCCACCCCACTCTTCTTGTTCTCAATACTACTTATATTCCAGTTTTGTATTATGTTGATGCCTTTTGAGTTTATTTGTAGTAAACTAGATTCTCTATGAATATCAAAGTATTTGTGCATGTACACTCTCCATGGGCAAGAGATGGATGTAAACAATGTGCCTACGCCACTACCCTTGAAAGTAAAAATGTATTTGTGTTCTTTTTCTTTTGTTCCTCTTTCATTCCCCCACCCCACCCCACCCCGAGTTCTCTGTCTGCTTCCTTTTTTTTTTTGTGCCTGCATGTCTGTCTCAGTATTTGTCTCTCTTTGTCTTTCTCTGTATGCCTACCTCAATATCTGTCTTTTCCTTTTTGATGATTTAATCTTGTGAATTTTCTTGTAACAGGAATGATGATCCTTTGTATCCAAGAACATAGTTACATGTATTACCTATGTCTGCCCATTTCTTCTCCTCCCCCTTCCATGCCTACCTCAATATCTGTCTTTTCCTTTTTGATGATTTAATCTTGTGAATTTTCTTGTAACAGGAATGATGATCCTTTGTATCCAAGAACATAGTTACATGTATTACCTATGTCTGCCCATTTCTTCTCCTCCCCCTTCCCTCCCTTTTTCTCTGTATCTGTTGTTTTTATGTTTTCCTGATGCAATGTTGCAATGTTTATTAGTAGTACATATTTTAATTTGTTTGTATGTGGATATGTGTGTCTGTGTGTGATAGTGTGCATGTGATATGTGTGCACAAGTGATTGTGTGCATGTGATATGTGTGCACAAATATTCTCAACATTGTGCATGCATATGCATATCATTGTGTGTGTAGGTGCATTTTTTGTGCATCTGCCTCCGTGTGTGTGTGTGTGTGTGTGTGTGTGTGTGGTTGTGTTGTGTTGTGTTGTGTTGTGTTGTGTTGTGTTGTGTTGTGTTGTGTTGTGTTGTGTTGTGTTGTGTTGTGTTGTGTTGTGTTGTGTTGTGTTGTGTTGTGTTGTGTTGTGTTTGTGTTGTGTTGTGTTGTGTTGTGTTGTGTTGTGTTGTGTTGTGTTGTGTTGTGTGTGGTGTGTGTGGTTGTGTGTGGTGTGGTGTGTTGTGTGTGTGTGTGTGTGTGGTGTGGTGTGTGTGTTGTGGTGTGTTGTGGTGTGGTGTGTTGTGTTGTGTGTGGTGTGGTGTGGTGTGGTGGTGTGTGTGTGTTGGCGCCTGTGTGTGTGCGCGCGCGCTGTGTGTGTGTGTGCGCACACTGTGTGCTGTGTGCGCGCGCTGTGTGTGTGTGTGTGTGTTGTGTGTGTGTGTGTGTGTGTGTGTGTGTGTGTGTGTGTGTGTGTGTGTGTGTTGTGTGTGTGTGTGGTGTGTACACACATGGATGCAAATGTTTGTGCATGTACACTGTTCTTTTTGTTTGTGTATGTGTACTGTTACTATTTTCCACTTCAGTTAACTGAATCTGTTGCCACTGCACAGAATCTCCAGGAAGTACAATGTGACTGGAGTGCGCAACTTTAAAGAACACCCATTTGAACACCCATTTCTGCTGGTGAGTCTCCACCTACTTTTCAATATCCATTTTCTAAAAAGTAAAAAAAAAAAAAAAAAAAACAGAGGGCGGGATGAGGGGACGGGAAATTCTTTCACACTGACCAGTGAGGGTTATGTGTCAGTCTCAGAGTCTGCGGCAAAAAAAAATGTGTTAGCAAGATTTATTCAGTTTATGGATGGGTCGTTACCAAATGTGGGTCAAAGGTGTGGATTGTTAAAGAGATGTGAATGCTTAGGACTGGAGGTCATGGCACCAAGTCAAAGTCATAAAGATCTCCAAAAATTCTTTAAAATAGCAGTGCTTTTTGAGGAATGTGTGTGAACAGCACTTTCTCAGTAATTTCTAAAAATATATTTAATGTGTGTTTTCACTGTTATGACAGTCTACCATCATCCTTGCCTCACATTAAATTTTGTTTCATCAATGCTTTTTCAGGATCACAGTGACTTTGAAAATAACTTAGTCTGGTTTTTCTTTAATAATTTTGGTATAAAAAGGAAGACTGTCAAAATGGCTTGACTGTCTTGTTGCAGATTGTTATGAGTATTTGAGGCTTGTTTGATGTACAGGTAGAGATGCCACCTTCCAGACTGACTACAATACACTGGTGTAAATCTTGCTCAAGAAAAATATCATGCATACAGCCTCCAATCCATCCAGCTATGAATGGGTACCAGGTGAAGTGACAAGGATGGGATTGGTGCTGCCTTTATAAGCTTTGCCCAGCTTAACGATCCATACTATCTCACTTCTCTATGATTTCAAGATATTGAACACTTTTGTTTTTTAGTCCCATTTTTTGCTTATCTTAATGGCCACAGAAGCTTGTGCAGTTCTACAGTACTACGTGGAGGAGGAGGAGATGGATGATAATGGACTTCATTTATAGTACAAATTAACCTGAGTACTCACTGTTGTCTGTCCATTATACCCTTTCAAAGTGCTCAGAGCAAATTTGGTGTCTTTGCCAGTGTATGACTTCTTTCTGGCTCAGAGACAACTATTCAGGCTTCTGGAGATCAGATCAGGAAGAAGATGAAGTCCTTGAAGAAACTGATTTGCATACTGAGCTTGAGATCATCATCTGATCTACTCAGTCTTGCATGATCTCTAAGCTGAATTTATGGATAACTCACAATAAACTTTAACTTCATGACAATAAATACATAAGACAGGTTAGGGATTTTCTCTCCAACCTCCACCTTGCATGATTACCTGGGTGCCAATTGTGTGGATGAGGTAATAAACTAAGGTCCAATAATGATTATGTACAGGATGCACTAAGTGCTGTTAAAACACATTACCCTGAAAAACAAGCAAAGATATGTTTTTGTTACTGTTATTTTTGTTTAAAGCCCAGCCGAATGCGTAGAGCCATATCAGGGCTATGACCACTTCAAAACATACAAAACTTCAACAGGAAGAAAAAAGAAAAGAAAATTAAGTACACGTATTAATGCATTGGCACACATAATCTAAGGACATGCCCCTGGCGTTGACCACTCCAATTTATCACACAAGGGATTTAAAAGACATCCTAATACAAGTTTACCTAAGCCAGGCTAAGGACACCAAAACATATACAAAAACAGGCATAAATTACCTAAAATTGCTTCTGCATACCTCACCTCCCCAGAGCCAACAATGCAATTAATACATGTACCCAATTATCAATCCTAAGAAAAAAGTATGTAAGACTTTATCGAACACATACAGATGAATGGACCAGCAAGGCAGAAAAGAAAAACGACAGAAAGCAAAGGAACAAGGCAGAAACAAAGAGTGACAGAAAAGAGGAAATTTCTAGCACAGAATTTCCAAAAGGTGGGGTTACTATTTATACTGAAAGAGCCCCCGGCATCCCTACGGAGGGAAGCTATGGTATCAAAGAGATTGTCTGACAACATTTCTTAGAAAAATCCATGTTAGTTTATACAAGATGAACAAAATTACATAAACAAAAAAAGAAGAAGAAAAGAAATGGTATCATGTAATGGCAACCTATTTTCTTTTGGAGGCGCTGTATTGATCTGAAAATGCAGCTCAGGTCTAGCAAAAAGTTTAATCCAGTCCATGAACAAATACCAACAAAAAGTGAACCCAACCCAATCCAGTCTAATGTTTTCAGATGGCATTAGAGTTCCTGGCCCAAGCATTGTGCCTTTTGCTGTGGTATATAATCACTGGTGGTGTAACTCCACCCCGCAATCCTCACGCCTATGGAGCAAACTGGAATCGTCCACAGGATGATGACGACGATGAGCCCTTGAACCTACGAAATGAAGGTATTCAACACAGAAGAGAGGATGATGAAGAGGATGCACCTTTGCTTAATCATAATGCCCACGAAGATGCTGCTGGGGAAGTGAATGATGAAGGTAATCAATATTGTGTATGTATGTGGTGTTTTTCCATGTGAGTGTTAAGAGGAGGGGGAATATGAGTACGAATATGTGTGCTTATTTCTTCGTGTGGGTATGTAAATTTCGATGACGATGATCAAGTGACTTAATTAATCATTTAATGCATGGGGCTTTTACTAGTCTTTACTTTTAGGCCCATTCTCAAAGGAACAGTGGGAGAAGGTGCCTTCATGAGAAGTGAACCAGGTCATGGTAATCAATGCTTATAGTTCATTGCATGAAGCAGTCACTGATCTTTTTTACAGTCAAAGAGAATGATATGAACAGTTGTTTTCATGGTGAGTGTAGGTGATTCTCTCTCTCACCAGCTTTATCTTTAGGATTCTCTCTCTCTTCATCAGGAAGTCTGCACATTTCTAAAATTCACTGCATGTTTCTTCGATACAAGCAATTATGTCGCTGCAAGTGACAGTTGGTGTCATTCCTCACATCAGAAATAGTTAAATTGTCATTTTCTTTGGGTATAATAACTCCACAAGTTTTACTTTAACTAACAAGCTAGTTGCTTTAATATTTTGTCTAGCCTATCTGCTGGGCCCCATGAGAGGAAACCAGATCTGATTGCCCATATATATAATATATGTGTGTGTGTGTCTCTGAGAGCAGACGTGTATGTATGTGTGTGTGTAAACATACTGTCACTTTAAAATCTAAATCACCTCTCCCTCTCTCTCTCCCTCTCTCTCTGTCCCCCCCTCTTCCTTCTCTCTCTCCCTCCCTCCTTTTCTTTCACACAACCATGATGACCAGCCAATAGATCTTACCTCATAATTCTAACTGAAATGCCAATGAAGCGCTAATGCAATGCATCACACCAACTACAGCAGGGGGATCTGTGGTTTCAAATAGTACCATCCTATTGGTTCCAAATCAAATAATCATTGGCAGTCCTGAAGTAAAAGCATTCAGGCTTGTCTCTTCCATTTGATGATCTCTACTGTGGTGACATGTGCAAGAAGAGCAAGAATTATGAAAG
Source organism: Monoplex corrugatus (assembly GCA_030674185.1). NCBI lineage: Eukaryota > Metazoa > Mollusca > Gastropoda > Littorinimorpha > Ranellidae > Monoplex > Monoplex corrugatus. The sequence goes on from JAPXFY010000015.1 coordinate 24,299,688, forward strand.
ATAAGTTTTTTCTAACATTCGTCTATCAATTATCATACTCTATGTGGTACTGTTAGAGCTATCTGTTTATACATACGTTCCTTTTTTTAAGGTAAGAACTAAGATACACACATACACTTGCCATTTACATGTATTGATGTAACCAAGATTATTCCAGTGGTAGGCTGCTAAAATACCAGTATAAAATATAGACTAGATAAAACATTGGCTAGGTAGGGCCTCAAGACCTGGCCAGCTCATGGATTTATGTGCAGGCTTAAGGCTTGTGCCACGATCACCAAACACACGGCACCTGTGACGTTAGTATATAATGGAATTCGTTCCGAGTAAGGAGACATCTTGAGAAACTGAAACTGAAACTTTGCTTCTCACGGTCACATGTATCAGTCTTGTCTACTACTGATTCTGCTTTGTCACACATGTATCAGATTTATTGTCAATTTCTGTGACAGTTTCAACTGTTCCTCCATAACGGTATAATTCATAAACATCATTGGTTTTTACAGTCTGTCCTTCACTGATGCTGTCACGCTATTTTCTATTATACTGTTCAAATGTTCCATGTTATCAGCAGTGGATCTGTACCCCTGTCAGAATACCAATGTACTGTCAGTAGAATGTACTTCATGTGCGGCGGCATGCTCATAGCACAGAACAGGCTTAAAGCCATGGCAGGACTTTAGTTTATAAAGCAACATGTGTTTGAGATGTCCGCTTCATTTAGAACTAGCCTTTACAAGTAACAGCAGGCATCACATCTCTCCAACATTTTCTCACATAGTTTGATGCAGAAACAATAACATGACTTCATATTTGGTAGAATGGTAGCTATTATCTTCTCCTAATACTTCGTTAAATATAATGCAGCAATAATGGAAAATGTTATGGCAGATCAATAGGAACATTTCTGATCAGGGCAGATCTGAACTACGATGGGTGGAGCTAGTGTCTGGCAATACAAAAAAAATCTTTAGGTCTATCATTTACTCTATGGTATTTTTCTGGGGCTGCAATAGGGCTGCAGGCATATCAATGTCAGTTTCAGCTTGACCATATTATAATTCATTATGATTAACTGTACGGCCTACCCATATGCATGTGTGATTATGTGTGGAACTCTTATATAAGTTATAGTGCCCCACTCGGCCGTAACATAGTCTATATAATCTTCACAATGATGAAGGTGGTAGCCAAGGGAAAGAAAAAGAACACGAGCACTAGCTCCTGCTTTCACACTCCTCTACCAGTGCTTCCTCCACACAGGCATAGTACCAAAAGACTGGAGAACTGCCAATGTTACCCCAGTCTTCAAGAAAGGTGAGCACTACCGCCCAGAAAACTACTGCCCTATCTCTCTGACCAGTATACCATGCAAAGTAACGGAGCACATCATCACAAGCACTGTTATGAACTTCGCTGAGGAGAATGGTGTTATCACCAAAGCACAGCATGGATTCAGACGTCAGCGGTCCTGTGAAAGCCAGCTTATCGGACTTGTGGATGAGCTATCCGTAAACCTTGAGGCTGGAAAACAGACAGACATCCTCATTATGGACTTCTCCAAAGCGTTTGATAAAGTCTGCCACTCCCTCCTGCTCCACAAGATCCATTCCTTTGGTATCACAGGGAAAATACACACCTGGATAAAAAAATTTCCTCTCGGATAGACAGCAGTCAGTAGTGGTGGATGGAGCTACTTCTAGCCCTATTCCTGTAGAGTCTGGAGTTCCCCAAGGCTCTGTCCTTGGGCCTAGCCTATTCTTACTCTACATCAACGACATGTCGACTGGACTGTCCTCCACTACTCATCTCTTTGCTGATTACACTCTGTGCCACAAAACTATCTCCTCCACCAACGACCAGCAAGCCCTACAAAAGGATCTCGACTGCCTCGCAGAGTGGAAGCAAAAGTGGTTCATGAGTTTTCACCCAGACGAATGCCAGACACTGCGAATGAGCCTCTGATCTCAGCTGGAGCCCCCACATCTCAAAGGTCTCCAATCGTGCCAACAGGACCCTTGGCCTACTGGGACAAAACCTGAAAGTAGGCTCCCAACATATCAAGCAGCAAGCCTACCAAACACTAGTCCGCCCAACCCTTGAGTATGCCAGCTCTGTGTGGGACCCCTACATAAAGATGGATGTCAAGAAACTGGAAGCAATCCAACGCCGGGCTGCTCGCTGGATCACCCATCGACACCAGAAACTGAGAAAGCGTCCAGTGTTCAAGACATGCTGGAGACTCTCCAGTGGTCCCCCCTCACAGAGAGAAGGAGAAAGGCGAGGCTGACAAACTTCTATAAGTTCCACAATGGAAGCCTCATCATCAACAGGTGCCACAAACCTTCTCAAAATCCTTCTGCATCCAAAGGAACCTGACGGTCGCTCCCAGCAACGTACCACCTTTCCAACTGCAGGGCACTATACAGACAAAAGTCTTTCTTCCCCAGGACCGTAACCGACTGGAACAGCCTTCCTGCTGAGGTTGCACTCAGCCCAACCCTGGAAGGCTTCAAATCTCAAATCTGATCCCACCACCCCTGGCCCAGCATACTCTACCTCAGGAAACTTAAAACTGCACGCAGACCCCCCTTATAGTCTAAAGAATCTTCACAATGATGAAGGCGGTAGCCAAGGGAAAGAAGAAGGAGCACAGCACGCTTGCAGGGATGAAAATCTGTGACCTAGCCCATTTCACCCAATCCGCCAAATCGGATGCTGGGCCTTTAACTTTTAACAGTTGACGGGGCTATCACTAGTATCAGCTTGGAAATTATATTTTTGTTTGAAAAACTGTGTCATTGTGATTGTTAGTTTAGTAAAACAAACCAGAGGGGACGTAGACATGTCACTTGCCTTTAAATTTCCTGCTGATTCATTCTGTACGCTTCCGCTGTGTCGACGTGATGAGCACTTCGACCTGTGAACAGCGTTGTCATCGCATTGGTCTGACTGGATGTGTGAATGGCGGCTGGCCTACTCCTGTACTGGCTGTAGTCATACGGAGAACGGCGACTGTCAGGTCGTTTCTGTCCTCTATCTTGACTGAAGACATGATGTACATTTCTTGCAGCATCTTGTTTAGAGTGCTTTGTTAATTGTGCGGCTGTCTTTTCACCAGCATGGTAGAATGAATTCTGCCTGAAAACACAAGTTATATCTGCCGCTGAATTGCCTGGCGGGGTAACTCAGAACAAGGGAGGTCACCTTGTCAGAGTGTATGAGTTCGTGTTCTTCGAACTGTATCCCAAATGGGTACTTCAAAGTTCGGAATGTCTTCAAGATTGATCGTATTCGAACAGTACATCTATCATACGGGCACCACGTTAATCTGCCAGTCATTATCTGGCAAACTCATTGAGTATGCGCAAAATCCATGTGTGCTTGGACTTCCATCTGTCTCTTATCTCTTGTTGCCCCAAGCATCTCCTCCACCCTCCTCGTCTTCAGCCACACCGCTAGTCCGTCTAGCATTTTCTCCCTGGGTCTACCTGGTGCTCTCTTTCCCTCCAGCTTTCCCGTTGTGACCAGGCGCTCCAAATCCCCCTTCCTCATAAAATGGCCTATGAATGTTGCCTGTCTTTTCCTAATCTTCCTTATGAGTGATCTACTTGTGTCTGCCTCCATCAAGACTGTCTCGTTTGTTTTCTTTGCTGTCCATAGAACTCTCAACAAGGCAAGGTATTTGAAATGAGCAAGGAGTGAGGGGGTGGTGGGAAGGGAGGACGTACCGGACTTTCTTTATCAACTATCAAGTCAATGGACGGATGTAGATCAAACTCAAAGCTGACACCACTAAAATATTTGAATGATGAGGTGGGCAGTGAATACATGTTGCTGGCAGGGACTGAACATATGATAACAGATCTTGGGTCTTCTGTCATCAGAGCCAGCCAGGTGGGTAGGAAACCTCTCTCTTTACACACACACACACACACTCACACACACTCACACACACACACACACACATACACACGCCACACACACACACACACACACACACACACACACACACACACTCTCTCTCTCTCTCTCTCTCTCTCTCTCCTCTCTCTCTCTCTCTCTCGTACATTCACACACACACACACACACACACACACACACACACACACACACACACACTCACTCACTCACTCACACACACACACACACACACACACACACACACACACACACACACACACACACACACACACACACATGTACACACACAAAGAAACTGCAGATTTTTTCTGCATCCATTACTTCTCTCTTTTTAACAGTTCAAATTAAAAATTGTGTATATTCAGTATTCACACACATGCACACACACACACACGCATATATACGCGCACACACTCACACACATCCTCTTAACTCCTCCTCTATCCACCCCACCCCTCACCTTTTTTTTTCTTTTTTTTTTTTTTTTTTTTTTGTCTAAAATCACTTTAGTGAACAGACATTAAATCAAAGACCACACACACACACACACACACACACACACACACACACACACACACACACACACACACACACACACACACACACACACACACACACACACACACACACACACACACATATGTACACATACACATCAGTCATTTTCTGTATCTGTTGAAAATGTGAATGATAAATCTTTGTTCCTTTGTGTATGCATCTGTCCTTTCTCAGCCCTCAAACAATATATTTATGTGAAATCCCTTTTGACTTTCCAGTTCCTGAAGGTCACCTGCAGATCCCCAACAATCCTGCCTGGAATCAACCACCTGTGGATCAAACCAAGTTTAACTTGCTTCTCTTTTTGGTGCCTGCCTTCTTCGACCTGAGTCGCTATGGACTCATGTACATTGCCATCAAACTGGCCTACCATTCCAGTTTTATGCTCAGCAGAAGTATGTCATGAACCATTTGTTCTGTGGTGATAAAATATTTTAGGGAGACAGATGATAAAGTGCTTATTAGATACTTCATCACACTTTACTTCCATATTCTTGATATAAAATCAATTCATACATTGTCAAGCATGCTGTAACTCAGGATGAAAAATTGGGACCACAAAATAGACAATCTTTCACTTATACTTCATGCATGTATCTTTCATGATGACATACCTGACCTTCATTTCATCAAAGATGCCTCTCTCTGGGCCTTGTTGTCAGTTGTAATCCAAAAATGTATAATGTATAGCTTGTCATCCAGTCTTTAATCAAAATGTCCCTAAGTACCGGTACTGAAATTCTTATTATTCTTTGATCACAGAAAGGAAAATTTTGTCAGATTCTGTTGACTGTCATTTTCTAGATTTGTCTGAATTTCATTACTACTTCCACGACATTACCTTCACAGTGCTCTTTCTGGCTTTTAAGATTGTGTATTGTCCTTCATAAGGATCACTACAAGCAGACAGTTTCCAGCACAGTGGTGTTGAATTAAACAGATTGAATTAAACGTACCTAAATTAATTGACTTAATAGTAATAATGACACTAATGATGACAATAATAATGATAATGATGATTAGTAGGATTATGACAGTGACGATGATGACAATGATGATGACAGTAACAATAACAACCATGATGATGGTGATGATAAGGATGAGGATGATGATAAAAGTAATTATGATAATGATTTTAAGTAATAAATATGGTGATGATGATGGTGATGATGATATTTATTTCACTGAATGCACTTGACACATGTATATGTATGTCAGTAAGAATGTACCACAAGTAAACATACACATAAAGATTTCAGGCAATGATAGTAGTTTTAATACCAGTCACAGCAGTACAAGTATTGACTGCAGCAATTGTAGCATTGATGACATAATGAAATAATCTGGTGCTGCACTCTCTCTCTCACACACACACACACACACACATACACACACACACACACACACACACACACACACACACACACACACACACACACACACACACACACAATCTCTCTAATAAACTGTTACCATAATCTGTCCTTGGTTACCTGTTTATCCATAGGTGCATCAGTACTGTTCACAGTGCTGCTGAGAGTGGCCTTTCTGTCCAAGCACATGGCCAAATACATGTGGGTGTCCACTGGCATGGTCATTGTGGGTCTGGGGCTGATTGGCATGACTGACTTTGTGCACGGGACTCCTCCTGGCTATGATAAATATGGCTTGGCTGCTGGTAAGAATGAATTTTTTGTCAAGTGATGTGAATCAAAGGGACTGCCAATTTTGAAATGAAGTAAAAACCAGAAGGAAGAAAAAGAGAATGAGGAATATGTACTTAACTGATGACACAAGACAGTCACAACATTTCAGCCAACTGGCCTTTGTCAAACCAACACAGAAGGCAGTTAAAACAAACAAACAAAAAAACACATGATTATGAAGTATGGAATTATGGAATGATTAGCAGTAAAAAAAAATTTTTTTAAAGTATATACTTTCCCCTATCATTTATATCATTTTGTATTAAGTATATATATGTATTAAGTATATATATGTATATGTATATATATATATATATGTGTGTGTGTGTGGTGTGTGTGTGTGTGTGTGTGTGTGTGTGTGTGTGTGTGTGTGTATGTGTTCATGTGTGTGTGTGTGTGTGTATGTGTTTTGTTTTATTCCAGTTTCTTTTTAAAAGTATAAAGATTGATCGATTGATGTTGAATGTTGACATTTGTGTGTTATCTCTGTGCATTGTGTCTGCAAACAAACTATCAGCAGATATGGTGATCAGGTTTGTTTTTTTTAAATCAAATTGGGGTCATGTATTTAGAAAGCAAAAGTTCATGACTTCCCAGAAGATGGTGTCTAATGTTTGTTAGATCAAAACAGGTGTAACTGAACTCCATGGAAATGTCCACTGTGAGCAGTGTATTGTCTAGTTGGAGCCTGTTGGCAACTTGTTATTGACAGCTTCTGTATAGTCCCTGGTACTGGGACTGATTCAGAATGAGTTTTGTTTTGATCATGCGTTAGGGTTCTCACTCTGAAATTGTTGTGTGAGGGTATTATTACAAAAAAGATGTGAAGTTTGGAATTTGTACAAGAGGGATTCATCATTCTTAAACAATTCAGTGTATATGCACTCCACCCAAATCTGCTACAATTACCTGGCAGATTCCCAGATGGGCCAAAGAGCTATGGATGGTAAGGCAAGATAACAACCACAAAAAAAATCTCATGAATAGTTTGACAGTATTCTTTTCTGTGAATTAACATATTGATTTATTCATCTATATACTTACTTATTTTGTTCTGATCAAACTGACTTTGCGCATTATACAGGCTATATGATGACTATAGCTTGACTACATATATGCTGGTGTGTTTTGAGTGTTGATATTGTTGTTCTCAAATTTGTTTTAAATCTGTTTTTAACAGTAACTAATAGCACATGAGTTAATACAGAAAACAATTGTGAACATTACAAACAAGTGCCACAACAGCAGTTAATTTACAGCAGACCATAACCATCAAATATGAACAACACTAAACCTGAGGTCAAGTTGTTCATATTGGATGCTTGTGGTCCGTTGTACATTATTACCTGCTCTAGTTGTATTTTTTTTATGAACAACACTGCACCTCAGATCAACTGAAAGCAGCAAGAATTTGTTATTTTGCACAAGAGCAGATTCATCAAAGACTTTAACAACTATAGAATTACTGCTCTTATCATGCCAGCAAAATTTTGTTCATCATAATATTAAACAGAATGATATCAAAAGTGGAAGAGGACCTGTCAGACTGTCAAGCATGTTACCGGGCCAATAGAGGAACTACTGACATGCTGTTTGTTTCACAAATCATGAAATCCAAAACAAGTGTGACTGCCCATGTTCAAGCAAACAGAACCAGAAAGAGCACGAAAAAAGAATAAGAAAGTGTATTTATTACAACAAGACAAGACAGGCGCAAATTTTCGGCCAACTGGCCTTTGTCAAGCATAAGATCACAAACAAACAAACACCAGATACAAAAATTAGGACAGAAAGAAAGACTGAAACTTCCCTGCTGCTCTGTCCATTATGAAAAAAGGAATAATCATAAGAAAAGGAATGATCATTAGATTTTTCCTTTTCTCACACTGGACAGAGCAGCAGGGAAGTTTCAGTCTTTCTTTCCTAATTTTTTTTATCTGGTGTTTGTTTGTTTGTTTTCATGTTTTTATCCGGTTCACAAATCATGATCAAGAAAATTGGAAACAGCGTGCAAGGGGTCTTCAATGCTTTCAGCAGATCATTTGACAGTGTCATACACAATCATCGTTTTCACATGTAAAGAAGATGGGCCTCCCAGAACACCTAATTTCTCATATTGCAGCTGTTTACAGTGACCAGAAAACAGCAATTACATAAAACAGCCAAAACTGCGAATATTTCAGCATCAGGAAAGGAGTCCGTCAGGGCTATGTTCTCTCACCTCATCTCTTTAGTATCTACATGGTGCAGATTGTGAGAGAAACAGATAGTAAAGACAGGGGAATGAAAAATGGCCATCAAAACATCACAATTCTTTGAGATCCAGATGATACTGCATGAAAAGAATTCTGTACAGAATAGATGCAGTGGGCAAGAAGGCAGGCCTGAATCTGAATTTCAAGAAGACAAATGTAATGCACCTAGAAGGAGTAGAAAATCAAGCACATCAAGATCTTCGAATCAACAAGACTGCATTAGGAAATGTGAGTGGTTTGAAACAGTGAAGCTCAGTTAAAGCTCATGATGACATCTGTACTAACGACATCAAACTATAAGTAGGAATGACAAAACAGAAGATGATCCAACTTAGCAACATTTGAAAAGACTGGAGCATACCAACTGCCCTTAAAATTAAAACTTTAAAATGTCTGGTTTGGCCAGTAATACATGTATTATATAGCTGTGAAGCTTGAACATGCAGAAAAACAGATGAAAATAAGGTTGAAGGAGCAGAGATGTGTTCTTCAGCTGGCTTCTTAGAGTCCAAAATGGACTGATAAAAGAACAAGTAAAAGCATTTTGACCAAACTGACAGTCCAGCATCAACTGTTGGCAGAAATTAGCAAAAGAAACATGAAACACATGCAACCCGCATCACCACCACCACTGTAATGCCAACAGTTTTGAAGGAGAAGTTGAGGCCAGAAGAAATCCTTGCAGATTACCCACCTGTGTTCACTTACCACATGCCTGTGCTCATGAGCGCACTCACGTGCGCACACACACACACACACACACACACACACACACACACACACACAGAGATAGAAAAAGAGAAATGAATAACTCAATCAAGATTGAGAGTTTTATGTGTTTTTACAGGTTGTTTGCTGATGGTGATGTCACAGATCATGATTGCCATGCAGATTGTCTATGAGGAAAAGTTCATGGACAAGCACTCTATCCACCCCCTCAGAGTGATTGGCCTTGAAGGTGACTTTTTTGGGGAGGGGGGAGGGTTTGTTGTTGTTGTTGTTGTTTTACATGCACACTGTCCTTCATTCCAAGGTGACTTTGTCTTTTCTTCTTATTTTTCTTCATATTTTTTTTTTCGCCAGACACATTTTCTTTCATTCCATAGACTATTTATTCATATTCATATATTCATTTCTTTTGCAGGCCCCAGTAGCTCAGTTGCTTTGAGCGTCAGATTTACATGCTTAAGGTTGTGAGCTCAAATGCCGGAGTTTGCTTTATTAAAAACTGGCCAACTCACTGTCCCATCCCATTATTGTTGTTCTGGTGGTGTCAGTATAGGATTAGATAAGTCTCCCTTCCCCCACTTCCCTGGGATGGCTACCCCCATCGGCCACATCACCTGACGTGGGTGTCAACGTAAAAACTTGACCAAATCAATCAAAATCATTTCTTTTGTCACAATGGATTTACTATGTGAAACTCGGGCTGCTCTCCTCTTTGAGAGCACATTGCCACAGTGCAGTGTCGACTTTTTTTTTTCTTTTTTTTTACCAAGACTTAAGAAAGGCTACAATGCTGACCTTCAAGGGAAGGGACCTGGGAAATCAACCTATCAAGTGCCCTGCTCTTCATTATTTTCAACTGCTGTGGGATCTTTAGCATGCGCAGGCCAGAAGGCACACAGATCTGACTCCTTTTTAGTCTCTTTCTGAAGGTCAAGTCATTCAGTTTGATTTTCTGGTCAAAACTGTGGGGAGTTATGTGGCAGATTCCTTGAGCTTATGCAAGGTCTGGAAATGGGGAGGGGCATAGGACCTGTGAAACACTAACGCCATGAGATTGATCAGATGTTTAAGATAGGCAGAAAAAAATGTGAATGATAGCATATTCCTTGAACTATTTGAAATCAGTGTTAACATTTTAGACTATTCAACCCCCTTCCCCCCCCCCCCCCCCAAAAAAAAAAGAAAAGGTAAAACCATAAGCTGTCATGTGAACAAGGAAGAAAATTTAGTGTAACAAGAACGGGTAAAATGTATTGTCCTTTAAAGCTTATAAGATGCTGTGTAACTTTAACAATTACAGTAAGAAGACCTTGACTATCACTATTTGGCTGTATATGTATTTTTATGGATTTGGTAATGTATGGAAAAATAGGGGGTCTAAATTTTTTTCTGGATTCTTGAAATGTTATAGGCAGTAAAGTATTCAAGTATTAATTGTGCTTGGCTTGGCTAGCATGACAATATAAAATACATTGTGTGTGTGTGTGTGTGTGTGTGTGTGTGTGTGTGTGTGTGTGTGTGTTGTGTGTGTGTGTGTGTTGTGTGTGTGTGTGTGTGTGTGTGTGTGTGTGTGTGTGTGTGTGTGTGTGTGTGTGTGGTGCAAAAAACACTGTGACTGAAATATTGTATGACGAAAGAGGGTTATATCCAATTTCTGAAATGATTTATTTTTGATTTAATCTTTTGTCAGATGACAACTCTGTTAAATTTGAAAGACTTCTCTATGAGTTATATGTAAACAGCATACATGTTCAGTTTGGATGGATCATATTAAGAAATTATTGATATATTGTGTTTTAAATTTACTTGGGAATCTCAAAATTTTGGGAACAAATCCAGATTTTGTAAAAATTGTTTCTTACTCATTCTAGGCAAGTCATCAGCAAGACTGGAAGAAAGCTTTGGAAAATCATACTATATGCATATCATATTGACATTTTAAACATGAATTTGGAAACAAGAAATACATTATACAGCTATCAAACAGTTGTGTTTTTCCTTTGATTAGATATTGATGCAGCCATCATAAGCTTGTCATTGAATTGGGTAGACACAAAGGAGTAAATAGAAAAAGCAGAATATGTAGATTCTGTGATCACAATGTCTTAAGCGATGAGTTTCACTTTATTTTTGAATGTCCTAAATTCATCATGATGATGTGAATTTTCTTTCACAAAACTGTCTGTCAGTTAACTCGGTGTTATCACTGTGTAACTTTATTTCTGGGAGGAAAAAACATTGCTTTTAATTAGCAAAATTTATCACATTTTCTAAAGAATGTGTTGTAATATTCAGAACATTTGAGTGTCATAAGATCATTTTATATGTATTTTTTCCTTTTGGACTGTAAGAGTTTTTGCCTGCTCAATAATGGATATTATTTCTTTAGTACTTTCTTTTGTTAGCTATTATCCTCCCAGGGTTAAAGGATCTGTTGAACATTGAACATTGTGTGTGACCCATTCTCACAAAAGGGGGCATTAGTCGATCTCTAGTCTTATCAAGTTATTGGTATCATTGGAAAAGGTGTGAAATTTCCTTTCCAGTAATATAGATGAAGTCTAAAGGGGGGGAAAAAATTTAGAAGTTGTGTCCATTTAAATTGTCATATGTGGATAACCCTTGTTTTGAGAAAATGCAGAAGAAAGTTTAACAACATTCACTTGCAAACTTTCCCTAGCAGATATTTTAATAAAAGTATATTTAGAATATTAACTCACTCGGGACAGAGAGTTTTTCCCCTTGCTTTTCCCCACAGACGGCCCATTTTGAAGGGTTAGGAAAAAAATCATAAAAAATACAAAACATGAAGGAACAAAATGAAATTTTCGGATCTGAATATTTACATGCAGGGTTAGTTCATGCCAAAATATTGAAGTTCTTCCTTGAATAATTCTTCTTCGTGTGCCATGTTGAAAATACCCCCAATTTTGTGGTCAGGATCACCGTACAGTCACACACTTTGATCAGCTCAATGAACACACAGTCAAAGGTGAGAAGGTCTTTGTATGCACAAAATAACATAAATAAAGTAGACTTTGCTCGGGGTAAAAAAAAATTATTAGTGATATTATATAAATAAATGTTACAAATTGTTACACAGGGGAATTTGGAAGAAAAAAAAGGAGCACACCGGATGCTTCAGTCCCTATGCACTATTTTCCTAATAATCAGTGTAGTTCTGTACTGAATGATACAGTTGGAAGTAGGTGATGGTCTTGTTGGGCTGGCATAGTTTGTCACAGAGGGCAACCCTACACTTTTTACACCAGTTGGGGGTTTGCCGCAGTTGAACCTCCGGGTGTCTCCTGCTGCCAGTGCTACACACATGGCACTTCCTATAGTTCTTCCTGCCACTGGGGATGGGTGGCAGAGGGCAGGAGAAGTGCTCATTCTGCTTGCCGCTCAGTTCTCTTATGCATATATGTTTATGACAATAGAATTTAGAAAGTCTTCTGTCACAAACTGATTGAAGAAATCAATGGAGGCGTGGCACTCAGCTGGGGCGTGTAGGCAACAAATGCCAGAGAATGGAGGCAAAGTGGGGATAAAACTAAAATCTTTGTGCCAGTCACGCATAAGAAAGTCAATGAAACCTCCATCAGACATTTGACTCACTGTACTTGGCCCACTGACTGCTCGCCTCTCATAACGTGTACGCCCACCTCACTCTCCCACTTCACTGTCGTCTGAAACTGGGTCACTGTCAATACCTTCTTGCTGGCAGCTTTCATCTAGGAAACACTTTCACCATCATCTTCATCATACTCGTCGATGTCGGATCCTTCAGTCTGAAGCATTTCAATCACTTCAGCAGCAGTACAACGCCGATGTCACGATCTACTTTGCTCCAAAACTTGTACTCGCCTGCGACGCCATTTTTGACACGAATGCAGATTAGCCAGTCGTGTGGGGTGCCGAAGTCAATCATTTTCCGACGAGTGTATTGCTATGGAATCTCATGAAGTAACTTTCCACTTGACCCTTGACATGTTTGCAATGTCCAGTATAGCTTCAGTTGGCATGCCACGACACGAGGGAAGCATTGAAAAATTTTTAATTATCGAAATCGCTAAAGCGTTCCATCATCTGAAACCGTGCCTTATGTCAGGAACGCTATAGCGTTCCGTCGTACGGAGAGAGTTAAAAAAAAGCTGTGTGTAGTGCTCATGTGTCATCATAAACTTCAAATTGATGTCTGAAATATTAAGGTTCTGTAAGGGGTAGAGATGTAGTGCTGTTGTGAAAACGGCCAGTTTCATGTAATTTCAAGAAAGCATTGCAGAGATGTATCATCACCTTCACCACCTCTATGATGCTGTATCTGTTCAGTTGTGTGTTGCTTATATCTCTGTTTGTGAGAACAAGTCATATTTAGTAGTGACAATAAAATAATATATGATGTTTAAGATGACTTTATACCCACATGTATAACTGCCTGTCAGTAAGGGGCCTTGCCTTTTATTGAATAAATCATCCATAAACATATTCATGTGCTCTCTTTGTGTTTACCTTGCCTTATCTTTTTACCTTGTCTTATTTTGTTATATCAAGTATGCATTCTGATTCTATTTTTGTGTTTTTTTCCTGGTTTTTATTTGCTTGAATGTGGGTGGTCCCATTTGTTTTGAATGTCTATCTTTGCTTGTTTGTATCACCACTGCATGAACATAACAGATGCAGCAACAAAAGGCAAATACTTTTTCCGTTGTGTTGGTCAGGATGTTTTGGCAGCATAGTGGCTGTGATACTCCTTCTGCCCTTCTCCTACGTCGGAGCTGGACCTTTCAGCGTTCTGTACATGGGTCATCTGGTGGACATCAAGGATGCCTTTCTGCAGATGAGGGGCAGCTATGTGCTTGCCTTATGCTTTGTTGGTGAGATAGTCATGTTTTGCTTCTTTTTTTTTTCTTTTTTTGACACAGTTCTTTAATTTTCACCCTGCACAGTTTTTTTTTAATTTGAAATGAAAATGTGACAATAGCAAAACATGCTTCAATAATTCAGTGTAGATGCATTGCCATGTGCTACAATAAAACAGTGAACCAAAAGACCATATGAAGCAGGCATTATTTCTAGGACAACACTGATCCTAAAGAGTTAATTCCCCTGCCTATAAATAATTTGAAATAATAGACAGGAAGTTCTAAAGAGTACCTTGAAAGCTTGAAATGAGAATTCCATGATTTGTTACATTTGGTGGAAAACATGCTTTTGTTTGTATGTTATCGAGGTAGCTATTTCACCAAGCACACAGTAGCTATCCGTGCACTGTATGACCCATTTAGAACCAGTAATCATGTACCTATTTCACAAGTCAAGTGGCAATGTTAGGAGATAACAAACCCCAGGTTATAGTCCCCCAACACACGCCAGCCAGGTCCTGCACAGCCACCAGACCAAGAGAGAATGAAAGAGCTCTCCTTTGCCTTAATTTGGGACTTCATCTCTGTACTGGGCAGGCCATCCAGCTTGCCCAGCTGTCAGCTGTGCTGTCTGTACTATAGTCTTGACTGTTAGTAACTGGAAGCTCCTGTCATTGTTTTACCAAAATGTCAGTGGATGTTTGTTCAGTTAGAAAAGTGGTCAGACATGATATGGTAGACACAGCCTGTTTTGTTTTTCAGTCAGGTCTGATATGCCCCGTAAAATTTCTTATGGTTGTAACAGCTTCCCAGTGAGGAATTTGAGCAGTGGGTTGATAAGCTCTTGTAATAAAGCCGGGGGCTCTAGAGCTGATATGTACAGTTCAGTCCCAGCCCACAACATAAAACCTTGCCTGTTGACTTAATGCTTTAATTATTTTGATGGTGTCAGCATAATGATTGTATTATAAGTCAAGTCTCCCCCACCCCTCCAACATCCCTTTCACTTTATTTCAAGACCTCGCCAACAGATAGGGTTTTGTGTAGGCTGAAAGAGTTTGCCAGAGAACATAGATAGTAGACTGGGTGGAGTGCATGCAGAATTGTCTGAGTGCAATGAACCTTCTTGAACTTTTCTTTCTATTGAAAGGTGAATGTAAGGATGAACAGTATGATTCATGTATCTGTAAGTTAGATGCAGTCTCAAGTCCTTTACTTGCGCATTGAATTTCTGCACAGGTTCGTGGCATTTTGCCTTATTATTCTGATTTTGATTGCATGACGTTTGTTGAGGAGTGTGTACAGAATCGTGCATTTACTATGCCTTGATACTTTTTTGTACAAAATGAAACAGAAGTTAAATCTAATCATTTACATAACACTGAGTGAAGGTTGTAAGGATGTTTCTCGTTCACCTCATCTTTTTATTGTTTTCTGTTGTTTTGATTTTTAAAAGTATCTGTTATTTTTCTGAAAACATTTATTATGTTTATTAATTTGTTTTTGTAGTTTTGCTGTGTGTGTTTACATCTTCTCAATCTGTGAACATGTAGATCTGTTTAGATTAAGCAGGTGAGAAATAACCATTAATATTGCTATTGATGTTCTGCTGCTATGAGAAATACTCACTATCATTGTTATTAATATTACTGCTGTTAATAGTAGTAGTAGTAGTAGTTCTGTTGTTGTTGTTGTTGTTTTGATTATTATTTTTTCCTATGTTATTTTTCTTTTTGATACACACCAAGTCAGATAACAATGTGTGGTGTGCCATTCCTGCAGGAATGAATTCCAAACCTCTTGATTTTACATGCATATTTTGCAGGGAGGATTGTGAGCAAGACAGTCAACTACTATTCAGGTCTGCGCTTTGTGGCTAACCAACATGATGCTGCCAAGCGTATCACCATTGATGTTCAACATGATCTCATCGTCTGGGGCATCTCCCTCGCCGTGGGCTGGCAGAACTACTTTTACCCTCAGGTGCACTTTTTCTGTCCCATCAGTATCACTGCTTTAGTGGCATGATCCCCACATTACTTAGTTCACGTTCCTAACGTAGAACTTATGGTCATTCAGTTGCGTTCCTGAGACCAACAAATCCACAGAAGCCATCAGTGTCATGAAATCACTATCAGGCCACCCACCAGAGATTTTGCTGGTGCTGGGTCTTTTCAGTAAAGTTCATTATCACCTGTTTTGATTCAGAGTCCTTACAACATTGACGCACAACACAGTCAACCTCTTATTGTTGCAGTACTCATTCAGTCACAGAAATAAAACTCCACAACATCATCACTGTCGTCACCATTCTCATGACCATGTCATCGTGAAAAATTGTTCAAGAGTCTGTGGCGCTTTACGCCCTGCTCTCATGTTGATTACGGTTTCAGTTGGTTTGGTGGTGTCATTGAGAACCCAAATGAATGGCATGGATAGTAACAAAGGAGCGGTGCAGAAGATGGGGTCGAGAAGAAAAGCAACCATCCCACCCACCAAATCTCATTACCTTTGAGTCAGCCTTTCTGAGGATAACTCCTGCTCCTTTCTTTTTATGTCCCTAACCTGGATTAAGGTCAGGTATCCATTCATGGCTGCGTTAACTTGACACCACATATGTTAAGTCATGCAATCCAAACTGAAATCAGTTTAATGAGATTTGATGATGGTAGGAAATCTGTCTCACTGACATCCAAGTCTCGCACCGTCGATTTGACTTATGTGCAGATATTTTTTATTTGTTTAATTTTTTGTAACTGAAAATACAAACAAGTTTACTGTCTATAGTGAAGAGTGATTACTTGTTTCTCTGTGTGGATTCTGTCTTTCCAGTTTGCGTATCACATTATTGTCCTTCGTTTTTTTTCAGGTTTCAGTTTTCTGGAGTGAGTGCTCTGACACTGGGCTATCCTGTCCACTGTTCTGTTAGCATCATTTTTATAGAAAGAAAAAATAAGAAACATCCCCCCCCCCACACACACACACACACACTTCACATTCAGTATGTTGGTTTAGCTTTTACATGAATTTTAACTTCTTTTTTTTCAAGTGGGGACAGGTGTTTTGTGTCAGTGCACTCACTCCTCAAAGTTGAGGTCAGGCATGACAAATCTGATTGCCAAATACATGGTGACCAGATTTATGCCCTGACTTAAATATATCATCGCAGACTACCCAGTTGCGGTTACTAGACCTCTCTTTAGAGATGGGAAATATCAAGCAGTAATGGAGAGGAGATGGGTGCCACCCTCTAAATGCTGAGTTGAGGTAGCTAAATCTTATTCCCCAACAAAAGCTAAACTTATAAGAAAAGCTTTACAGTTACCTATGCTAAAGAAAATGTGGTTGTTTCACTGACAGATCATTGGCTATATCCTGGTGCCAATTGGAATGATGGTGTATTGTGATGTCATCCCCCTCCCTGCCGTCTTCCGCCCTGACCCGATCCCACCTCCTGGTGGCCCACTGCTGGAACATGAACAGCTGCAGCTTGATGGTAAGAAGGTTAACATGTTTGTTTTATCATTGTATCAGGGATCAGCATACTTAGGGATATTTCCATCATGCTCGCCTTTTTTTCTATAGTATGCTTACAAAAAGTAAAACATTTCATAAATCAGTGGTTGTGGTGATTGCTTAACACATCCGTGACGGGCTGCTTCACCTACTGCCGGGCCACACTAAAAGTCGTTTCAGTGGTATATGGTACAAAACTGGATGGCGGCTAAAAGCTATTTAAGTAATAGCTTTATAAATAGCACAGCTAAACTCAACATCCTTTTTTCATGAAGTACACAACTTTTGGTGACAATTGGACTTCGTTTAGGCCTGATAGAGAGTCTTTTTTACATCTACTGGAAATTCATTGGTGGCAGGCTCAGGCTGGCAGGAAGTTCAGGCATAGGCAGGGCCAGTCACAATAGTGTTAAGTATTTCTGTCAATAGCAAAAAAATTAATCATGGCTATAGCATGCTTGTAAAGAATAAAACACATTTTATATATCAGTGGTTATCCAAACAAATAATTGTACATGATCATGATTGAACGTTAACTAGCAGTTATGTGTTATCTGTCCCGATATTGCCTTTTTTCAACTTTTATGGATCAGGCTACAAGCTGTTTACAATATTTATTTAATAGTTAATAATGTATATATAATTTGTGTATTTTAGTGTCATCTTGTTCAGTTTCTCACTTCCTGTCCTTATTTCCAGACAAATGTCTATGATTTAATTATGCAGTTGTTGTACCTTTCCTTCCTAATCTTCTGAGTCACTTGTATTTTCAGAACAACGCAGAGATGCAAGAAATGGAGATGTTCAGATTGAAGATGATAACAACCCATAGTGAAGTGGAGCAGAAATCTGGAATTTAGGTCATGCATCTGCTTCGCCATGGATGCAGCCTTAAATATTGCGAATAAGTGCTGGTCCCAGTGAAAAAAAGAAGATAATGCACCATAATGTAAGCTTTGTTTTGAAACTGAATGTAATAGAAGAATGTTTCTTTTTTCTTTATTTTTTGAAGGATCATCTCACTTCGGGAGGTTTCTTTTGTGCTTGCTTGATATTTTTTAAAATTTTATCCCATTTTCTATGCCACCTTGATGACCACAGAAACTGATACAATTTTCACAATGCGATGATCGTGATGACAATGAGGAGGATGACTATGATGCTTTAGAGTTCCATCTAAGATTGAGACTGCATGACCAGGGCTGTACTGTATGCTTACTGTCATAATACATTTAGCATCCACCAGGCCCAGGAAGTACAGACA
>JAPXFY010000015.1:24326004-24403504 GCA_030674185.1 Monoplex corrugatus
CCAGGTAGATGGACCAGACCTCCCCATAACTATAGACTTCACTAACCTAAGCAGCACTGTCAGACATGACCGAGGAGAAGGCAGTAACATCAACAGCCATCTCGGCAAAGCCAGAATCACCAGAACGCTGACCAATATATGGCAGTCCTTTCAATACAGCACCAGCACCAAGTTGAGATCGTACAAGATCTGTGTCTTTTCCACCCTATTTTACGGCTTGGAATGCCGGAGGATGACAGAAAGCGATTGTACTAAGCTGTTGATGTGCCACACACACACACACACACACACACACACACACACACACACACACACATACACACACACACACACACACACACACACACACACACACACACACACACACACACACTACACACACCACACACACACACACACACACACACACACACACACACACACACACACACACACACATACATACACACACACACACACGAAAAATCATACGAATATTCTGGCCCAGCTCCATCTCAAGGAAATAACTACTTGCCCAATGCAATCAAGAGAATATAGGCACTATCATCATGAAAAGAGATGAAGATGGCTCAGGTAAACCATCCGAAGACAGCTGATAATATCAGTCGGACTGCCCGTCAATGGAGATGTAAGAGAGGAAGATCAAAGAAAACATAATCGTCATCATGTGCCCTGCCGCATGCCGTTGGTGATCAATGGCCCTCCACATGAATCTATCCCTTGTTGCTGCAAGTACATCTTCCTCCCTCTATGCCCTCAGTCACTCTGCAAGTCCGTCCAGTATTTTCTCCCTGGGTCTATGTGGAGTTCTCTTTCCTTCCAGCTCTCCAAGAAAACCTGGCCGCGAAAAATAGGAGACACTGAGGCCCTGAAACAAGCTTGGGAAACTAAACACAGGCTGGCCCAGAACAGAAGCGGAGAACCTTCGCTGCTACGCAAAATGCTAATGACATTATAGATAAAAGTATATGCACCAAGGCCGAAAGCAAGTCAGTTGTAAAGGGGTTATCAAGGATGTCTACATCGCTTATGGTTGAACCTGCATTGAACCTGGCAGAGATACAACAAAACAAGCATGATTTCTTGTAGATATCTGAATGGGAGTGGCCATTTTTGTAGTTACTGCCATTGAACAGATATGATCTCTTTAAAAAAAAAGCGAGAACATCAGAATAGCTTGACAACTTTGTTTCTTCGTGTGTATGTGTGTGCATGTGATGTGTATGTGGTGTGTTGTGTGTGTGGTGTGTGTGTGTGTGTGTGTGTGTGTGTGTGTGTGTGTGTGTGTGTGTGTGTGTGTGTGTGTGTGTGTGTGTGTGTGTGTGTGTGTGTGCGCTATTGAGTGTGAGTTTGCGCGTGTGTGTATTTTTGTTGTTGTTGTTGTTTTTCAACTCTCCGAGTTTATGCAGGAAATACAGTCAGCATCAAGCCTATAGACATCTTGCGGTTGTGGTTTCATAGATACATTCAATGTGGGAGTTCGAATAGGGCTATTTCCAAAGAGTATTCTATGACAATTAAAGAGACTACAGAAGGGCCCCAGTAAAGCTAATCGACAAACTATCCACAGTGTTAAATTTCTCTATAAAAACGAGCCTTGAATGTTTAAAACGTTACTGATACGGTCCAGTAAAGCTGGAGTCCGACAAAGCTGGCTTTTACCACCCACGTTGTTTAAACTTTCTCTGGAATAAACAAAACCTGACGCCCTGGAAGATTATAACAGTTACTGATACAGATACAGACAAATATGGATGATGGACAATCGCCAACTTCAGGTCATCCAATGCCATTGATGAGTTGGCAAGAAGTGATGAAGAACTGGACAGCCAGGTGAACCACCCGTATGAAACATCTACCAAAATATGGTACTGAGATCAGTGCAGAGAAAACTACGCTGAAAAAAAAATCAGTTATAAGCAAATCAGGACACAAATCAGAACCAGTGGTTCAAACTAGAGACAAGCAAACAATTTAATTATCTTGGTGCCACCATCAACCAAAGACTGTTCAAACAGTAACATCAATTCAAGACTTGCACGCATGCCGTTCTGTTATCTTGCCCCTATTTCCTCTAAACTCAACAGGAAACAACATTTCGCTTTCTTGTACTAGGTATAATCTCGTCACTGTCATAACAGAAATACTTCTTTCATTCCCGTTTTGAAAATTGGTGTAACTTTACATGCTCACCTCCCACTCCTCATCTTCTTCCTAAACGCACACACACACACACACACACACACACACACACACACACACATACACACACACACACACACACACACATACACACACACACACACACACACAACACACACACACACACACACACACACACACACACACACACACACACACACACACACACACACATGGAGATAGATACACACAGACACATAGAGATAGACACACACACATATATATATATAGATAGTTACACACATACACACACACATACACACACACACACACACACAACCACACACACATGCACACACACACACACACACACACACACACACACACACACACACACTCGTCTAAAAGTACATATAAACATAGACATTAAAAGAAATAACGAATGAACAAACATACAACACACACACACACATACACACTCGTCTAAAGCACATATAAACATAGACATTAAAAGAAATAACGAATGAACAAACATACAACACACACACACACACACACACACACACACACACACACACACACACACACACATACACACACACACATCACACACACATACACACACACACACACACACACACACACACACACACACACACACACACACACACGCACACACACACACACACACTCGTCTAAAAGCACATATAAACATAGACATTAAAAGAAATAACGAATGAACAAACATACAACACACACAACACACACACACACACACACACACACCACACACACACACATCACACACACACACACACACACACAGACACATACACACCACACATAACACACACACACATACACACACACACACACATACACACACACACACACACACACACACACACACACACACACACACACACACACACACACACTGCTTGACGATCCTTTTTTCTGTCTTCTTTAAAGGAAGAAAAAAAGTATTCTTCTAATATGGACTTGCCAGGCGCAGTTCAAGCCCACTTGGTTATTATTATTCCAAAGGCAGCACTACCAGACTACCTGAAACGCTTTATGTTTTCCATTTCCTTCGACATAAAATTTGTGCAAACAGAGTGATCAGATAATGCCATTATTCCACTGTGTTTGTCTTTTATTGAAAGCAGAACGTGTATTGGTTAAAGTAAACTGTTAGCCGCATCTGAAGTGAGGAGAAGAGTTTTGGAAATAAAGTACAGAAGGCCGGCGGCCATGATAATATTTCTTAAGGATGTGACACTGTTTATTTTGTCAACATGGAAGACGTCCTTTTAACCTGTGGGTCTGCACAGTTGAGAACATTATTGATCAGTGGATATGGTCAGTGATATGGTTAGTTATGCGTGGTGCTAATACGGTGCTTCAACCTTGTCTTGCCAACAATTACCACCGCGCGCCCTGCCATCATTTATTAAAACAGTTATTAATGACGATGCTCACGCAATACTTCCGTTCTCCTTTGCTGTCGCCTTCTCTCTCTGTCTCCCTGTCGCTCTCTGTCTCAGATCTTTTCAATCATTATCATCGATATAGAAGACACAGTGATACTGATCTTCTTTGTCCCCTATGTAAAACTGCAGAAGAAAACGAAGTACATTTTGTTCTTTGTTGTCCTGTTTTAAATAATCTGCGGTCTCGCTTTATCCCAGAAAAATACTATAGAAACCCTTCTCAGTTCAGACTTTGTTTACTAATTGCATCAAAAAATGAAACAACAATGAAACAGTTTGCTTTCTTTTTATACAAAGCGTTTAAATTTCGTAGTACTGTTTGTAACTGATAATTGGAGATATTTATGTACATGTATATTGCTATAATTACACAGTTGATTTTTGTGTATATATTTTTTTGTTGAGATGTATGCTCACATCAACCCCTTCAACTGAGGGGCCGTGGCCTTTGTTGAATAAATGGATATCGTATCGTATCGTATCGTATCTGTCGCTCTCTGTCTGTCTGTCTGTCTCTCTGTCTGTCTGTCTGTCTGTCTCTGTCTCTCTGTTTCCGTCTCTGTTTCTCTGTCTCTCTCTGTCTCTGTCTCTCTCTCTGTCTCTCGCTCTCTCTCTGCCCCCCCCCCCCCTTTATACATAATATCCGCGTTCGTTAGAGCCATTAAGCTGGCTAGCTGCTCTGTTGATAGAACTGTGGACTCAAAATCTGATGTTTCGAGTTCAATCCCAGCCTGCAACATAAAACATGGCCTGTTCATGTCCACATTATCTTCATGTATAATCACACTGGTGATGTCAACTTAGTGCTCTTTCCTCTTCATTGTCAGACAATATCACCGCATAGAATTTTGCACAGGCTGTGGAGGTTTCTTTAGGATCATCGCACTCAGGGAGTTTACCTTTGTGCTCACCTTTTTTTTTTCCCCCGTCCCATGTTCTATGCCACCTTAATGGCCGCATAAACTGACACAGTTTTTACTATGCGATGATGAGGATGTCGATACTATGGAGCTGCATTTAGAATTGAGAACTTCGTGACAGGGCTGTACTCTTCGCTTACTATCATAATATATCCTGGCGTCAACCAGGCCCGAGAGATACAGACACCTGAGGTGCTGGTCAGAAGATTTAAGCAACACCCTCAATGACGCATCCGTGAAGTGGATGAGACTCGACAGTGTGGTCCCAGTCTTCCCAATGAGTCCATAGCACGCTCAACTCTTTGTAGGAGCCGGTCAGAGCCGAAAAAAACTACAATGATATATTTTTGAAAGGACTGATGGGGATTCGAACCCACAACCTTCCAGTTGGTAGTCCGTTGCGCTATGTACCATGTACCATGTACCATGTACCACGGCGACTGGTCAAGCTTTGGAGAACTGGGTGTAGCGCGTAGGGACTTGTCTGTGTGCAATGCATCCCTCTTCAAAAAAATCCGAACTGCAAATTACGAACAAGTGCAAGTAAGCAAACATGGGTTTTAGCAGTCGTTGGTGAATCATCGGAACAAACAAACAAGCAAGCCAAGAAACGAAAGAAAGGGAAACAACAAACTCAACAGAACAAAGACACTTTTGCATCGTATCACACCATCTGCAACCGTTTGCAATGAGCACAGTAATGATCTCACTCATTCTTTCATTCCTGCAGTACGGGTTTTGCTGTCGTTATTGTTGTTAGTGAAGGCAAGAGAGAGAGAGAGAGAGAGAGAGAGAGAGAGAGAGAGAGAGAGAGAGAGAGAGAGAGAGAAGGAGAGGAGAGAGAGGAGAGAGAGAGAGAGAGAGAATGCATGTACTATCTTTGTCAATATAACTCATACCAATACCAAAACCCAAACAAAAACAAACACAAACAAAAACCACCACCACCACAACAACAACAAAAACACAAAAATTACAACACCTGAACAAAAGCACTGATTCCCAGTACTTACATCCTCCTACTCAGTGGGAAATGTCAGAAATTCTGATCTACCTCCCCTCCCAAGGATATTGTATTGTATTGTATTGTATTGTATTGTATTGTGTCGTATTGTATTGTATTGTATTGTTTTGCATTAACCCACTATGGGCACTGGGGGTTTATACTGAGCGATCGAAGCCCATCATCTGTGAAACTGCGGTGTTTATTGACCTCCAAAGTAACTGGGTACGTGACAACAGTGGAACTGTCCGCAGACATCACGTTGACCGTTGGAAAACATCAACAACGTGAGAAAAGACGTCAGTTGCGACGCTGGATCCCGTTGCTGCGCAGCAAGACTCCTCTTCGTCATCCTGTCGTCTACAGTTGCTATAGCCAATACTGTTGTTTGGCGGCTTGACGGCCCTAGCACTCTCAGGAGACGGTTGGACTGGTTGTAGCATCAAAACACACAGAAAGCAGAATTTTCAGGAGAGAAGGTTGTGCATAACCTTTTTCTTTTCTGTCAGTATTAATCTGTATTTGCCAAGTATAATTAGTTTTCACGTATTTGGTTGGATCGTACCTTCTGTTTTCATTATATATATATAATATAATTATATATATATATATATATATATAATACATATATACATATACATATGTGTGTGTGTAATATATATACATACATATATATATATATATATATATATATATATATATATATATATATATGTATATATTATATATATATGTATGTAATTATGTATATATACATATCTATGAAGAATTTTTCATGATTTAGTAAATGTTTTCTACCTATGTTTGTATTTCTTTTATTTTCTGTGGGATTGTTTTTTGTTTGTTTTTGTTCTGTTTTCATTTTTCTTTCTTTTCTTTAAACTTTTCTTTTTTTTCTCATTAATTTTTTGTTTTCGTTTCTTTTACATGTTTTCAAATGATATTTTAAATGGATTGTATGCGACAATGAATTTTTGAAAAGGTCATTAATAGATATAAAAAGTCAGTGTATGAATATTTCGAAAGAAATCAGTAATAGATTAATTTTAATGCGTATATTGACTTCACTGTTAAGGACTTCTATTCTATAGAATACTTTATGACTTATCGATAAGTATCTGATACATTTATTTGTAATTCGTGCTTTTACTTCACTCTTAATGAACATATAAATGTTCAAACGAATCTCGGCGTTACGCGTAATACTGAGCTTATTCAACAATATCTAATTTATCGATATAAACATTTCAGTTAAAACGATTATCTATATGTCGTCAACTACACGTATTAAGGATTTGTATAACAACTAAAAAAACCCTACAAACTCATGTATAATACTTAAAAGAAAGAAACTTTCTTGCAGTTGTTTCTCATTTAACGAGGAAAAGACTATAAAACTTACATAGAGAATTAAATTTAGACTATTCTGCAAAGTTGTAAACCTACAATGGTTGAAGAAACCGGACACATTCGAGTACTTATTGATCTTTCTTGCTTTGCTTGTAAAAAAAACGTCTGCCTTTACAATTATGTTGGTAATGCCTGTACTTCCGAAATAGGATTACACAAACAAAAAATACTCGCAGCAGCAGAAGTGGCAAAACAAAACAAAGAAACACAAAGAAACAAAAAACATAAATTTGCCAACCGAGCATCCTGTCAATCAAATACAGTTATGTATCATCGTGGCGTCTAGGCTGGAAGGTTGTCGGTTTAAATTCCCATCAGGTCAATTGAAAGTGGCATTTTCGGTTCTGTCACGGGATCTCAGTTGGGAAAACACACCGTTATATGCTATCCATGTGCGTAAATGAGGGCGTTGGTGAAGTTCAATGGTCAGTGTTTATATTTTCTTATCTCTCAAAATTGGTTGATGGCGGAATACATTATGATAGGAGACTAAACGTACAGTGCTCTCATGCTGTCTGAAATTAAAAAGTAACCACATACGATATGATCAACAAATCCCATATATATGGAGGACGTCCCGCGTCTTATTTCACCGACCATGATCTCGTTAGCATGTTGCTAACTAGTCTACTTGCAAGCCTTTCAGCTTTCAGCAGAATTTGGAATGTGTAGCTGTTTGCATGCTTTTTAGCTTTCAGCGATTGCAGCTAATAGTCAGCTGGGCTTCAGCTTGGAGATTCAGCCTCCCTCAGCCGAGCGCAGATGTAATGTCCCCAACCCCTATGGAGCTTGAGAAAAGAGGGGCGGAAGTAAGAACTAGGACCGTAGATCTAATATAGGCCTTTTCTGCTGAGGTGCAAGTCCAACCTAAGTGTGTTCAGGTTACAGGTTGTCAAGCTTCTTCGACCACTACGACTTCCACCACAGTCTTTGTTTGATGGATCTTTACCCTTTTTTTTGAAAAAGGAGAAAAATACAAGTTTAAAGAGAAATTGTAAACGAAGTCTAGATCCAGCTGAACGAAGCTGAGTTCCATATGTTTATTATCACATAGATTAGGTATGAAATTAAACTGGTTTTGAATAGATGCTGTCAAGCTTCTTTGAGCACTACGACTTCCACCACAGTTTTTGTTTGATAGATCTTTACCTTTTTCGGAAAAAAGGAGCGAATTCTAAGTTTTAAGAGAAATCGTAAACGAAGTCTAGATCCAGCTGAAGGAAGCTGAGTTCCCGATTTTAATTTTCAGATAGACTTTGTATGAAATTAAACTGGTTTTGAACAGTTTGAATAATTCGAAGCCTGGTCACAGATGTTCAGTCACCCTGGTTTCAGACTGTGGAGAGCCAGCAGCTTACAGTATGGAACTCTTTTGAGGCTCCACACTTGGAACAAGCACACTTTAAACCCTTTAACGAGGACCTGTTTGGAGAAGAGGACTCGTTAAACCCTATAACGAAGATGTATTGGTTAAAGAGTACACTTTAAACCCTTTAATGGGGATCTATTGGAAAATGACTACACTTTAAACTCTTTAACAAGACTCGATTGGAGAATAACTATACTTTAAACTGTTTAACAAATATTTCTTGGGGACTGAGTACACTATAAACTCTTTAGCAATGGTTACATGTTGAGAGTTCCATGGAGAGCAAAGAAAACAAACGAGACAATCTTGATGGAGGCAGACACATGAAGATCATTAATAAAGAAGATAAGGAAAAAGACAAGCAACATTTATAGGCCATTTTATGAGGAAAAGGGAATTAGAGCACCTGGTCACAACAGGAAAGCTGCAAGGAAAGAGAACACCAGGTAAGGTGGCTGAGGAGAGAGAGGGTGGAAGATGTAGTTGCAGCATCAAGGGATAGATTCATATGGAGGGCTATGATCGCCAACGTCATGCGGCAGGGCGCATGATGATGATGACGATGAGCTATGGTTAAGCCTTATAGATGAAGTTCCCTGCTTCAGAAGTGACTGTAGCCCTGGCAAACATCCCGTCTGTGACAGAACTCCGTACCACTGGGGGTGTCCAGCGGCTGGGTCAAGTGAGCGATTTTGTCGTTGTGCAACAGCAAGTTCACTACATGTATAATCTCTTTCATGCTCGGGTATCCCACAGCCACATTTCGGACAGTTGTCGAAAGTTTTCCTTGTTATCAAGGGCCACCGGAATGAATTAACAGTGTTCAGTCTTTGTAACGTTCAGACTGAAATCCGTAGCCTACAAATGTTGGCGGCTGCCATTCTCACTGAATGCACAGACTGGACACACGTCGACAGATCTCTGCATCAATAGATTTCCACATCCATATAATTATGGCAGTTGGAGAGATTCCATAGGACTGGGTTGTTGTTGTTTTTTAAATCTTTTTTTTTTTAATCGGAGATTATTTCAAATTAGTGAGGAGGGATGTGTGTGAGCATACGTGTGTGTTGTGTTGTGTGTGTGTGTGGTTGTGTGTGTGTGTGTGTGTGTGGTGTGTGTGTGTGTGTGTGTGTGTGTGTGTTGTGTTGTGTGTTTTGTTTGTGTGTTGTGGTTGTGTGTGTTTGTTGTTTGTTTTGTGCGTGCGCGCACGCGAGCGGTGTGTTGTGTGGTGCGTGCGTGCGTGTGTGTGTGTGTGTGTGTGTGTGTGTGTGTGTGTGTGTGTGTGGTGTGTGTGTGTGTGTGTGTGTGTGTGTGTGTGTGTGTGTGTGTGTGTGTGTGTGACGAAATGTATTATCAGGATTTTCTCAGGCAATTATGGTCCCATTTGTACAAAACTCAGACCAAAAGTGTAGACTCAGAAAGAGTCTCGAATGAATAGGCTTGGAAATCAAGATGCCAAGATGAAGGTCACAAGACACTCCCGCTCTAAAAGTGCCTAAAATTAGCTTCTTTTTTTTTAGGACAGCGCGTGAACTTTTGACAACATTTGAATTCTGTTTTCACTGTTATTACAGTCTACTGTCGTCATCACTTAATGATAAGTTTTATGTTATGTATTACTCCGTTTCATGGTCACAGTGACCTTGAAATGTACAGGATGTGGGCTATCAGATGGCAAGCAAAACCTTTTCTACCTTTCTTATTTCCAGGTGAGAATATGGGATAACTCATCATCATCATCAAGTGCTGGCGTTGGCGGTCATGGCCCTCCATATGCATCTATCCCTTGTTGCTGCGAGCACATCTTCCACCCTCTCTGTCCTTAGCCATTCTGCAAGTCCGTCCAATATTTTCCCCTGGGTCTACCTGGTGCTCTCTTTCCCTCCAGCTTTCCTGATGTGACCAGGTGCTCTAATTCCCCTTTCCTCATAAAACAGCCTTCGAATGTTGCCTGTCTTTTCTTAATCTTCCTCATGAATGATCTTCTTGTGTCTGTCTTCGTCAATACTGTCTCGTTTGTTTTCTTTGCTGCCCTTATGGAACTCTCAACATTCTTCTTACAAATCACATCTCGGCTGCCTCAATCTTGTTTTGGCTTTGCTAGTTGACAGTCCGCGCCTCACAACCGTATAACATTATCGGTTCTAGATAACATTCAAGAACTCTCTTCCTGATTTTAATTGATAGGCACTTGTTGGCTAGAATCCTTTTCGTCTTCTTAAATGCTGTTTTGCCTTGGCCGATTCTGCTGGCTATTTCCGATGTGCATCTGCCGTCTGGTGAAATGATCGTTCCTAGATATTTAAACTTATCAACCTTTCTCAAGGCTGTGCCGTTTGTTGTTATTTTGCATGAGGGGATTTCGTGTTTTTTAATGATTGCCATGACTTCACTCTTTTTGCTGTTAGCTCCAACCCTTTACTTTTGCTTTCTATTTCTATTATATTCACAAGGTTTTGTAGGTGCCTTTCGTTTTCTGCCATTAGCACGGTGTCATTTGCGTGTCGAATGTTGTTTATCATTTTTCCTCCAACCTTTAATCCAGGGTATTCTTCTAGGTTTCTCATGATGCTTTCGCTGTAAAGTGAAAACAAATCTGGTGACAAACAGCTTGTATCGTTTTCTATTCTCATTGCTGCTGTTTTTTTCCCAATACATATTTCTGATTATTCGTAAATCTTTTCGGTCAATATTGGGAGATCTAGCATGCACAAACTTGTCTGTGGCCTTATTTGAACCTCAGGATCATAGAAACAGTCACTGATGAAATATTTGATATGTAGGCAGTGTCTTCTATGATCTCTCTTGGATCTGCATTGACATTGTCTTTTACACAGGTTACCGTTTTGCTGTCCGTGCAGTTCTTTTGTTAATGTTCTTGTTTATCTGTTATTCTAAATTTCCCTCACTGTAATCAGCCGTCAATTTTCAAGAGGTATTGCTTCACTCACCGAAAGACTTTAGCCAGAAAAGAGACATATATTGGGCAAATAGCCTTCAAGACAGCAAGAATGTCTGACGAAGATTTACTAAGAGCAACTCATTTTTATGTAAGAGTGAAAATCCCTTTCCAAGAACATTAGGTTCAGAACCGTTTTGGCAAGCACTGTGCTCCGGTAGCATTCACAAAACGTTTGCACGCAAAAAAAAAAAAGAGAAAAAAACAAGATAAGCATTTTGATTGTTTTGCACAAAAAATATGTTAAATGCTGTTGTAGGCAACCATGCCATTTATCTAAGATGGCGTTCGGAATGTTAATGGAACAAAAATCACTCTCAGTTTTGGCCGAAGCACTGGTAAAAGTGATTTAAAGGTCCTTCTCATACTTGCAGTGAGGTATGGAGGATCCTCCTCATACATGCAAGCTGACAGCGTATCCAAATCGCTCTCTGTCAACTTCCTACGCTTTCTCTGTTACCTTAGTCAAACGCCGTGGGCGAAAAATTGTCCATACTTTATGCTGAAAGCCATAACTCAGTGAAGTTTTGTACCATCTCTATGAAAAATTATGACTTTGTCATTATGGGACTGAAGTACATGTACACCAAAAATGGTGAGTTTATCAAGTTTAAAAGAAAAGATATTAAACAACAACAACAACAACAATTGTTTAATTGATATACAGGACTGTTGATAAGACACAGTCCACATTGCTATTTTACTGTCATGTTTAAAGCCCAGCCGACTATATAGAACCATATCAGGGCTATGACCATTTCCAAACATACACAATACTTCAACAAGACAAAAAAAATAGCAAAGAAAAAAAAAAAAAGAAATGAAAAGAAAAGAAAGAAAGAAAAAGAAAAGAAAATTAAATACACAGTCCACTTGCATTCGGTGTTTGGTAAGGATTCTGTACTATGTAAATTGTCTCTCGTTGTTCATGCTTTGAAGACATTTATTGCCGTGCTGATCATAATCTGAATTTTTGTTCTAACTCCTCCGTCCTTCTTCGATGGTAGTACAGGTGTCAGAAGATCTTGGCCATTAATCTTTAATGGTATCGGATTACCGAGCCCGGAACTTTGCACCAAACAGGCGATTGTAAATTTCATGTAAGTGACCATGAAACAGTGCACACTATTCTCTGATGGATGGCCTCATGGAAACACAACGAAAATGCGTTGATGACATTGGGATTGCGATAGTATGAATTTAGATTTAGTAGAACGGTGGGTGGAGGTGGGGTGGGGGTGGGGCAGAAATTAGCGTGAGAGACGGGTGGAAAAAGTATGAAAGCTTTCGAATCTAAAACCTTCAAGTGCTAAGTATCTTTACTATGGAATCAAAAGCAGCCTTTTTTTTCCTTGCATCAAAGTCGTATAAACAGCTACACATGTTTTTGTTCATAGAGAAAGTGTGTGTGTGTGTGTGTGTGTGTGTGTGTGTGTGTGTGTGTGTGTGTGTGTGTGTGTGTGTGTGTGTGTGTGTGTGTGTGTGTGTGTGTGTATGTATATATATATATATATAAAATATATATATGTGTGTGTGTGTGTTTATACGTGCGTGCGTGTGTGTACGTGCATGCGTGTGTGTGTGTGTGCGTGCATGCGTGTGTGTGTGTGTGTGTGTGTGTGTGTGTGTGTGTGTGTGTGTGTGTGTGTGTGTGTGTGTGTGTGTGTGCAAAACAAGACGTTATAAAGAAATTATGCTCAACCAGGGCCAAACACACATGTTGAACAAGAAATAGCGTTTACCACATACTGCTGATGAAAAACTCCTGTGCTAAATATTGGAACTGC
This sequence comes from Monoplex corrugatus, assembly GCA_030674185.1. Classification (NCBI taxonomy): domain Eukaryota; kingdom Metazoa; phylum Mollusca; class Gastropoda; order Littorinimorpha; family Ranellidae; genus Monoplex; species Monoplex corrugatus. Next base: position 24,339,091 of record JAPXFY010000015.1, read on the forward strand.
ACTCACTAGTATTGTCAAAAGTTGGTTGTTTAACCCTTTGACTCCCGCACCCCAGTCCACCTGCATCCTGCAATATCAATCATGCTAGCAAAGCAAAAGCTTAACCTTTTGACTCCCTCACCTTATCCACCAGCTTCCTGCAGGAAGCTGGTGAAGGTGAGGGAGTTAAACGGTTAAGTTTTTGCAGTTGTTGGATAGGGTGCGGGAGTCAAAAGGTTAATACATGATATGTTGTACTAATACTGGTATAATGAGAAAATGCGTTCATGCTCACGCACGAACGCGCGCGCACGCACACGCATGCACACACACGCGCGCGTGCACGTACGCACAAACACCCAAATGCGCGCGGGAGCGCTCGTGCAAGACCAGATTAATTCCGGCCAATCAAATCGATGCTATTCATAAATCATTCAACGACAAACGGAACAGAAGGGGTACTGTAAGGAAAACGAATATAAGAGAACTGCGAAGAGAATAAAGAAAAATCAATCATATCGCGAGCAGTCCAAACAGGAATAATTCCGAGGTGACCCTGTAAATCGATCAGAACCGAGCGACAGGGAAAGCAAGACGGACCAAGTTTCATTCTGTTTGCCATGAAAAACAAATAATGGTTGATCAAATGTGTTGGCGACGGACGCTGACTTAGCGTATGGTTCAATGAGTGCAAAGAAGGTGTAAAGCTTTAAGATCTTGGTGCTGTCGCCTCGTGTATTGATATTTCCTGAACAACTGTGTAATGTTATTTCCTGAACGATTCAATGGCTGTGGAGACGAACGCAAATCAACGCTTCTTCTGTCATTATACGAGGCCAATAACAATGGCGATGATAATAAAAACAATTACAATAACATCACCATTACTACTTTTACTGTTCATGATATTTGTCTCTCGTCTTCATTTTAACGGACAGAAACCAGTACAACACAGTCACACGCGAGATATTTGTTTAGTTTTGTCGAGTACTTTAGACCAGACAGTTAAATTCTGTCAACTAAAAGATCTATTTTGTCGCCTTGTATTTGTTTGTGTATACTTTGAAAGGGGGACAACCATGCTTTCCCTCGCTTGGGCTGTGACCATATACTCACATTTAGTCTACAGTTTACAGTTATGTTATAAGCTTACAAAACATAAGTAAACTCAGAGACTACGCATATATCAAGACAAACTCATCAGTAATCGTTTAAGACAAAGAGAGTCAATGCTAAAATGGGGATCGTGAGAAAACAAGATAATCATCATATTATAGTAGACATCATAACTCCTCCTCCTACTATTAGGCTACTACTACCACGACTACTACTACTGCTGCTGCTGCTGCTGATTTCACCACTACTAGTGATTATCGTTATCATTTTTCAACATCCTCCTCCCCTTTCTCCTCCTAATTAGAATGATTTGCCAGACAATATTTTACGGAGTCAGAGAAACGTAGTGTGTTAATCCAAAAGATCTGACACGCATTCTAAAGCATGAAGGCGTCTTGTCAGTGGTCAATGGCTATAGTTACATTGATCAGACCGTGAATTACTGACACAGTGTCACTACATAAAATGATGGCTTTTTTCAGCACAGGAGAAAACAACAACAACAACCCCCCCCCCCCCTCCAACTAATTCAATGTATCGAAGAAGCTGCTCATGAATGCTGACTGTTTGTGCAGACAGTAGCATGAAAATAGTGTTACTGCCATATTCCTAGGACTCAGAACACACTATTTTGGGATTTTATTCAAAGTGGAGAAGAGGAAATAAGTACCATAAAGCATAAATGTCACTCTGATTCAGAAGCAGAAGCATGTTACTTTATCTAATTAACCTCAGAGAAATGTTTCTAAATTAGATCTATTCACATGTTGTGTTTGTGTTTTTCAGGCCCGCCAGGGAAACACAGTTATACAACTGACGAACAATTTTAAGCACAGTCTCCTGCAATATATGAACTTGAAGTTTATTATTCTTGCAAAATATGACTGACTGAAAAAATGTCATGATAATAAAGTAATATCAGTAAAACACAAGCCTGCGAGTTTTGGGGTCCATCAAAATGTTACGAATACAGGCTTTCATTAAATATTTTTCTTTCGTGGTATTTGTGAATTTGCAAGCAGTTCATGCTGCTGAGTATAGATCCTGGTACTGGGAGGCTCGGTTTAATGCTAGACTGAACGGTCATGTGATCAGCAGTCACCTGGGTATGTCTGTCCTTGCTTGCTTGTCACACTGCGGAAGCATGCCCGGATGTCGTACGGTGAATTTTAAACATCAAGATGGCGCCTGCGAACTGAGCGAAGCAGACGATCGGTGGATGGACATCGCCTCACCCGATTCTGATCCGACGTTCGCTTACTACAGACGAAGAATTCATAACTATTCAATGGTATGAGTTTCTCCTTTCCTTTTTCCGTGTCTTCTTTGTCTGTCTGTCTGTCTGTTATACAGAGGAAATTGAGTAAGTTTATGAATCGAATGAGCAACATCAGTTGAACATGATCATAAACATGTTTATGATGATAATCATAAAGTCAGCCATGATTGTCACCGTGATTGTAAAAATTTGCAAGTCTCGCCTACATGGCACGAATACATTTGTATGTGTATTTACGATTGCATGCATGCAGTATCACGGCTCCCCTAATACTTTTATGGCTCATTTCCATTCATTTATTGATATCTATTGTTTATTATTTATAAGTATTTCAGTGAAGATCCTCCATGAGCGAGGGTTGGACAGCGGATGTAAACATTTTTATGTGCTTATGCCACTACCATCGAAAAAACCAAACTGTTGTTCTCTTTCTTTCTCTCTATGTCTGGGCAATGGCTGGATGTAAAATATATTATTTTGCTTATGCCACTACCTTCAGATTTCTTTTTTGCCTCTCTCCCTGTACTTGTCTCTTACTCTCTGTCACTGTGACTGACTTGACTGTGTCAAATGGCTTTACTGTACTCAAGAATGATGCTAAAGAGTTCCATTACTGATTGGGACTGCGCGTGACGTGTCTGATAAAAAAGAAGAAGAAGGAAAAAAAAAAAGAAACTGAGCAACAACCGCAGTGAGGCATCCGCAAGGTGAATAAGACTTTACTGTGTTGTTATCATAGTTACAGTATTAAGGCCCGTTTATACAGAGCGCGAACGCGAACGCGCAACGCGAACGAACGCGACGCGACTTTTTAGCAGTTCAGCCATTCAAATAGAGCGCGAACACGAACGCGGAAAACCGTCGACGGCTTTCGAGGCGGATCGCCTTTTTCTTGTTGTGAGAGTTAAAATTTGGTCATTTTGGAATCATGGCACAGGCAGAGTCAGACACGGAGGAGATTATAGCTCTGTATTTATACACAAAACAGCGTAGAAAGAGAAAGAGGCGTGTGTCAGTGCATGAAATTTTACAGAGAAGAAGTGAATATGGAGAGTACCACCACCTCGTCCAAGAACTGCATTTTCATCCTGCAAAATTCCAGCAATATTTTCGAATGACTGAGGAGCGATTTGACTACATTTTGGAATTAATTCGAGACGACATTTGCAAACAAGATACTAATTGGAAGAAGGCCATCACCCCAAGAGAACGACTGGCCATTTGTTTGAGGTAAGTAAAGTTTTAGTGTTTTCCCTATACCAAGTTAATTTTGGATCTGCAATGTTTATATTTGAGTGGGAAATACTGTAGCAGACACACATTGACAAGGATGGAAAAATAATTTTTAAGACTTTCAAAAGTGGAGTATAGATAGAAACCTGTAAGTGGGCTACCTCCATCATGAAAGAAGAAGAAGAAGAAGAAGAAGGAGAAGAAGAAGAAGAAGAAGAAGAAGAAGAAGAAACAAAAGGTTCAAACTATATTGATCCATCCGTGTAAAATTATGATTAAAAGATTGTAATTATACAATGCATTCGTTAACTAAAATAATACTTGAATAGCATTTCAAACATTTATTATGTATGCGTGTGTTCAGTGCAGTAAATCGTTATAACAGGTTTGAGTGAAAAAGAACCATTTGTAAAAAGAATCATAATTATTGTACTATCGATTATTTATCGATTCAAATGTCCAAAATGAAAATAATTACAGTTTGTTCCATCGAATCTTGTGATTAAAACAGTTCAAAATGAAGAAAATAATAATTTCTTTCCCATCGAATCTTTATGAAAACAGTTCAAATGTTCAAAATTAGCATAAACACTGTTGTGTGTTTCTCATTTTGTTTAGCAATATTTTCCTAAATCAAGAACTTGCCATCTGCAAATTAAAATTCTAATAACTCAAAGAACCAAAGACACCCTTGTGGTCATCACGATCACTGAGAGTCCAAAAACTGGGTGTATGACTGGAAGCCCTGAAAGGTTGATTCCAAGTTGCTGCTGACAGTGTGTTGGCTGCCCATTGGCTGCATGTCAGGCGCAGGAGATGTCATCAAACGGGTGGATGTCAAATTCGGACGTTCCCTCATGGACTGCATGTCAAATGGTGTCGTCATTTGAGGGAAGCAGCACTGCATTTCCGCTTCATGTACGATGCTATGTATTTTGAACTTGACCTCGGCCCGTTTATGCAGGTAGCTTTCTGATTGTTCCGGCCATTGACTGAAGGAATAAATCCACATCATCTTGCTTTTCCTCTGTTTTCTCAGGAGTACGTGACTTCTTCTTCAAATACCGACATAAGGTGGCGTCCAAATCATCCTGAGTGCGCTTTTGTTTTCGCTTGGACGTGGACTGACTTGAGGAGGCAACACTGGTGTTCAATGGTGTAACTGGACGATCCTGTCGTGGCTGGAAGTCAGATATTTGACTTGCATCATCTTCTTCGTCAGTGAAGTTGTCTGGTTGCAATGGGTCCTCATCTGATCCCTCTGCCAAGTTGCTGCTGGTGGGTCTGTCACCCAAGTAGGGGGTTAGAAAGGACAGAGCTTTTGCGTACTTGTATTCCTTCACTGATTTAGCTGCATCCCCGCTCTGACATTTCAGCTTCCTTCGATATTTACAAAAGCCATCACGCACATTCTTCCAACGAGTTTCCACTTCTTTACCTGAAACAGAAATGCAGATCTCTATTAATTTTTTTATTTTTGCTTTCAGGTTCTTGACAACGGGGGATTCCTACCATACCATAGCATCGAGTTACCGTGTGGGGGTTGCCACAGTGGCGACAATCGTACGTGAAGTATGCGAGGCGATTTGGGTTCAACTACAACCAATTCATCTACCTCAGCCAACTGAAGAAATGTGGCGGCAAACTGAAAGTGGATTTCGTGAAAGATGGCAGTTCCCAAACTGCATTGGTGCTTTAGATGGAAAGCACGTATTGATTCAGGCGCCTCCCTGTTCAGGAAGTAAATACTTCAATTACAAAAAATCTTTCTCAATCGTTCTTCTGGCCCTCGTTGATTATCGGTATCGCTTTACATTTGTGGATATTGGTTCATACGGGTCAAACAGTGATTCTGGCATTTTCAAAAACACTGCATTGTTTCGAAAGATGGAAAACAAAACGCTTGCTATACCGGATGACAAACCATTGATCGTGGATGATCAACCCTGTCCTCATGTAATAGTAGGAATTGAAGGTTTCCCGCTCATGACCAATTTGATGCGCCCGTATCCAGGTTCTGATCTGAATGATGCAAAGCGGATATATAATTACAGATTATCGCGAGCAAGGAGAATCTCCGAAAACGCGTTTGGCATACTGGCAAATCGGTGGAGGATGTATCACAGAAAACTCTCTCTGTCACCTGAAAATGTGGACTGTGCTGTGAAAGCAACCATAGTTTTACATAACATGCTGTGTGGTGAAATTGATGAGGTCGGTGCACACAGGGCTGACGTTGAGACCATGACAACAGACATCCACGATGGTGTATTGAGGCCTTTCAGTCGAGAAGGACATCGACCCAGTAATGCAGCCATTGAGGTGCGAGAACATTTCAAAAACTACTTCGTCTCCCCAGCAGGAGCAGTCACATGGCAAATGGAAGCATGCTTTGGACATGCTAATTAGGACATAGACATGCACCCACGCCGGCAGAGGACGTTTTAAACAAAGTGTGACAACAGTCAATTTCCCCAAAGAAGATAATATCATTCACAGCTCTCTGTCTAGACGTTAATGACAAGAACAGATAGACAAACAGACAGACAGATTGCCTGTATTCATTAATGCAGTGTTTATTGTACTTCCTGTGTATCAGATCTGTCAGTGCGGAACGCAGACTTTATCGTAATTCCATTTCTTTCAGATCTAAAATGGTGTCATTATGAAGACTGCTGACATGAAAGTTAAAACGTGTTTAATTAACGAAGTGACTATTCGTAGTACTAGATCTAGATCTAAGTACTACGAATAGGGAAAAACATGCGAAGTGACTATTCGTAGTACTAGATCTAGATCTGGATTAGATCTAGATCTTCTAGATCTAGAATCGGGAGGATTTAGGGTTAGGTTAGAATCTAGTGATTAGGGTTTGGTTTTAGGGTTAGGGTGGTGTTTTAGGTGATAGGTTAGGGTTTCTAGGGTTAGGGTTTGGGATATCTTCTAATCTATAAGTACTACGAATAGGGAAAAACATGGCTTTTGGCCTATTGGTAGTACTACTACGAACAGGGCTTGCCTTAATTAATGAATTGGTCCATACAGTTATGTTATTTTCTTTTAAAGTTCCATACCATTGTTGAAACAGGCAAAATAAATTGAAATTAATTTCAATCACATACCTGTCAGTCCAACTTTCTCTCCAATTCGCTTCCAAATAATTATCTTTCTTTTTTACTGTCTCTTTGTAAGCTTTTTCAGCTTTGTCGAACAAAACCGAATTCTTTGCAACTTCTAAAATCAAAACTTCCGTTTTATCCATTGTCTCGGCATCGGCCATACCCTACAAGCAAAGTAGACTAGATCTGCATAGGAAAAGCCATGCCTACAAGTTTCTATTTTCGGAAATGATGCAAGGGAGGTGGTACTAGCTGATTGGTTGATACAACTTGATAGCAAGAAAGCCGCCGCGGCGTTCTGAAAAATTCGCTCTGGAGGCAATCTCGGCGGTCGACCGCGCGAACAAATATTTGTTCGCGTTCGCGTTCGCGCTCTGTATGAACAGGGCCTCTAAAAATGACTTGGGAATTCCAGGACGAAAAACCGCGTTCGCGTTCGCGTTCGCGCTCTGTATAAACGGGCCTTTACCAGTGAACTCAGCTCAGCCGTTTTTTTTATCAGTCTCTGCCCGTCTGTCTGTTTTGTCTCTGTCTCAGTCACTCTTTCTCCCCCCCTCCCCCCCTCCCCCCCCCCCCGTCTCTCCCTCTCTCTTTGTATATGTGTTTACAGATGTGTACCGTGTACCAGAAAGACTGAATAAACCGTCTTCCAACTGTTCGCAAGAAGACACCGTCTGTCAGCCACACTAGAGACCTGTCATGGTCAAATACGCTTAGTCTTCATATAATAGTGCTGTTTCAACGTGATTTCCGTACTTGTGAACGTGCACATGCAAACCATATGTGTGTTGGGGGGGGGGGGGTAGGGGTGGGATGTCTGTAGAAGGCTTGTATGTATATGTTAGTGTGTGAGCGGTAAGTGACGTGCGTATTTGTATGTGCGTGCGTGCGTACATATGTGCGTGTGTTATGTGTATGTGTAGTCTCTGTCTCTCCCTTGTGGTGTGTGTGTGTGTGTGTGTGTGTGTGAGAGAGAGAGAGAGAGAGAGAGAAAGAGAGGGAGACAGAGAGAATCACATTTGAGTGGACACTTATCTTTTTTCTTTCAGAATATACATGATGCACATGTCCGTGAGTACAAAAGTTGTTCATACATTAAGAACTATATCACAGCTCATTGGTAAGATTTTTATGCACATTTTCGAATTGGAAGTTTTAAAAGAGAATATAGGGCAGGTTTGCGGAAAGACAAGCGATGACATATCCAGTAAGGTCAAAGATAGTTCCATAAATCCAAACTGGATACATGCACAACATCAAATATGCACGTTAAACTCACTTAAAGATTCTGTTAGTCATGTCAGTAATCCGTGACTTATGGAAACATGAAAACGCCCAGCATACATGCCCACTGAAGACTGAGTATATATATAGACTGTGCAGCAACCTGCTGTCTGACCAGTATGGCCAAAACAACATACATACATGCATCCGAGAAAAATATTAAATGTCGAGGAGAAAAGAAAGGAGAAAAAAAACTGGTCCTGTGTGAAGTGATGTGGTCGAGACCTCGCTGTTCTGGGATCAGCTTTTTCAGGGTAAGTCGCTTTGCTCTCCCTCGCTGCTTTACCTTCCCAAACTCTAAACAGGGTCATGTGGCCATTCACAACTGGGCGAAGTAGAGGCAACTTGCACAGATTTCCGCGTCAGGCTCGAATCCGTGCTTTCTAATTGGAAGGCAGGAGTTTTACCTGACACAAGCAAGGCCTCACTTTTCAATAAGGACTTGAGAGAAGACAAAAAAAATTGACAGTATAACAGTATCAGCAGCAAAAACTTAGGAAACAGTAACAGAAGTAATAGTAGTAGAAATATTTGTATTGTGCGTCTAGTATGTATTGTGACCTCCCTACCACCCTTGCTGCTTTCTCGATAATATTGTTTAGTCCATTTCTATCTTGGAAACATTGCTGTGCCCACAAGTAAGTCCAGAGGTCGGCACACTTGAGGAATAAATATCTGTCTAAGTAGTAATCGTTCCACCCATGCTCTGCCTGATCATCCATGTGAGCCTTGATACACGCCTCGATTACGCAAACAATGTCGGAGGGCCGGGCGCCAGTGGCGGTCTTCTAGACTAGAATTTTACCGTCAGATTTATCTGTCTATGCGCAAGAAGATGATTAAGTTGCTTACTAAAGCAAAAAGTTATTACTTTTCCTCACAAATTCTTTCAGCCAAAACCACAAAAACTGTGTTTTCATCATATCTGATTTACTTGGCACTGAGAAATCAGCTCCTCTGCCATCAAATATTAGTCTAGAAAATCTCCTCTCTACCTTTCCCACATATTTCTCCACAAAGATTCTTAATATGCATACCAAACTTGACTCAGCTCCCTTTCATCCAACTCTTCCACGACTCTCCATTTACAGGCACTCCTCTCCTCAATTTTCACCCAGTGTCTGAGACTGAGATCTTTAAGATATTCAGAGAAATGTTTCAGATCTTGTGAACTCTTTTCACAAACTTACCAGCAACTTTTTCCACCAATCACTTCCATCAGTTTTTCTTTGGTCTCAGGAGTCCTCTCTTCTGCTTTCAAGACTGCTGTAATCTGGCCACTTCTCAAGGAAATAATCTCGATCCCAATGACCTTAAAATTATAGACCTATATTATATCTCCCATTTCTGTCCAAGCTGCCTTAAAAAAAGTGATATTGAATGACTAAATCATCTTAGATCATCTCCACTGTCTTTACCACTCGGCCTATCTGGCAAACCACATTACAGAAACAGCTCTCGTTCACATAGTCATTGAACTTCTTCTTGCTTCTGATGCTGGTAAAATTTCTCTCCTAATACTCTTCTATCTGTCTGCTGCCTTTGATGCCATTGACCATTCCATTCTTCTCCTTCGTCTTGAACATGCTTTGGGAATAAAAGGTACTGCTTTTTCTTGGTTCTCCTCCTATCTCTCTGACCGCTTTAAGTCAATTCTAGTCAACGAATATCAGTCTCTGTGTGTTAAGCTTTCTTGCGGAGTTCCTCAGGGTTCTTTGCTAGGGTTTGCCCTGTTCACCCTTTATACCTCACCCCTAGCCACCATCATCACCCAGCATGACATGAAACATTTTTACTTGAGAATAGCACCACCCCAGAAATATCACTTCCCTTATCTCAAAGCTAGCTGCTACGGTGATATTCAGAAGTAGATGCATAAAACAAACTTGTTAAATGGTGATAAAACCAAAGCCATGCTTGTAGGCACCAAAAACAAACTTGGCTCTGTTACACTGGATACCATACAGCTGGGTAACATCATTTCCGTCTGATTTTGTCGAAGAACCAGTGTGTTACCTTAAACAACACTTTATGCAGAAGTTTTTGACCCAGACCTGCTACTGTCAGATTCGGCGCACTGTTACATTCGAAGATATCTTTCAACTGAGGCTGTATCTCTCATTTTGTCTCGTCTTGATTACTGTAAAGGTCTTCTTATGAACTACCAGCTTCTTCTCTGCTCTGTCTGTAACGCGTACAAAACACTGCTGCTCGTCTTAACCGTAGAAAGAAAAATGTTTTATCATGTCGGTCTTCTCGTTCACTATCTGCACTGTTGCCTGTTTTTTAAACAGAATTGAATATATGTTGAATACCTTGCGTTATAAATCTGTTCATTAGTCTGTTCCATGTTATCGTTGTGACAACATCAGTATTTGCATGTTATCCCGCACCTTGTGCTCAGCTTCAGATACTCTTTTCTTTCAAGTTCCTAGAATTGTTGGTCAGCATTCATTTGCTGTTTCAGGACCGTCTGCCTACAATAGACTTCCATTCTCCCTTCGCCTAACACCTACCATTTCTGCTTTTAAATCCAGTTTGAAAACCCACCTCTTTTCCCGATAGTAAATTCAACAACTGTCTCTTTCCCTCAGTTTGTGTAGGCCTTTTTTTGCATATTGTATGTTGTGTTGATCGCATGCATATGTCTGGTGCGTGAGTGTACTTTAGATTTGGCGCCATACAAATACTGTAATCATAATTATTACTATTACTTGGAGTTGGAACAGAAAGTATAGCGCCTGAATATATGTACGTATACTTGTAATCATTATGTGAATTTGATATCATGTTATAATGAGGTTACCTCAAATCTCAGTTTTGTCTATATTTTTTGTGAGACGTCTCTCGCAACTGACTCTTTGCAGCGGACGAGTGTCATGTGAATGACGTGCTCCTAGACAATACATGTCTGCAAGTGATAAACCAGAACGAGAGGAGTGTGAACTATACCCAGGCTGTCACGCTGTGTGATCATGCCTACGGTCGTTTGGCGGTCCTGGACACCCCGGTCCTGCAGGGTCTTCTCAACCAGCTGCTGCCTTTTGGCAGTACAGGAAAATACTTCATAGGTATGGTTGGTATTGCTTAAAGTATTTCGTACATATGGTCTTTTCTTAGTTTGAATCTCACTTTTTTTTAAAGTGTCCTAAATTTTCTTTTATTTGTGAGAGTGGATTTCCTAGTACAGTTTTAAGTACCATTTCTGGCATTCTGTACGCAAGAGTGGGTACTAACGTACAGTTACGTGTTATCATTACAGTGAATTTACGATTTAATCTAGTAAGCTTTAGTTTCAAGAGTCCTCTCCCCACTCTGTAGATTTACCCGCTACACCACCGACCCCTTAGTAAATATTGATTTGAAGCATACTTCTCCTATCCACCCCACTTCATCTTAGGAGTTTCTGTGCATGTGTGTGCTTGCGTGCTTTGACGCTTGTATGGATGTGGTGAGGTGTGTGGGTGTATTAGAGAGTGAATCGGAAATTTATTCATTGCTGCCAAAGCCTCATTTAATGGTTTGTGAACATTTTATAAACATTATGCAAACACAAAATATGACACAGTCGTTCTGAGATAATGCATACTTCACATATTTTGAAAATACAATATTGGTCACACAATCATACTTCAATAATACCATAATACCTGGAAAAAACAGCGAAAGAAAAAAAAAAAACAGCGAGGCAAAGATAGATGCGTGTGCCTGTGCGTGTGCACGGATGTGTGTGTGTTCATGTGTTCACGGCCCATAGGGGTAGTGGGGTACAGAATTCACTGACAAGTATTCTAGAATGAAGAATTGTTTTCGATGATAAGGAGTTATAATTGATTCTTGCTATCAATCGCGAAATCTGCTGGGGAAGACTGTAGTGGTTGAAATGTTTGGAAAGAGAAAAAGTGTGTTCTTTTCTTTGGATGACTAGATAGCTAGAGATGGAGGTAATTGATCAGATAAATTGCAGAGGTAAATATGGAACAAGTGAGACAGCCAGATTTAGCTCAGTTTCCTAGTCAAATACGATTGACAAACTTTGAAGAAGAAAAAAAAGAATTACCCCCGTGGAGATGCCGGGGTTCTTTCAGTATAAGCAGTATTCCCACCTTCTGGAATTTTTCTGCCAAAACTTTCCTTTTGCTCTGTCACTCTCTTTGTTTCTGCCTCGCTCCTTTGCCTTTTTCTCATTTCTTCTTATCATTGCTGATACATTCACTTGCATGTGTAGTCCTACACACTTATTATTAGGATTGACAGTTGGCTGTATGTATTGACTGCAGTTTTGGCTCTAAGGAAATGTGACGTGCGGAAGCAAATTTAGATAATATAGGCCAATTTTTATATATGTTTCAGTGTCCTTAGCTATGTTTACATTTATATTCATGTTTGTTAAAAATCGGTCGGAATTGTCAGCGCCATGGGCATATCTTAGATTATGTGCGCGAATGCATTGCTGGCATTTTCGTGACCAGTTTACTTTTTCAGGATCATTGAGGTGATGTGTATTTTTTTCAGTGGTTATAACCCTGACATGACACTGTGCAGTCGGCTTGGCTCTAAACAAAAATTATTGATAAATACGAGAAAAGAAAATGGTGAAACTAAAGGCAAGAATGAAAGTAGATTTTGAACTACTTTTTGATCAGTTTACTGGGAACGTTAGCTTACTGTCAGATCCGAAAGCAACTTTCATGGGTTATGGCCGCCCCTCAAAAAGAGACATGAACATGAATTTGTTGAACTCCCTCCCAGACGACTGTGAAAAAATAACAGATATGCTTTCAATCTGTCCGCAACCATCAGCAGGACAGAATTACTCGATGGTCAGTAATAGAGATATGAAGAGGGGTGGACTTGAGCCTACCTGACAAATACATTGCAGCTCTAAAGATAGAGAGGTAAGTCAGATAAAAATTACAGCGCACAGATGGGGAGAGACTGCTATTTACGAAGTAGCGTTGAAAGATTCAGTCCAGACTGTTAAAAAATACACGGAAAAAACTCTTTTCTGGAACTATGCTATTCAGTCATGGAAATTGTTCTACTATATAGTCAAATAATCTGAGTGAATGCTTAGCTGAGCCTATTCTATAGGATGAATATATTCAGCTTGGAAATCATACTTCGAAAAAGATTGCCGTTGTAACTTGACTCCAAACAGAAAACTTACAAGATAAGTCCGAACTGTATGTCAAAACCACGAAAGAATTTTTTTTGGAGCCTGGTATTTCAGCCACACAAATCATTCTGCTGAAGAGCTAAATTAAATAATCTAAAGAACTCAGCTGAACCTAGCCGAACAACTCGTAAAACTGGAACCAGAACGGACACGTATGCTCCCAGGCTTCTTAAGACCTGCTGAAGAAACATTGGCTTATGAAGAATTTATACTTGATGATTGGAAACCAAAGTGCTGCAGAAAATGGGAGTCGATATTGTCATCTGGTTTACTTTGGGAAGCTCATTTTCTAAAGGTACACCACATAAAAGAAAAAAATTAAATGATTACGGTCGAGAATTGTATACAGAATTATTGTAATCAGTGTTATTTTAAAAATGGAGCATAACTGAAGATCATGACTGCAGTTTGTGCAGTTCAGAAAGCAGCATTGAACACCTCTTTCTGGCGGTGTTAGAAGATAAAGGGATTTTGGAAAACACTGCAAGATTTATTTAAAGAAAAACACAGTACTAACAGTAAATGTTTTACTCTCAGGAAACAACGTACTATTTGGAGTAGATGCTGAATTCAAAAGTGATTGTCGTTTGATTTAATTATGTTACTTCAGATCTGTATCTACCATTGTAAAATGGAGAAAAGCAGTGCACCAGTATCTGCATTTTAAAAACAAATAAAATGAGATACTGAGTGGAGGAACACATAACGCAAACAAATCTACAACAAATTACATTTAAAAGAAGTCGATTTGAAGATGGCTAGTTTTTATATTAATAATTCCCCACGTGGCGATGCCGCGGGCTCATTCAGTGTTCAGTAAATTCTGTGCAGAAATATCCTCTTTTCTGTCACTCTCTCAGCTTCTGCTTTGCTTTCTGTCATCGCTTCCATTATAATTTTCTGCCTTGCTGGTCCATTCACCTTTATTTTTGTATATCATTATCGTGTGCCCTGCCACATAGCACATCGCCCTCCATACGAATCAATCTTTTGTCTTGCAGGTACATCTCCCACCCTCTATTTTCGCCCAGTCCGCGAGTCCGTCCAATATTTTCTGCCTAGGTCTACCTTTTGCTCATTTTCCTTCCAGCTTTCCTGTTCTGACACATCATTACCATGTGCCCTGCTGGATGGCGTTGGTGATCACGGCCCTCTACACGAATCTTCTTTCGTTGCTGCAAGTACATCTCCCATACTCTGTCTTCGTCCATTCCGCAAGTTCATCCAATATTTTCTCTCTGGGTCTTCTTGGCGCTCTTTTTCCCTCCAGCTTTCCTGTGGGACTAGGTGCTCAAATTTCTCTTGCCTAATAAAAAGTCCTATAAATGTTGCTTGTAGTTTTCTGATCTTCGTCATTTATCTTCTTTTTGTGTTTGCCTCTTTCAAGACTTCCTTGATTCTTTTCTTTGCTGTCCATAGAACTCTTTTTGACATTCTTCGCAGAAACGACATTTCAGTTGCCTCAATCTTCACATATGTACAACAGGATCAGTTCTGTATAACACTGAAGAACTGTCTTTCTGATGTTAATTGACAGGCATTTGTCAGTAAGAACGCTTTTTATTTTTCTGAAATGCTGTTTTAGCTTGGCCAATTTTGCTGCCTATTTCTAGTGTGCATCTGCCGTCTGATGAGAAGACTATTCCCAGATATTTAAACTTATCAGTTGTCTCAGAGTTGTGCCATTTGCTGTTATTTTGCATGAGGGGATTTCTTGACTTTTTTTCACTGATTACCATTACTTCAGTCTTCTTGGTATTTAGCTCCAGCCCTTTATTTCTGCTTTCTATTTTTGTTATGTTCACAAGATTTTGTATGTTTCATTTTCTGCAGTAAGAACGGTGTCATCCGCATAACAAAGATTGTTAACATTTTTCCTCCAACCTTTATCCCACGGCGTTCTTCTCGGTTTCTCGTCATGGTTTCACTTTAAAGTGAAAACGAATCTGGTGACAGAACACATCTCAGCCTAACCCTCTTTGGTATTTTAGAAAAAGCTTATATCCTTTTCTGCTTTCATTGCTGCAGTTTGTTCCCAATGCATAGTAGATCCTTTCCATCAACATTGAGCCTTTCTAGTTGTTTGATCCATTCTTTGTGTCTTACTGGATCAAAAGCCTTGGTATACTCAACAAAACATATGTACAAATCCTTATACAACTCTGTTGATCTTTCTACGAGAGTTCTTAGAATGCATATGGCATTAATAGTTCCTTTCCCTTCAACAAATCCACATGTTCTTCTGTTGTTTCTGTTTTGATTGTGTTCCATGACCTCATCATGAATATTCTTAATAGAATTTTTGTCACAGAACTCTTTGACCTGATTGTACGATGGAGCTCGCATTGTGTAGCCCCTGCTTCCTTTGTGCAGTGAACATTGATTTTGACATATCTTTAGGGATCTTTTGAGTGTCATAAATTTCATTTAGGAGGACTTATTTTTTTAAATAGCGAATTCATCTTGAGTCTCAATCATGTCTGTGGTAATATTGGTTGGTTCTTGAGCTTTTTCCAGTTTTATCTTTTTCAGCGCTGTGCTGGCTTCATCTTTCATCATGGGTGATCCTTCAGTGTTCTTCGTTATGTTGTGTTCTTACTTTCTGTCATCGTCAAAAATACCGTTTATGTGGAATTGATGATCGGGTATATGTATTAACTGTATCTTTAGGTATTTTTAGCTCTGAGAAATGTAAACTGTTAAGTGGCAATTTTAGGCATCACAGGCCAGTTTATTTGTATGATTTTGTATACTTAGTTATGTTTATTCATTCTCCCCACGTGGGGATGCCGGGGGGCTCTTTCAGTGTAAATGGTATCCCCACCTTCTGGAAATTCTTTGCCAGAAATTTCCTCTTTCCTGTCACTCTCTTTGTTTCTGCCGTATTTCTTTGCTTTCTGTCGTTTCTTCCTATAATTTTCAGCCTTGTTGGTCCATTGGTCAATGATTATCGTACGATTGATAGTTGGGTACATATATCAAGTTCGTTATGGATCTAGGAAAGTGAGATATGCAGAATCAATTTTAGGTAATTTAGTCCCGTTTGTCATCGGCAGATGTGATGCGTTTAGTGTGTTGGCTAGTGACTGCGTGCTTGTCACCTCTCACTTTCAGCCTGCACCGCTGGCTAGCGCTGCTGCTTGCAGCTATGCGAAAAGAAGAGCAGAATGCGTAAGTCTCTTCCTGTTTGTACATAGCCTCTCCATCAGCAAGCCCTACTTTGTGCCTCCTCGTGGCAACAGGCGGTAAATGAGCACCTCACGGATTCAGCCTAAATCTTGTGGGACTTGGAGGAGGTCTGGCCCCCAGACATGAGGCACGCAGGCCCACCGGCGTGTGGATATGCCCTGGTGCCCACGAACCAGATCCCAAAGCTATGTGTGAATAGCTCCACTGCTTTGTGGACATCTCAGGACAGAATAAGGCTAGCGGAGAGACCGTACACAAACCGATGGAAGGCAACCGGAAACCACCATCGTAATTTCCCCAGGTTACTCATGGATGAACAGAAAAATGGAAAATGAAGACAACGACGTAAATAGGTGCTCCTGTGGAGCAGCTTCGTCCGGTAGGGACCGTCATGCGGCGCAGGTGACACCAGACCGTCAGCAAGTTACTGCGACCAAACCCAAACCCAAACTCAGATTTAAAAACATCAAAGTTGCAACATGGAATATAAGAACACTGTTGCAGAAGGGTAAATTAAAAAATATCAAAATAGAAATAAAAAAGCTCAACATTAGTATTTTAGGACTAGGGGAAGTGAGATGGAAGGGGGCAGGCATGATAACATCAGGAGAATACACAATGATATAATCTGGTGGTAACTCACATGAAAGAGGCATCATAATGGACAAGGACAAATCAAAAGCAGTTAAAGGATACTGGGCTATGTCCAACAGAGTTTTGCTGGTCAAATTGGGAGGCAAGCCATTTGATATCAACATCATTAAGGTGTATGCACCAGCATCCGCAAGTACTCAGGAAGACATCGACAACTTCTACGGAGTATTACAGATGGCCAAGGTCCAATGTAAATCACAAGAAGTTACTATAATAATGGGAGATTTTAATGCTAAAGTGGGACAGGATAGGGTGGAGGATATAGTTGGACCTCATGGCCTTGGTACGCAAAATGAAAGGGGAGAGAAACTTGTAGAATGGGCACAGATGAATGAGTTCATAGTAGGAAACACCATGGTTTGAGCGGCCTAATACAAGAAAAGAGAATTGGATGAGTCCAGGAGATAATACCAAAAATCAGATTGACTACATCCTGATCAACAAAAGATTTAGAAATTCTTTACTGTCAGCAAAAACACTACCAGGCGCAGACTGCAACAGTGACCACAATCCTGTGGTGGGAAGATTTAGGCTCAAATTAAGGAAAAGGAAACAGACCACAAGCAACATCAAACTAAACCTTGGACTCTTAAAGACAGATGAAGTGATACGTAAAAAATTTAATGTACATTTTCAAAACAAATTCAGTGCTCTTGAAGACGTTGGTGACAGTGAGGAACAATGGACAAAGTTGAGAAATTCGATAAATGAAGCTTGTGAAGAAATCCCTAAGGCAGATAGAAAAGCAAAAAAGAGCTGGATGACTAATGAAATTTTGGGTTTGTTGGAGGAAAGGAGGGAGGCAAAGAGAAACGAGGAGATATACAGGAAGATAAACAAGGAGATCAGGAATAGGTGCAATGAAGCTAAGGAAGCTTGGCTGAAAACAAAGTGCAAAGAAATGGAAGACCGACGCAAAACAGATCCTCAGGGTATGTACAGACGAATTGAAGAAATTGTCCACAGGAAAAATACATGCACATCAACTGGTTGCTTAAAATCGAAAGATGGCACGCTCATCATGGAAAAAGACAAAATATTAGACAGATGGGGAGAGTTCATTAACGACCTTTTTGATGATGACAGAAACGAAGAACACATTATAAAAAAGAACTTTGAAGGACCACACATAATGAAAGATGAAGTTAGAGCAGCACTGAAAAAGATGAAACCAGGAAAAGCCCCAGGACCAGACAACATTACTACAGAGATGATTGAAGCCCTGGAGGAATTTGGCATAGAAAAAATAACAGTCCTCCTAAATGAAATTTACGACACTGGAAAAATCCCCAAAGATATGTCAAAATCAATATTCATTGCACTTCCAAAGAAGACAGGGGCTATAGAATACGAACTCCATCGCACAATCAGTTTGATGAGTCATGTAACAAAAATCCTGTTAAGTATAATCATAATGAGGACAAGGAATAGAGTCAAAAGAGAAATAGCAGAAGAACAGTGTGGATTTGTGGAAGGGAAAGGAACTGTTAATGCCATATACATCCTAAGAACTATCACAGAGAGGTCAATTGAGATGAATAAGATTTGTATTTATGCTTTATTGACTATATCAAGGCTTTCGATCGGGTAAGACATGAAGAATTGATCACTAACTGGAGAGACTCAATGTTGATGGAAAAGATCTACGAATAATCAGAAATATGTACTGGGCACAAACAGCTGCAATGAGACTAGAAAACAATATAAGCTCTTTCCAAAGCATCAAAAGAGGAGTCAGACAGGGTTGTGTTTTGTCACCAGATCTGTTTTCACTTTACAGCAAAAACATCATGAGAAACCTAAAAGAAGACCCTGTCTTAAAGGTTGGAGGGAAAATGATAAACAACATTCGATACGCAGATGACACCGTGCTAATTGCAGAAAATGAAAGGGAACTGCAAAACCTTGTGAATATACTAGAAATAGAAAGCAAAAGTAAGGGGTTGGAACTAAACAGTTGGAAGACTGAAGTCATGGTGATCAGTAAAAAGCATGAAATCCCCTCATGCAAAATAACAGCAAATGGCACAACCTTGACACAGGTTGATAAATTCAAATACCTGGGAACGATCATTTCATCAGACGGCAGATGCACATCAGAAATACCCGGCAGAATCGGCCAAGCCAAAACAGCATTCAAGAAGATGATAAGCATTCTTTCCAACAAATGCCTATCAATTAACATCAGGAAAAGAGTTCTTGAATGTTGTATAGAACCAATCCTGTTGTACGGATGTGAGGCGTGGACAGTCAACAAACAAAGCCAGAACAAGGTTGAGGCAGCCGAGATGTGGTTTCTAAGAAGAATGTTGAGATTTCCATGGACAGCAAAGAAAACAAACGAGACTGTCTTGATGGAGGCAGACACAAGTAGATCATTCATAAGGAAGATTAGGAAAAGATAGGCAACATTTATAGGCTATTTTATGAGGAAGGGGGATTTGGAGCACCTGGTCACAACAGAAAAGCTGGAGGGAAAGAGAGCACCAGATAGACCCGGGGAGAAAATGCTGGACGGACTTGCAGAGTGGCTGGGGACGAGGAGGGTGGAGGAGATGCTTGGGGCAACGAGAGATAGAGACAGAGCGGCAGAGCACCTGATGATGATGATGAGTCCCGTTCTTATATATGTTTTAGTGTCCTTAGTTATGTTTGTATCCAGGTATGTTTTTTTTAATCCCCTGAGCGACAAATTTGACGGAGTGGTCAACGCCAGGGGCATCTCCTTAGATTATGTGCTCGAATGCATTGATGTGTGTACGTAATTTTCTTTTCCTTTTTTTTTTCCTGTTGAAGTACTGTATATGCACTGAAATGGTTATAGCTCTGATATGGCTCTACGCAGCCGGATGGGCTTTAAGCAGCAATAAGAATAAGAATAAGCATGTCTTGACTATTATGTTGTTGCAGATATTGTGAGACGAGGAGGACAACTAGTTTGGGGGGCCACTAACACCTCTGTCATTCTCACTGTCCCACCTTGGAAGCAGGGTCAACCTGATCACTTCATTTCGTCTACTTATGGTGTGACCTTTATTTCGTACTCTGCCAGTGTGTGCACGTTGTGTGTGTATGTGTGTGTGTGCGTGCATGCGTACGTGTGTGTGTGTGTGTGTGCATATGTGTGTGTGTTTTTTTAATCCTGTGGGGATGCTCTGTGTGTGTGTGTGTGTGTGTGTGTGTGTGTGTGTGTTGTGTGTGTGTGTGTGTGTGGGTGTGTGTGTGTGTGTGTGTGTGTGTAACCCTGTGGGGATGCCGGGGGCTCTTTCAGTGTAAATAGTACCCAATTTCTGGAAATTCTGTGCTAGAAATTTCCTCATTTCTGTCACTTTCTTTGTTTCTGCATTGTTCTTTTGCTTTCTGTTATTTCTTCCTATCATTTTCTCCTTGCTGGTTCATTCATCCGAATGTGTTCAATAAAGTCTTACGTACTTTCTCTTAGGATTGATAATTGGGTACATGTATTAAGTGCATTTTGGGTGTAGGGAAATCAGATCTGCAGAATCAATTTTAAGTAATTTAGGCCTGTCTGATTGCACGAGATAGAGCCTGTATCATGTATCTTTGGGCGTGCGACATGCAGCTCATCCGTTTGTCAGTGTGTACCTAACTAACATATGACTGATGCAGTGGAAGATCATGCAGGAGCAGTCAGAATTGGCGGCAGGACGGTCATCGTCATACGTTTTTCTGATGACATTGGTGGCTTGTCTGGAGAGGAACAGGAACAAGCCAACCTTGTGCGATCTCTCGACGACTCTACAACAGCCTACGTAATCGACAACAGTGCCAAGACCAACAATACCAATGGCATCAGCGGTGTCTTGGTCAGGGGACAACACCTGGAGACAATCCACAACTTCTGATACTTAAGGGCAAATATCACAGATGAAGGCTCCAAACTTGAGATGCTTTCCAAAACGGTCGTGATGACAAGACTGAAACCAATATGGAAAAACAAAAATACTTTGCTTCGATCTAAAATAAAACAGACGTATTCCAGTCATGTCTACTTCTCTGTAGGCTTGCACAACTCTCACAGCTGACTTCATGCGAGACGGTAGACTGTAGAATCAAACAAGCTAATGGCTCATTTGAAGTCCTTCTGACTACAGTATAAAAAATGAAGTGGTATTGTTACAAGTTCCTCAGGCCTTGCAAAGACCATCCAGCAAGAAAGTAGAAAAAGAAGAAGGCAGAAGAAGTGTTGAGACATCCATCACACGGATGACTTGGCCTAGAGACCTCCAACCACGTTGGATGCGCGGATCCAAATCCTGGTGAAGGAACAAAATGGTTACGCCTGAAGAGCATCCAGAAATCATGACCTGGATGCAGCCTGGCCCCCTTAGAATGTGAGGAGTTTAGCTAGACCGAAACACTTGCTTGAGGGGTCTTCTCTTCTGGGTACCTTGTGCTGTCCAGCTGTTTCCAGAGTTTCTTCCAACTAGTGACAGACAGCCGTTACTTACATTCCAAGTCCAACAAACATTTAAGAGAATGAATCAAAAATATAAAACGAGCACATTGAGCAGTGCTCGTGGACTGTCTTCTTGTCAGTATAGTTTCTGTATGCTGAAGCCGACGTTTTCAAATAGAGACTATTTCTGACCAAAAACAAAACGAAACGAAACAAAACAATGCAACCCCCAAACAAGACAAACAAGCAAAAAACACAAACAAACAAACGAACAACCCCACCATAAACAAAAACAAGATGATCATTTTGATCCTGTGTTTCAGGGCCTGACGATTGTGGAGCCGTTGAAAGCTACTTACCTCCTCCGTATCCGCCATATGTTTTTGTATTCGCTTTCTGGGACAGGAGCTGCAACATTACAAACCATGGATATATCTGTCAGTATGGTCAGTCTCTCCTCCCTCTGTCTGTGTCTGTGTCTGTTTCTTTCACACACACGTACGCGTGCACACACACACACGCACGCGCACACACACACGCGCACACAATGCACACGCGCGTGCACACACACACACGCACGCACGCACACACGCATGCACACACACACACACGCACACACACACGTGTCATCTCTGATAGTTTTCTTGCTGAAAGTATGTAAAGACTAGGATTTAGTCAGACTGTCAGGACACCTCAGACTATGAACCCTGTACGTTTGAAGAGGTGTATACTATTGTTTTAGTTATTGGTTATTTGTTATCCATTCTAGATCTAACTCTTTATCATAATAAGTCGGACTAAGTAATTTTTTCATAAAATTTTGCTACATTTTTCTTATCTTTACTTCGTAGTCTAAGTAATTACGTATTTTTTTCTGCCCAGTTCTCCCGTACTCAGAAAACCAACGTATTCGTGATTATTGAACATAAATAACTGTTAACAAAAAGTTGGATATTAACCAGCGATAATAATGCGACAACAATCCCACCAATTCAACATACCTGGAACATTTCCTCGCATCAAATAACTGTGAAGTTTTGATTCTGCGGTCGTGTAATGTTATCCCAACCAAGCTTCCCAGGTTCCAAAATTATTATGATATAGGAGTGTGGGAATCACGGAAAGAAGGTATCTACTGCAGTGTATATACTAAAAGGGTTAGAGTATCATTGATTTATTTACCCAGTGAGATTTGCACGCTTATGCCGTCAGAGTGTAATTCAGTAATTCATTAGTCCTGAAGGTTTTGTCAGTCGACCTGCCAACAGGTACAAATGACACAACACAGAATGGCTGCGCACAATTCAAAATAAGCAGCATGGTAAATGGCTGATAGGTGGAGATTTTAATTTTCAATCCCGTTTTGGGAACAGGACTGTTGAACTGTTACGAGCAATCGTTTGGTAGAAAATATAGTAGGACAGTTCGCTTAACCTTTTAAATGACGGCAGTGTCACCAGGATCCATGATGTTTCTGAGCACAGGGCGACAGCCATTGACTTGTCTTTAATACTCGTATTACCAGAATTAGTACCATTCTGTACCTGGTAAAATCGCATAACAATAACTGAAGAAAACGTCAGGATGAAAGACAGCATTTTTGATATTATTCTAAAATATAATGACACTTGCGCAGACTGGTCCTTATTTCGAACTGCTCTTGCTAATGGAGATTACAAACATTATAAAAGTGAAAATGTAGGTGTTAAGTTTTCTAAAGTCCTACTAGAGTCAGTTCCAGCCGCTTCATACCTATCGATTCCAAAACTCAAAACTTTTAGGCCCAATAACCGATTGGGTAATGTTTGGTGGACGGAAGCATGTGAAAAAGCAGTTCCGTATAGAAAGGAGAAATTCAAAATATACATCAAAAGCAGAAAACCTGAAGATCATGTGGAAATAAAAAGCTAACATTCAGTGTAACAAAATTATTGCTGAAGCAAAGAAAAGTTACTGGGCATCATGCTTCACAAAAGAAATTTCAGATTTCAAGGATTTCCATAATGTCTGGACAAAAATCAAACAAACTAACCCAAGCATTCAATAATGATTGATACATGTAACAAATTTCCTTCAGACATGGACAAAGAGGGAAACTTTTGTAGATCTATTTGCTGAAAACAGCAAAGTAGAAATTTTCCGTCCATCTAATATGTTGTCTTTTTCCATAATAATCGTACCATCTTTATATTTTAAGCAACCAGGTAAACATAACGTTCATGTTCATCATACAGAGAATAAACATCCTTAAAATGTGTGTGTGTGTGTGTGTGTGTGTGTGTGTGTGTGTGTGTGTGTGTGTGTGTGTGTGTGTTGTGTGTGGTGTGTTGTGTGTGTTCCAATAAATATACATGGTTGCACAGTGCTTTTTCTCGCTTTTTGCAGATCCTTGGGTATACTTGATCTGGTGAGCCGCACCTGACGTGAAGCGCAAAGCTGCGGACTTCCTGGTCGTTGTCGTCATGATACAGTTCATCTCGTTCCCTGTGGTTATTCTATCGAGTCACATTAATCGGAGTCCCCGAATGTTTAATCTTATTTTACCTTATACGACATATCCGGTATAAATGTGCTGCATGTCCTTTTTGCATGCCGTTCTAAGTAAAAAGTTTTCTTCTGGCTGTCAAAGTATGGTTGCTTTGCCAGTTAACACTAACTTTGGAACCATGCCAGTTAACCTAACCCCGTGCGTCTGTACCTCTCCCTCTCTCTCTCGTTCTCACTCACACACACACAAACATACATATACACATGCCCGCGAGCACGCATGCACAGACATACACACATGCTCGCGCGCGGGCACGCATCATCATCATTATCATCATCATCACAATGATCGTGATCATCATTTTCCAACTCTCCTCATTCTTTTTTGTCCCTGTTGTGCTACCATGTCTCTGACTTCTCTGATGTTTTGTATATTATTCATTATGATGTTTAATAGCCTTTGCAAGTATTCGTTGTTCTCTTCAGCTTCTGTATAAGTAAACAAATGACTGCCAATACTTGAGTATTAATAAAAGGAAAACAAATACGGGTCAGTGAATCAGTCCCACATGATCTGTAAGCATTAAGCATTGTTATCTGTATTAACAGATATGTTGCTGTAAAGACGTCTCGTCATTTGCATTGAAGGAAGCCAGGAATGAAGAGACAGACAACCTTTGATAGTTAGGATTAGTTTTGACAATGTTATCCTTACAGCCGTTGCCACCACGGTATTGAATGATACTGTCTGTTCCAGCTATGCCCAGCTATAATAATTATGAGTTTAATCGACAATGAATTTGATATAACAGCTTTATTACAAACCAATCCTAACAAATCAGAGTACAGAATGAAGCAGTGAGGGTGATCCTTGGAACTACAAAAGAACCCCCATCGAGATCATTGGAAAGATAGGTTCCGTTTCCCAGGTTCCTCCCCTTGAGGCCCAGTTAGCCTTCTGCCTTTCTGAAAAAAGAAACAGAGAAGAAGAGAGAATGTGTGTGCGTGACGGAAAAGATGACATGTTGGATCAAGGGTCTTTCGTCGAACAGGCTTGAGTATACCTAGCTCAGTATCCTCTGTGTGCGTGTGTGTGTGAGGTACAGAGGGAGAATGACGGCTTGGATCAGGGGTCACGTGCCCTACTCCACCCCTGTCCTCCGCCGCCCAGTTTGCGTGTGCTTTGTGCCTTAGAAATTTGGCATTGTTCAATGCTTTGGTGGACGATGGGAGTGTGCGCCTTGGTTTGCTTCTTGAACCAAGATTTGGCGCCTTATAAATATCATAATATTATTACTATGCGGTACCTGCTTGATCTTCTTTCAGTACAGGAAAAGTTTACTTAAGACTAAGTCAAAACGCAATTGCAACACATCAGAAAACCTGCAAAATTCACTTCTGGGATGGTCAAAAAGCAATCGACTCGAACGGGAAAATCATGAGTGGGACAAGCAGAAAAATTAATGCCAGCTAAGAGAGTTCAAAGGAACCAAAGAACGGGATAAATATTTAAACCGTTTCAAAGACCTATGTAAGACATCATATCAGAGACTTTATGCCACGACTTAGGAATTAAACTAAGAATTTAATTATAAACATTGAAGATTCAGTCATCAAGAGCCAAACTTGATGGAGCTTCACTGTAAAACAGAATGGAAACACCATGCATGGAGAAAAACAAAATAAAATATAAAAGTATAGCATGCAGTTTAACAATGGAGTAGCTTCACCCTGGATCAGCATGAAGCAGTATTATCAGATAACAAAATCTTATGCAGATCTACTGTCTCGGACATGCTGGATTGAAGGGAAATGAATGTTTCGAGAAATCTCAGGTAAGTACGCTACAGCATGTAGTTTTGAAGATCCGAAGTCTTCAGACAATGAAATACATCTGTGAACAAACCTTGGGTCTTCATAACATCGATCATCAGCCTCTAAAGGGAATAGACGGAGGAGGGAAAAGGAGGAGCCATCATCTGTTATACAACTATTGGTATTTACTGCCAATCATACCACTGGCATGCAGGACAGCAACGAAGATCTTCTACTCCGTTTATTCAGGGCCAGCGTCTGTATGGTTCCCGAGCTGTGTTTCAGGGCCGTGGGTTCTCTTTCTGTTGTTGCCACTTATTGTTCTTGGTCTTCCTTTCTGGTGTATTCCTTCTGGTGTCCAGTGAAGACCAATCTCGATGATGTTATCATGGTCTTTTCGAGATGTATCCAATGTATTTCCATAATCCTTTCATAATGATGACGTCCGTACTCTCTTGATTGCATTGGACGAGTAGTTGTTGGTTAGAAATCCAAAACGTGTGCGACTGCCCGCGTTCAGGCAAACGGGAACCAGAAAAACACGAAAATAGAATCGGAACGCGTATTTAATATAACCAGAAAAGACAGGACTCTTCTATTTTCGTGTTATTTCTGGTTGCTGGTTAGAGGTATCAGGCTATAAGATTTGTATGATTTTTGGCAGGTTTCCTGTGTGCAAGCATGATAGCGTATTAAAGTCACTCTGTCATTCTCCAGGATCTTGAGCCGTAATGCAGGATGGACAGAACACAGCTCTGGCACAGTCTCAGCTTAGCGCTTATGCTGTACTGCGGGAACATCCACAGTTATTCAGCTTTCTCAGCATGTTTCTGGGTTTGTTTAGACGACTTTTGATATTGATTCTATCTCACAGATAACAATAGGCAGGCTCCTGCAGGGCGGAATGGAATGCGTCAGGACTTTCCATAATTTAAAAATTGCTAAAGTATGAAGAAATAAAGTGGTATGAAAGAGGGAAAAGGGCGAGGAGGAGGGGTGGACAGTGAATATAAGCGGTGTGAATGAAGAGGGAAGGTGGTGTACTGGAAGGGTGGCTGTATGTTCGCAGGGGATGGACTAAGTTATGTAGCGTGAAGGAGACAACACATTGCATGTAGTAGGTCAAGAGTTTAATCGGATTTTGTTGTGCAGTTACATAGCGTGTTTAGTATACATGTAGTTCATTCATGCTGGTGGACCTGATGTGACATGCTTAGTCCGTATACATCAGATTATGTTTGTAGATGAAATGGAAGGGGTGGGTGTGGGTAATTTGGGCAGTCAAGGTTGGATATGGATGTTCTGTTCTGGTAGACTGGCAGTGATAGAGACTGTGTTATCAGCTTGAAAACTTACTGTGATATGGTTTGTATTCTAGATGATGGGTGCAGGGGCTGGATATTGATCTTTGTGGTGACGGGTGGGGACATGGAGTCAGCGTTTTGCATGGGGACTAGGACTTAAACTGCCATTTTTTTTAGCTTGGCTGAGAGCTTTAATGTTGGTTTGGGCAGACTTCGTAGGACGCTACAAACAACCTAAAGTTGTTTCAATAATATATTGATACAAGCATAGGCAACTGCTCGATCGTGCTCTTCGACTTTGAAAGCTAGTACAACTGATTGCTCAGCAGTCCGCCCGGCATCCATGCTCCTGTAGTCACACATAGCATCACAGATTGCATCTCAGCACCATGCATGTCCCTTGAAATCAAAAGGGCCAAGCAAAAGCGGCGTCAGGCTGAGCAATGTCGTCACAAGACTTTCCATAGACAAATATTAGCACAATCAAGGAACTTGGCCATTGGAATTATTTTTCGCGCCAAAAGCAATGCATGGGTGACAAAATCACAAATATGAGTTACTCCAAGCTTTAAAAAAATTGGAGTGGTGGGGGGGGGGGGGGGGTGCAAATAAAAAAATTTCAGCTCCAACTCCGATCCTTCAGTGTCTGTCCCTTTTACCGGCATCTCATTCAACCACTCCGTTCAGATTAAATGGCAAAAGCTGTTCTTGCAATTTAAATGACAAAAGCTATTCTTGCAAGATTAAACGGCAAAAGCTATTCTTGTGAGATTAAATGGCAAAAGCTATTCTTCCAATGGTTTAACAAATTCTGCGATCATTGACTCATTCCTGCCTCTCATCGTTTTGATTGTATCAAAAAATGTTCTCCACTTGTAATTGAAATTCGAATGTATCTTAAAACAGGCGTCGTGCCACAGAACTTTAAACATGCCCTTTGCTGAAAAAATCTAATGTAAATCCCGGCACTCTAAAATGCCCTCCATTTTTGTTAAAGGTCTTTGAGTGTATTGTTTTCTCACAGCTTATGAAGCCAGGAATTTCCTTGGATCTTTTCGGGTCAGCCTATCAATAGGCTTGCGATGACGAAAGAGTCCCATTTTATCACTGTTAAATCTTTTCACTCATACATAACAGACAGGCAAATACACACACTCCTTGTGTTAATATTAAAACAGTCTCTCCTTTAAACAGAAGGAGATCGAAACGAACATTATTAAGATAATCGGAACAAGAACAGATGAACACTAAAAGATATCTTTCTGTTTGTTTTATAGGCAGATAAACTTTAGATCAGAGTGTGGTAGATATCTTTTGTTTTATCATAGGCCAAAGTAGATAACCATTTTTACTGTATCGTTCTCGTGAGGCAGAGTTTATGAACCTTTAGTATTTGTCCTTATTAAAGATTTTGTTACTGTTTGGAGTGTCTCTGATATCCCTCGTGCGTTCATTGTTTGACAATTTGAGAAGTGTGACGCTTGCAATTGATTATCGTTTAACTTGGTGCATTGTGGAGGTATCTTGCAGTCAACCTGACGATAGCGCTCAGCAGTGGCTTTTTAATCGGTTTACTGCCCTATAAAATACTGTACTGTCAGTATGTCACGACGCTTACTACTTTGCACATAAAATATCAGTTGTTGTTTACAGTGTGTAAATAAAGGTGTGATACCTTAACTGTGTTATTATGCGCTATTTTGCATGTGTTAGTTTGCGCGTGTGTGTGTGTAATTAAACCAGTGATTGTGTCTAAGTGATTTCGTTAGAATGTAAAAGATCCTAAGCAAACAGAAGACCGTGTGGTGTGTGTGTGTGTGTGTGTGTGTGTGTGTGTGTGTGTGTGTGTGTGTGTGTTGTGTGTGTGTGTGTGTGTGTGTGTGTGTTAGAGAGAGAGAGAGATCAAAGCACCGCAAAGTGTGATTTTGTTTCAAAGAATGCTATAATAATACGAGCATCATTCACTGAAAGTCCGATACACTGAAAGCTTGATATATTCAATTTTTGTGTATATTGAAGGTCTGATCGGGTCCCTGCCCTATCTGTTCTTTTCCTCTGCTAAAATAAATTCGGTCATCTTAAAGTCGGTTACATTGAAAGGTAGTTGCCGTTGGAAGCTTTTCGTGTGTCCCCAAAGAGCCTTGGCCTCGCTTGTATTGAATTTAGGCTTCTGATCATATGATCGAGAACAACTTCCCTTTTCACACACGAGGAGTGACAAAATTGTCTGACAATCGCTAGAAGCAGCGACTAATAAATCTGTCACGTGAAATTCAGATAATCTGGATGCATGGGGGAGGGGGTGGGGGGAGAAAAAAAAGCATTGCCAAAGACTTCAGAATCACGGCAGGCTCAGTGTCCAACATTGAGAAAGAGACAGATCTGAAAAAGCGGTTCTGCATTTGAGGTCTAGACCAAAGCAAACAACAACAACAACAACAACAACACAATGCCACATACGGTTGTCCAATATGTTTACAGACATGCAAATGCTCTTCTTCAGCAGGTCAAAGTTACTAGGGGAAACAATATCCCGATCAATAGTCCCAAATGAAACAGAGAGCACGTGAGTTTGCCAAGGATTTTGTGTTCTGATGGGTTAATTTAACAAACGGCATCCAGCTGCTTTTGGGTAAAGAAGTGGTCAGAAAACGTCGATAAAGTGAAGATGGATTCATAGATCATAATTTCCTCGTTTCAACATTCCAAAGAGCTGAAGACAAAAACATGCAAGATGGACGAAGGTGGATTGTTTTGACGAATGTTTCCAAATGAGACAATGGCATTTAGATCTGTAAAATGTTAGGGAATCCGAAAAATTAAAGAAAAAAAACAAAACAAACAAACAAAAAAACATCTAAAAAGAGTGACTGTGTCAGTATGCTAAGACGTAGACGGAACAGGAAAACTGCGTTTGAAATGATTGGAAAATTCTGCCAATCAGGATGCTTAAAAAGAATCAAGCGGTTGCCTGTGCAGTACAAGGCTAGTCCATAGAAGTAACTTGTTGAAAGATGGCTTCAGGAATTTGATCATCACATGGACAGACAAATCGAAAAGTGGTGTTTGTACTGGACAATGTGAGGATTAAGACCTCAAAGACGCGGAATCACTTGATCTTCCCCAAACGCTACCTCAAATTTGCAACCATTGGACACAGCGGTCATCATGGGCATAAAGGTCCACTACACGTTTGTGTGTGTGTGTATGTGTGTGTTAAGTGTACGTTGTGTGTGCCCACTCATGCGTGCATATGCGCGCGTGTATGTGCATTTTGAGTTTCGCTGAATCTGATTTTATCAGGGTGCGTTTGAATTGATGAAAAATGTTCAGTTCACGTCAATTTACGGGCTGTTTCGTTTCAGAAGTCATTTTTGCAAATAAATTTGAAGGGTCAGGTCGTCCGTTCAGCCGGACTGTACTGCTGCATTGGCGTTTTGTCGTTAATGACATGGACACATTTTTAAAGCGGGTTCGAGTGAGAGGCCCTATGACATGTAAGCGTGAAGTTATTGTTATTTTGCGGGAGTTTGTTCTTATATTAATTTGTGTGTCTAAGCATGATATTTACAGGCTTTATATGATCTGTCAACTATTTGCCTGTCTGTTAGATTTCTAGCATAGACGAAAAATCGTAATTATTGGTGGAAAGTAGATAGACTGATATTTCTTGCAGAGGATGTGTTCCACGGGATTAGTGTCCATTTTCGAACAGTTTAGTACATCAAATTTGTAAATAAAACCGCTGATTATTGCATTTACTGTATGGTAAGAAGTGAAGAATGTGCAGCTTTCGGATAGTAAACTAAAACTGGATTTGAGAAAGGATAATTTAGAAGAAAAAAATAAATGACAGTCTCATGAGGTGCTTCGTACTTTGAGAGTAAATTTCTGATAGTTACAAGGTGCTTGCTATTTCGGGGGTAAATTTCTGATAATTATTTACAAAGTGCTTGATACTTTGATGATAAATTTCAGATATATTGGATACAATGTGCTTGGCATTTTGGCGGTAACTTTGTGATCATTAGCTACAAGTTGTCTGGTATCTTGGAAAGAACTTTCTGATATATTAGTTACAAGGTGTTTGGCACTTCGGGGGTAACTTTTCGATGTATTGGTTACATGGTGCCTGGTGCTTTGGGGGTAACTTTCTGATAGATACAAAGTGCTTGGTACTTTGGGGACATCTTTCTGATATACGTGTTACGAGGTGCTTTGTACATTGGGGGAACTTTTGGATGTATTATAAGGTGCATTGTACTATGGGGGATAATTTTATGTTAATCACAAGGTGCATTACACTTTGGGGGTAGCTTTCGGACGTATTAGTTACAAGGGACCTGGTACCTTTTCGATAACTATCTGTTACAAGGTGCTTGTTACTTTGGGGATAACATTCTGATATAGTAGAATACTGTACTCAGTACTTTGGGGATAACTTTCCGGTATATCAGTTGCAAGGTGCTTTGTACTGTAAGGGTATCATTTGGATGTATTAGTTATATGGTGCTTGGTACTAGGGAGATAATTTCCTGATAATTACAATGAGTTTGTTACTTGTAGGTGTAACTTCCTGATGTATAAGTACATGGTGCCCGATACTTTGGGGATAACTTTCTTTTATATTGGTTGCAAGGTGCGCGGTACTTTTGAGGCAATTTTGATCTATTAGGTATAAGATATTGGGTACATTGGAGGTAACTTTTTGATACTTGCAAGGTGCTTGGTACTTTGGAGGTAACGTTCCGATAAATTAATTGAAGCTGCTTGGTACTCTGAGGGTAACTTTCTGATGAATTAGTTGCAAGTTGCTAGGTATTTAGCAAGCAACGTTTTGATATATTAGGGACAAATAAGCTCTTTAAAATGAAATGAGTAGCCTATGTCAGACACATTTTAGGATCAACTTTCAGGAGACTTCTTGAATTAGGATTTTGTGGCGCCTTTTGTGCAGACTGATCCCAACGTCGTGCTGTGTGATCTGTGACTTCAGTCTTCAAGGCTGCTCAGCTGGGAGATGGCAGCGGTAACCTGTTTTACCTCTGGGCCGTTGATTTATGGAGTGTACTATACCTACTGCAAACGGCGTTCTACGAAACTTTCTGTGTCCGCACAGTACCCAGGTATGTACAGTCTTCCACCCGTTATTAGAGAAACAAGGTATAAGATTGTAATGAATGTTTACTTGAACGAAAAGAAAATTATGCATCTCTCTCTGTGTCTCTGTCTCTGCCTCTGTGTGTGTGTGTGTGTCTGGATAGCGTGAACTGGGTAGTTAAGAGTGTGAGGTATGAATGTGATAACTTTTTTTCTGACTTGCCCAGGGGGCAGGAGACAAACTGTAAATTTATCTCGTGGGGAAAACCACTTGCCGCCAATGGGCAATAAATTCATAGGATATTCAAAGAAAATTAGGAAAACATAGTCCACAAAGTCTAACTAGCATACATATTTTCAACACACACACACACACACACACACACACACACACACACACACACACACACACACACACACACACACACACACACACACACACACACACACACACACACACACACATCCTTCAAACACAACTCTACTGGCTAGCTGGCTCTTGTAATAAAGATGTGGACCCAACCTGCAGCATGAAAAATTGACCTGGCTTATTTATTGATATAGAGTGCGTTAGCGGGTTTACAAGCCAAACATTCCATTAAACCTGTGAACCAAGAACTTAGCTGGAGAAGCGAGCTCAGTTCCAGCCTTTTGGCTTACGCTTTCTCTGACCAGTATCCCATCATCTTTGAATTGCATGCATACAGTTCTAATTATAAATGTTTGGGCCTGCAGTGGATGTATTTACATACGTTTGAACAGCTTAGTGGAAGTGAGCTTGCTCGTCCAGTCATTCTTGATTCTGTTCATTGTTGAAAAGCTTCGTTCACATTTGTTGTGGACGGACATTGGCAGCATATAAGGATGCTGAGAATTAATTTCAGTAAATTTGGAAAGTTGTTAATTTTAGTCTGTCTTCATCTGCCAGTAATTGCTCTCACATTTCTGGCTTCTAGGGGCTCAGTAGCAGCTTTTTCAGAGCTGTCTTCAGCTCAGCCACCACGGCCCCACCTCTTTGCTGTACCAAGTCTGTATTCTTTTTCTGTCATGATCTCCTCAGAGTAGAAGAGGAGAGCATTGACTTCCAGAATACCAAAACTGACTATATCTCGACACTCCAAAGCCAAACATAATGAAGTGTGGGGAAAGATTCGTTTTGTGGGACAACACATACGTCTTTGCTTGCCTTCGAGCTTGGTTCAACGTCGGTGACTGCCACTGTGTCGACTGCAAATGGCCAGAAAGCGACAAATTGCGAACTTCATTCTGAATGGCCAGTGTCCTCTGACTGAGCCAATCACTTTCCACAGTAGCTGTTGATATCGGTGTCATTAAGTGTAACTTTGCTAGTTCTACTTATTTTTGACTGTTGAACGCACGAGAAGATAAAACCAGATAACCTAATCTCTGTGGCAAAATACTGCACTTGCCCCGGGGGCAGGTTGCAGTGTTATCACATGCCCAGCACAAATAAACGCTTGCACCGTGTAGGTGAGCAGCCGTTACTGTTCTTCCCTGTGTGTTTTATTGGTGGCGCTACAACGTTTTTTCTTGTGCCGTATTCCCACGTTCTGTCCTCGTCAAAGCGGTTTTTAATGTACTGTCCCCCTCTGTGTTATATATTGGGGGGTTTTTTCGTAATAATTGCACCATCTTTAGATTTTAAGCGACCAGTTGATGTGGACATCTTTTTTTTCTAGGTAATTTCTTAAGTGTTTTTATACATAAACTTGGGGGCTGTTTGTGTCGCTCTTCTATTTCTTTGCATTTTTTGTGTCTAGTCAAGCTCTTTAAGCTTCATTGCACCTATTCCTAATGACCTAGGTTACTGGGCGTTTTACAGATAAGCACATTAAGGTCGAACACACACGCACACGCACACACACACACACACACACACACACACACACACACACACACACACACACACACACACACACACAGATCATGTACTCACACACAAACACACACAAAATCATCAGCGCATGCACACAGGCAAGCGCATACACACGCACGCGCACGGACGGATGGAGAGCAAATCACAATCACGTAAGTTCACACACGAGCAAAAAGTAGAGGTGACAGGTAAAAATTCAGTACACTTAGATCGAGTTTAGCAACTGTGTTTTGGAGAGTCTGGAGTTTGTTCAAGAGGGATTCATGGCACTGAGACAAATCCATATGCGCTACACCCAAATCTGCCAGCTATCATCCAGCAGACTCCCTGTCATGATCATCATCATCAGGTGCCCTGCCGCATGGCGTTGGCGACCATGGACTTCCAACCATCTCTATCAATCGTTTCCCCCAGCATCTCCCCCACCCTCCTCATCCCCAGCCACTCTGCAAGTCCGTCCAGCATTCTCTCCCTGGGTCTACCTGGTGCTCTCTTTCCCTCCAGCTTTCCCCTTGTGACCAGGTGCTCCAAATCCCCCTTCCTCATAAAATGGCCTATAAATGTTGCTTGTCTTTTCCTAATCTTCCTTATGAGTGATCTACTTGTGTCTGCCTCCATCAAGACTGTCTCGTTTGTTTTCTTTGCTGTCCATGGTACTCTCAACATTCTTCTGAGAAACCACATCTCGGCTGCCTCGATCCTGCTCTGGCTTTGCTTGTTGACTGTCCACGCCTCGCATCCGTACAACAGTATTGGTTCTATATAACATTCAAGGACTCTCTTTCTGATGTTAATTGATAGGCATTTGTTGATAAGAATGCTTGACATTTTCTTGAATGCTGACCCTCGCAAAACTTTATGTGCTGGCAAGGTCTTGAAAGGGGATGGGACAAGAGGGACCCATAAGATACTGACCGACACCACCAGAATGATGGAAACGTTAAGATGGGCAGCGAACAGCCAGTTTTTAATTTTGCGGGCTGGGATTGAACTCGAGACATCAGATCTTGAATCATCACCTCTGTCGAAAGAACCAACCAGCCCGCTTGAAGAGATGAGGTTTTTTGCATACATGTAACTCTGAGGAAAGAGCATGACGTAGATTTTAGGAAGGTGAGTTACAGAATGAGAGAAAGCCCTGGATTCGTATTTCTTTTGGTTAAAAGGAGGAATTTGAAATATCTGGTCGTCAGAGAAAGGGTTATGGATTGGGCAGGAGTGTGCATTTATAAGAGTTCTGAAACATGGACAGGTGCTTCACATGGATGATTTATTTTCAGAGACAGGCCGAGAGATTTCTACAGAATTTTTGGGTCGATTTTGAGCCAGTGCAATTGTTTCAAGAGATCTGATAACAGATATTATTTTTGGCACTTAGTAAATGAGGCAGGCAGTTGAATTTTGCACACGCTGAAGTGGTTTGCATAGGGATATAAGAACAGTTAAAAGAAGAGCGTTATAAAAATCAAATCTAGACAGGATGCAAGAAGAGACCAGTGTTTCCGTTGGCGTGTTCCCGAAGACAAGGTGCCTGAATAGAAACAGTATGTGCGATATTACTATTCAGGCATCATTTCTTGCGAGCTTGTTTCAACGATAAGACAAACTGATGGTTAGGATTTAAGTACATGCCTGTGTCTGTGGCGGAATATAACAGGTAGCAGTTGTGGACAATTTATCCTTAATTAGTTCGGTACTAATCAGGCAAGAAAATAATAAACCTTCAAAACACTCTACAAAACTGCAAGGGAAGAAAGAACAGAACAGACTACACGGTCTATTGTGAATATTTATTAATAGTTTGGTGAGCTTAGGTTTCTGATTATTTTGTGTCAAAAGCAAAGAAGGTAACTCTCATTTTTTAATTTAAAGAGTTCAAATTAATTATGAAAATAACCAGCGGATATATTCATCGAGGTTTTTGACTCGCAAATCCACTCATTGCATGGTTCTTAAATTTAGGGTTTATGCAAAGGCATTGCAATTAAAGAAAAAGGTATTTCTTTTTATACAAAAACGAGTCCTACGTGTTGGGTGGCGAACGCCACAAGACTTTGTATATGGTGAACTGTGAAGATATCCTGTTATACACATTTATAGGTGCGATGCATTGAACATTGGATAAAAAGAACTAGAATGAACGAGGATAGGTTGCCTTTTAGGTGTGATGAAATTACATGTGATCTCGATTCTTGAGAAAGTATGTCTTGGGCTTCGAATTTTCGTAACCGTTTTTATATGCATGGATTTGGTCAAGTGTGCGAAAAACCAAGGTGCAGAATACGTAGAACAATTTGTACGACTTAGGTCACGGGTCACACGCTTAGCAAGGCAGTGCTCAACATCCTGTATGTGTCTATGTGCGAGTGTGCACGTAAGACCCTCAAGATTAAGGGGCAACATTTATCATTTACATCGGGGCGACTGTTGTTGGTCCCCAGTTGTTTATGTACATACATACATACATACACACACACACACACACACACACACACACACACACACACACACACACACACACACACACACACACACACACACACACACACATATATATATATATATATTATAACCATGTGATTCCCCTCCGAGCGGAGACAGGCTGCAGAGGGGGGGGGGGGGGTTGAGTGAGGTTAGGATTTTATGCGGAGGAGAAAAGGTGAGTTTTGAGAGCGGACTTGAAGGAGACAAAAGTAGGTTGCTGACGGACTGAGAGAGGAAGTTTATTCCAGGAGAGTGGACCAGAAACAGAGAAGGCTCGTGGACCATAGGTATTGAGCTTAGTGCGTGGAAAGCGAAAAGTCAGAGGATCGGAGGCAGAGCGGAGGGTACGTGAGGGAAGATAGATCTCAAGTAGGCTTGACAGGTAATCGGGGGCTGCGTTATTGAGGCTTTTGTAGCACATGGTGTCTAGTTTGTACTGTATGCGCTTTGATACAGGGAGCCAGTGAAGTTGTGCCAGGAGAGGAGATATGTGGTCAGCTTTTTTCTTTTTGAGTACAAGGCGTACAGCATTGTTTTGAATGCGCTGTAGGATGTGAATGGTGGAGGCAGGAAGACCAGACAGGAGTGAATTGCAATAGTCAATGCGAGACATTATGAAGGAGAGAACGAGTTTTGCAGTTGTTTCGACAGAGAGATACTTCCTGATCAGCCTTATACGATGGAGATGATAGTAGCAAGATCTGGCAGTTTGAGAAACAAAGTTGTTCATGGAGAGGGTAGAGTCAATGCAGACACCAAGGTTTTTAGCTGAATCAGAAATTGGGACTGATGTGTTACATAATGGGAGAGAAAGAGGAGGCAGCTGAGAAAGTTTCTGACGGTGCCATGAGGATAGCTTCTGTCTTGTCGTCATTAAGCTGAAGTTTGTTGAACGTCATCCAGTTCTTAATGTCCGAGTAACACTCAGTGGTGCGAGTCAACAGGCGCTGTATATTATCAGGTGAGTCACTGTCTTGAAGTTGGGTGTCATCAGCATAGAAGTGGTGTTTTATAGAGTGGGAGTTGATGATGGTGGACAGGGGGGAGGTGTAAAGAGTGAAAAGAACAGGGCCAAGGACAGATCCTTGTGGAACACCACAGGTCAGGTATGCAGGTTGAGAGTAAGTGCCATTGATGAGAACAGTTTGTTTTCTGTTTGATAAATACGAAGTGAAAAAGGAGAGAGCAATGTCAGAGATGCCAAAAGTATGATGAAGTCTAGAAAGGAGAATACCATGGTCAATGGTATCGAAGGCTGCAAACAGATCAAGGAGTGTGAGGAGAGAGACTTTGCCAGTATCAGTTGCAAGGAGGAGATTGTTGAGAATGTGTAGTAGGGCAGTTTCAGTGCTATGGCACTGGCGGTAGGCTGACTGGAAAGGATTGAGGAGATTGTTGGCAGACAGGTGAGAGTTCAGCTGGTTGAGGACGACTTTTTCAAGGAGTTTTGACAAGAAAGAGAGATTAGAGATAGGCCGGTAATTTTTCAGTTCATTTGAGTCTAAATTGTGTTTCTTGAGGAGAGGGTGAACAATAGCAGACTTGAAAGAATCTGGGACAGTTTGAAGAGAAGTGTTGATGATGTCAGTGATGAATGGGAGGAGAGTAGGGAGACATATAGATATATATATAGATATATATGTACATAAATATATACATATATATATATGTATACACACATACACTGTATACACACACACACACACACACACACACAACACACACACACACACACACACACGCACATATGTGTGTGTGTGTGTGTGTGTGTGTGTGTGTGTGTGTGTATACAGTGTATGTGTACACCCAGAAACACACACATACACTCATACGCACGCATGCACACACACACCACACTCGCGCACGTACGTATGTATGCGGGCACGCAAATTGGCACATGCACACGCACACACGCACCACACCGTAACTTTATCATCTCTTCGCTATTTTTTAATCATGCCCTGACCTCCGCAACTTAACGCAACGCAACGCAATGCCGCGCAACGGAACGCATAGCAACACACCACAATACAACACAACACAGTCATAGGGTGGTTTGTCAGTGGAGTTCGGAGAATAATTTTCTGCGCCGGTAGTGCTTCTAACAAGTTTTTTCTTTGTGCGTTAATGGGACTTTTACCGTGGGACAAAATATTTCTGGCAGTGGTGGACTCAAGATTGCTTTTAAGGCGCTTGTGTGTATTTGCGTGCATGCGTGCGTGCGTGTGACATTTTTCAAGAGGCAGAGAGCGTACATGTGATATTTCTCAAGAGGCATAGATCTAAGAGAGATAGACAGATAGAGAACGAGAGACAGACACAGAGAGATAGACACACACACACACACACACACACACACACACACACACACACACACCACACACACAGACACACCACACACACACACACACACACACACACACACACACACACACAGAGTGAGGCAGAGAGAGGGAGAGAGAGAGAGAGACGCATTAGTACTTCTTGGACCTTCTGTACTTCTGTTGTTTACTGTTAGTACAAGCTGTTGATGGTTGTGCTGGTGGATGATCATCATATTATTTATTGAATCAATTGCTATTCAAGCTGGTTGGTCAGATGATGTCACGAAGTGTGACGCACGTTTGATTCCACGTTTTATGATTTGGCTTACGCCAGGTGGACACAACCAGTTTTGTTTGGGGGATTGTGTAAATTTTCCATGAAATTGTATGATCGTCACTATGCTGAGAATTGCTTCATATTGATTTGCTGTTTGATGAGTAATACATTTACGTAAATCTTCCTGCACTTTAGTTTATTTGAAAATCGTCGTTCATCTAAACAAGCTGTTTCCTCTTGAAGCGACACTGTCCCAACTTTCGATTTTCTAAGTCAGTTACACATGGTAGTGATTGTGGGTACCAAGTCACATGTAGCCTACGCGAACCTGTCCACACCTGAATCGACAGTCGTAAAAGATTTTTTTTAAACTGATCATAGAACGAGAAATAACAATCAAGTATAGCAATTTTTTTAACTGATCATAGAACGAGAAATAACAATCAAATATAGCAATCTTTTTAAACTGATCATAGAACGAGAAATGACAATCAAGTTTAGCCCATTTAATGAAACGTATTTATCCACATTTCAGCTAGAAAAAGGCAGGCCATAGCGGTAAGTTCTTGATAATTATAAGCTTCACATTGCGAATTGTTTGACAGTTAAAGTGATGTAGTCTGTCATGCGATTGATGGCAACAGCTTTTTCATCGCGTATTTTGTATTTTAGGGATACCGACTACGTTAAGATCAGGACAGTAGACTACAAAATCCAGGCAAATTCACATGGTGGGAAATGGTGAATCCTGATGAATACAAGACTAAATGAACACATGTCATACCAAGTAGGCCTACGTTCACATTTGGGAGCTAGATCAGAAATCATCTCTTTTGCCTCCAGATTGGATGCTCAGTTTGATAGTTTCTTTCAAGCGAAACCCAACAGCACTGGCCGTACATAGCGTACTTCTGTCCTGCCTGCCCACTTCAAGCTTGTACACTATGCTCTGTAGAGTCAACCCTCCTTTTGCCTCGATCGTCAAGGTGTAAGCTATCAGGGGCCTCAGTGAAATAAAGGCTAGAGTCTAGTGTATCTAGTAGATTGGCGTAATGTATAGTTGATGATGTAGATGGTCATCCTCATTTTGTAATAAAAGACAGTTTTTGTACCATGCAGTGCTGGTTACATTTTTTTATTTTGTTTTCTTTTCTTTTCTGGTTGACACCAGGATATGTGATGATAGTAAGCGTAGAGTACAGCCCTGTCACGCTGTCTCAATCTTAGATGGAACTCCATAGTATCATGATTATCATCCTCATCGACATCATCATTATCGCATTGTAAAAAGTTTGCCAGCTTCTGTGGCCATTAACTCTTTGAAGACGAAATATGTTGCCTTGCACAACCACTGTGGACGCGATCAACGGGACCTGCCACAACCCTTGGCGACGCACGATTTTGGGGGGTTTTCAAAAAATTCTCAAAAATACAGATTTTACAGCACAAGAACATATTTTATATCAAAGTAAAATTCAGTTTACGCTCTTTGAGCTGAAGCTACATACAAGGACAATACATCTATACTACTTACCTTCCTAAAAGGTGAAATGGGGTAGGGTTTTGGCTCTGGGAAAGAAGTTTTTGATTGACAGTAATCCAACACATACAGTCAGTGAAACACCCATTCTTGACCAGGTAATCCAGAAATCCAGGTAATCACAAGTCCTTGGTATGACCAGAAGATATAAAAGAACATGCTGAGAGTTTTCTTGTTTCAGCCATATAGGCGTTACTTAATTTTATGACCATTGTTTTGTGAAATTATAATAGGCACAATCTTATTATAATTTACACATATATCACGCCTAAACGAATATTATCCATCAAGGAATTTCACTTACTTTTTGTTAGGCCTGATCGGTTCAGCGAACCCTCGTCAGTCTCAGTCTGTGACGAGGGTTCGCTGAACCGATCAGGCCTAACAAAAAGTAAGTGAAATTCCTTGATGGATAATATTCGTTTAGGCGTGATATATGTGTGCCTATTATAATTTCACAAAACAATGGTCATAAAATATAAAAGAACAAACACAGCTTTGTTTTCACACAGGTGAAGCAGCAAAATGATTATGACGATCCTTTGAAGAAGAAGAAGAAGGCCTAAATGTCGCCAATTTGATGCAAGGACGGTCACTCCGGTTGGTTTGGATAAAGGCAAAAACTGTAACTTCTTCTTCTTCTTGTCTAACGCCGTCAAACGTGGAGACCAGATCTCATGACGAAATCGGCAGTCTTCAGCAACGCCTCCACACAGCCATGCAGCTTCTCCAGGAGTCCGGCAGGCTCTGGCCAGATCTCGTCCCTCAGCTTCCGTAGACCAGGGCAGTCCTGCAATATGTGCTCGGCTGTCTGCTCTGCCAGTCCACAGGAGCAGAGTGGAGAGGGTACAAGGCGGAGCTTTCTGGACATGTGGTGATTTAACCGGTTATGTCCAGTTCGTAGACGGAATATGGTGACTTGCTGTTGCCTGGACAGCTGGTGGTAACTGTCCTCCGCCTGTGGCTGGTTGTGCAGGGACCTGATGATGGTGGTCATCTCTGCAAAGGTCACAGGGTTGTCTTCCTGCTCTTGGCTGGCACCCTCCTTTGCTGCTCTATCTGCTGCATCATTGCCAGCAATGCCGCAGTGTGCTGGCACCCACTGCAGTACTGTTCTTGGGCTCTTGATGTCTTGTAGAGCTTCCTGCAGACGGGGCTGTTTGTTGTTCTGCAGGGCCTCAAGAACAGATCTGGCATCAGTCAGAAAGACGACAGGTGTTAGTTCGTCTGTGATCTGCTTGATGGTGTCGGCAGCAAGAGTCAGGGCCTCCACTTCCGCTCGGTAGTTGCTGCAGTGCATTCCCGTAGGTGCTGCCTTCGTCAACTGCCGTCCATCGGGGAGTTGGATGTTCACGCCAGCTCCGCCTCTTTTGGTAGCGTCCGTGGCAGACCCGTCTGTGAAGGCATGTATCCACGCTGCTTTGGGGTACCTTTCCTCCATCATGGCTAGTGTCAAGGACCTCTTGCTGACATCACTGTGTTCGTCCTTGTGGCCGAGGTAGGGGACTGAGGTGCAGATGGTAATGCGCTCCTGTCTTCTCTCCCAAGGTGGTGGTTCACTGGTGGTGTCGAGTGGTTCCACCTTGGTTGGTAGGGAGTCTTTGTGTTTTCTTTGCACAGCTTTTGATTCTCTGACGAAACTGGATCTCTTCAGTCTCCCAGATGTCGCTTCTTGGATTCTTTTGTTCATAGGATGTTCTTTTGAGGCCTGGACTTTGGTGAGGTGGGTCAGGGTTTTCTTCTCTCTTCTTTTGCTCAGTGGAGGGATGCCCGTAGTCACCTCCATCTTTTGAATGGGTGTTGATCTCATTGCACCAGTGATGATGCGCAGTGCTTGGTTCTGGACCCTGTCAAGCTTTTGGTGGTGGGTCTGTGCTGCCGTCATCCAGGAGCTGGAGCCGTACTCGAGGTGTGGACGTACGGTGCCTTGGTACACAGTCTTCAAGATGTTTTCGTTTGCCCCCCATTGTGTTCCAGCCAGCTTCCGCATGATGTTGAGCTTTCTCCGGGCTTTTGCTTCTGCTGTCTGAATATGTGCATTCCATGTGAGCCTTTTGTCGAAAGTTACTCCCAGGTATGTTTGTTGGTCTTCAAACCGCAGTGGAGCGCCTCCGAGAGTCAGTCTATGCATCTTGGCTTTGGTGGAGAGGGAGAACAGGGTGGCCGCAGACTTGTCTTTGTTGATGGTGATACACCAGGTGTTGGCCCAATCTGCGAGTCCGTCCAGGGCGAGCTGCATTCGGTAGGTAGCGGTCGTAGCATGCTCTTCAGTGCTCCAAAGTACCAGATCATCGGCGTACAGGGCGGCATGGACACCCTTTGGGAGCTCTGCAGTCAGGTCGTTGATGAAGAGGATGAAGAGCGTCGGAGATAAGACTCCTCCCTGTGGTACTCCGTGTCTCAGTAGCACTCTTCGGCCTTTGTACCCGTCCACAACAACTCTTGCTCGTCGGTTGTGGAGATAGGACTTCGTCCATTGGTACATGTTCCCGTGTATGCCACTTCGGAGCAGTTTGACCAGGAGGCCATCCTTCCAAACTTTGTCGAAGGCCCTCTGTAGATCAATGAAGGCTGACAGGACAACCCTTTGACCTTGGAAGGCATCTTCGATCACCTGGGCAAGATGGGTAGTCTGATCCTCGGTGCTCCTGTACCTCCGGAATCCTGCTTGTTCTGGGACAATGATGCTGTTTGTCTCAAGGTACCACTGCAGGCGCTGATTGATGATGCGCTCAATGGTCTTATAGATGCAGCTAGTGAGACTGATAGGGCGGTAGCTTCGGACTTTGTTTTTGTTCTTGCCCTTCTTCAGGATGGGGATCATTTGTGTGTCTCTCCAGCATTGTGGTACCTCTCCTGTGCGCCAGCTGAGGTTGAAAATGTCCAGGAGTTTCTTCATGGCAGTGTTCCCCAGGTGTTGAAGCATTTCATTTGTAATGCCGTCGGGGCCCGGCGATGTTTTCTTCTTCAACTTTTGGATGGCTGTTCTCAGTTCCTCCAGCGTGAGTTCTTTTGTCATAGCAGGATGGGTGGTATTGCTTTCTGCTCTGTCTTTCTGTTCTTGTCTTGACTCTTTTTGGGCTTGTGGTTGTATCTCAAGATCACTTTCTTTAGCATATGAGCTTACAAATGCGTTGGCTGCTCTTTTGCCTGTGAGAATTTCCCCATCTTCTTCTAGAGTGATCTTCTGCCCTCTGCTATCTTCTTCATTTAGAGCCCTGGTCAGTCTCCACAGCTTTGTGGTGTCCTTCTCCATATTCAGGCTTGCTGTCTTTTGCCTCCAGCTCTTTCTCTTGTTTTCAAGTTTGGTTCTGAGGTACTTGGCCTTGGTTTCTTGTAGCCTCAGGTGGTTTTCTTGGGATGGAGTTTGCTCTGCTTTTTCCCTCGCCCAGTTGAGCTTTTCTTCCGCTGTCTGAAGTTCTTCGTTCCAGAACGGGGTGTAGTTTTTTTGGACTCCTTTTGGGATGGTTTCCTTGGCAGCTTTGATGATACATGCATTGAAGTCCTTGACAACATTGTTGATGTTTCTGTTATTTGTCTCTATTTCTCCAGCACGTTCGTTGGTGCGAATGCTGAATGCGCTCCACTTGGCTTTTTTGTAGTTCCATCTTGGATGTTGTGGAGAGGCGGATGGCGGGTCTTGATTTAGGGAGAGCAGGACAGGGCGATGGTCACTTCCTCCGAGCTGAGGTCCCACTGTTCTGGTGATGTTCTTGTGTACATCATCTGTGCACAGTGCCAGGTCCGGTGTTGTTGTGGAATGCCAGCGGCGAGAGTAGAAGGTGGGATGGTCGTTTGGGTCGTTTACAAGGATGAGGTGGTTTTCATCCTGCCATGCCTCTATTTCCTCTCCCCTCTTGTCTATGGT
This sequence comes from Monoplex corrugatus, assembly GCA_030674185.1. Taxonomy (NCBI): domain Eukaryota; kingdom Metazoa; phylum Mollusca; class Gastropoda; order Littorinimorpha; family Ranellidae; genus Monoplex; species Monoplex corrugatus. The sequence continues at coordinate 24,383,639 of JAPXFY010000015.1, forward strand.
GTTATAACCCCAACTCTGGGACTGGCTGTTAAAATCTCCAGTGATGAGGAAGCCGCTGCCAGGTACTGCGATGGTGTCCAAGGAAAGTGCCTTGTTGTTCGGGCAGTAATAGTTGACCACCTCTAGTGTGGTGTCTTTCAGGGTGATCTTCACCTGGATGTATTCAGCTTCATCCATGTACCTCTTGGTTTCACTAGCGGTGAGGTTGTTTCGCACTAGTGTCATGACTCCTCCTTTCGTCTTGCCACTGCGGCCACTTTGGAGGATTTGGTAGCCCCTGACCTTGAACTCTCTTGTTTTTGTTCTGTCGTTCTCTTCCCTTTCCTGCAGATGGGTCTCCTGTAAGCAACAGATGTGGATGTTGTTTTCATGCAGGAAGTGTTCAAGCTCGGTCTTCTTAGTGTTAATGCCTTCTGCATTCCAGTGCATGATGTTAAGACTGGTCTCTTCTTTTCGTCTTGTTCTGGTGTTGTGGTGGCCAGTCGCATTTCTCCGCCGTCCCCTGGCTCCACAGGACGGACTGGGAGGACCGCCAGTCGCTGGGGGTGGACTCCGTTGAGGCTCGAAGTCCGGTGCTGCTCCTGCCTTGCGGGACCTCACAGGGCGAGCACCATTTCGTTGATATCTATCTCCACGTCTCATATGGCTGTGTGTGCGTGATGTCATGGTCCGTTGAAGTGCGCCGTCTGGCCTGGCATCTCCGTCTTCAGCACTTGAGGTTTTTCGTCGGGGTTACCCCGCCCTTAGCTCCTGGTCCGTACGCCCTGCCCTGGGAGCACAGGGGGGTTTGATGACGGGGATCCCACCCCGGGCTAGGGGTTATGATGCGCCCCTTACTCGCATGATGTTCCCATCCTTGGGCACATGAGGCATTTTATAAGGACAACAGTGCCGCCTGTTGACCCACCCCGCCCTGGTAGGAACACCGCCAGTTGGTCCGGGGCTGCTTTCGCAGCTAACCTCCATATCTGGAGGCCGTCCCACTATCTGCCACCTGTGGACCCGCTGGGTTGGGGATGGTCGCCCCACTACCGAATTGGTGGTAGCCTGTCCCAGAAAACTGTAACTAATCGGGATAAAATCGATGCAAGGGAAGTGACAAACACTTCAGAAGATACCAAAGAGTGTTCCTATATGTGTAGTTAGTTCCCCTAGACCAACGACCGGCTTGCATCTATTTTTAAAAACCGCAGCGGAATATCCGCTATCACGTCTCTAATGGTTTGACCAGCTGCAGCGGAATGTCCGCTGTCACGTCTCTAATGGTTTGACCAGCTGCAGCGGAATGTCCGCTGTCACGTCTCTAATGGTTTGACCAGCTGCAGCGGAATGTCCGCTGTCACGTCTCCAAAGGTGGCGTAGAAAATGGGACACATACACACACAAAAGTTGAGCTCAAAAGTAACTCCCTGAGTGCAACGATCCTTTAAGAAACATTCTTAGATCTGTATTAGAATGAGAAAATAGATGTTAAAGGGCATGATTTTCAGCATTGCAACCTTTAAGACAGACTGTAAACCTATTACCAAGAATTGTTTTCCCACTTCTGACCTTCCGATTTTCAAAATCTGTAAAGCGTCTGTAAAAGTAATGAAAACTATAAATTTGTAACTTTAGAGTCAAAGTTCCAGAGTAGCAAAATAGACCTCGTGGGCCTTTTGTCCGTTGGATCAAACCTGAGACTCCCGTCATACGTATATCCTATGTATGTGTCTTTGCATATATATATATGTATGTATATACATATATATATATAATATATATATATATATATATATATATATATATATATATATATATATATATATATACATGTATATATATATATATGTTACTGTTGTTGTTATATAATTTGCGCCCACCTACCCACACGTACACTTCGTAATATGTCCCTGACCTATTTATTTATTCAGCTGAGTCTGAAAACTTCTCTGCTTCATGTGTTATATCAATGCGTCAAGTGTCACTTTGCATAAGTTTGCCAAATGCCAAACAGGGAGATAAATTTTTTTTTTTTTCTCTTTTCTTCGCTCATTTTTCTGTGCTTGGCTTTCTGTTTCAGACTAACACGCTGTGATATAATGTGCACGCTATGTGAATGAATATCTGTGCAAAGAGATAAGTTATAATCATGCATACACTGAGATGACAAAAACGTTGAGTCAGTTGTGCAAAACAGAGAGGAACGATTAAGTTTTTCTGTCACCCATTAAAAAAAGGAGACTGTTTACTATCGACGATAGGGAGGTGTCTCTGACAAAAATGTTTTGGCTGATGAATCTTTACCAGGTTTGAGTCAAAGCTGTGGTCCATTGAAGAGTCACGAATGCATAAGTTTCGAAGTCAGAACACCAAGGTCATGGTCTCAAAAATAATAAAATCGGCACTTTTTGAGGAAGATGAGTGAACAGCACTTAATCAGGAACTTCAGACAGTACTTACATTCTATTTTCATCGCTGTTACAGTTTATGATTTCAATACTTCGCGTCAAGTTATATATGTATTTCATCTGATGTTTTTTAAAAGTTACATCGGCTTTCAGATGCGCAAAATATGATTTTCTGTAATAATGATTGTATAAAAAGAGAGAATTTTAGAATAGCTTGACCATGTTGTTTATCTTGCTGCTGTCGTTATTATTTTTTCTCTTTCTGTCTTGCATAACACTGTAATCAAACCATTCAATCATTACTGCTCCACCTAGGTCAGACCGGTAGATATCTGTAAACAAATTTTCAACAACAACAACAACAAAAAAAAGGTGTTAGTTTGAACAAACCATTATTACTTTTTAATATATATTAAAAGAATTTTTTGGAACTTCAGATGTATTTCGAAGATATAAGAAACTACTTTTAATCGAAAATTGATTTTGTCCATTCAAAATTACAATTGCATTTGAAGACTTTTTTGGATTTGCTAATGTTTGGGATTTGCTAATGTATGCACTAGAGACTAGTAGGTAAACACCCACAAAATGTTTAATGACCCATTTTAACGTGTTTGACCATAGTTAGGCATCGAAATGTCTTCTCGATATAGTTTTAAAAGCTGAAAAATATTTGGTAACCAATTTGTAATTGTATCCCTCCGGCCAAGCATTCTCGCGCCCGCCATCCTTATACACACACATGCACAAGCGTAACAGGCCTCCTTCTCTCCTCCTCCTCTCTCTCTCTCTCTCTTTCTCTGTCTTTTTCACTCCCTTCCTCTCTCCCTTTGTGTGGGATGTGGTGGGTTTGGGCGTTATTATACCCACCACAACTGCCACCCTGTGTGTATGACCATACAAATTAAGTAAACAGTTGGCTTCATTTTGGAGGACGCTTGCTTTGCACTCATAAGTTTAGCCAGCTGTGAAGAGAAGGTAGAGCGGTATAGCCGTGGCGGGTCAAATGTAAATATGGCCTGCGTGTGAAATTGTACATCCCAGTTTTTATACGCCGAAAAGATAAGAGACCGACGCGCCAGTGTGCAGTATTGCCTACGTCGATGTTTAAGTCACCAACCTCCACCTCCCCTGGAGAACTGCTTAAAAAAACAAAAACATGCTCAAGCCATTCTGACAATCCCTCTTTTGATACAAAAATTCTTTCAAACAACAACAACAACAACAACAGCAACAACAACAACAAACAACATCCAGACGTACTTCTCAAGATCACTATTACATTGAAGAAGCTTCAGTTTTAAATAAAACTTAACGTGCATTGCGGACAACAGTAGGCTGTTGCATATTGAAAATGATTTTTTTGTTATTGTTAGAAGTACTTGACAAAATACTGTTTATACACATTCATCACAAAGTTCTAATTTCAAACTGTTTCTAGTTCATGTACCTTGCATTTGATGCATTACCTTCCAAACTTACAATTTCGGTAGTACTCGATCCACACCTTTTACCAAAATTTGGTAAAGCTCTGCAATCATCTCCATTCTCTCTGTCTCCGTCTCTCTCTTTCTCTCTCACAGACACTCACGCACACGAACGCACGCACGCGCGCGCACACACATACACTCACACACACACAGACTGTGCAGCAGCATAGTATCTGCACATTGTACGCAGAGTGACGTGCGTACACGCGTCCAAGAAAATCAGAACGCTAAAAAATGTGTTTAGCGGTCATAAACAGCAGAGAAAAAAATATCAGAATTTGTGTTAATTTTTTTTTCATATATTGGATACTGTATATTAAGACATTGTGCCCCCCCCCCCCCCCCACACACACACACCTGCTTGGATATGCCGGGGACACTTTCAATATAAATAGTATCCCCAACTTCTGGAAATAATGTGCTAGAAATTTCCTCTTTTCTGTCACTCTCTTTGTTTCTGCCTTGTTCCTTGGCTTTGTCATTTCGTCCTATCATTTTCTGCCTTGCTGGTCCATTCACTTGAATGTGTTCAAAAAAGTCTTGCGTCCTTTTTCTTGGGATTGATAATTGGGTACATGTATTAAGTGCATTTTTGGCTCTAGGGAAATGAGATATGCGAAAGTAATTTAAGTAATTTAAGATAATAAAGGCTGCGACAATAGCGGAAACCATAAAAATATCAGAAGTATCTGAGAAGATGTTTCTCCTGGAAATATGCTGATAGGAAGAAATGACAGAAAGCAGAGGGGCAAGGGGCAATGCAGAAACAAAAAGAGTGACAGAATTTCCAGAAGGTGGGGATGATATGTATACCGAAAGAGTCCCCGGCATCCCCACGGGGGCAAGGAACCGGTGCTGACAGCATGTGGACAAGTTGAAATGTGTTTCTGTAGCCTGAGTGGTTGTTAGGAAGCGAGGCGTTAAAGGTCAACTGTTGTGGCCGGCATTATAGGGGTGTGCCCATCATTTCTTCCTTGCTGCTTTATATTACTATATTCTTTCGAAAAAAACCCATGAAATCCCCTCTGCAAAATAACAGCAAACGGCACAACCTTGACACAGGTTGATAAGTTTAAATATCTGGGAACGATCATCTCACCAGATGGCAGATGCATTCAAAAAGATGAAACGCATTCTTACCAACAGATGCTTATCAATTAACACCAGGAAGAGTGTTCTTGAATGTGATATAGAACCGGTAATGTTATACGGTTGTGAGGCGTGGACAGTCAACAAGCAAATCCAGAACAAGATTGAGGCAGCCGAGATGTTGTATCTAAAAAAATGTTGAGAGTTCCATGGACTGCAAAGAAAAGAGACGAGACAGTCTTGATGGAAGCAGACACAAGTAGATCACTCATAAGGAAGATTAGGAAAAGACAGGCAACATTTATAGGCCATTTTATGAGGAAAGGGGAATTAGAGCACATGATGTTAACAAGAAAGCTGGAGGGAAAGAGAGCACCAGGTGGACCCAGGGAAGAAATTTTGGACGGACTTGCAGAGTGGCTGAGGACAGAGAGGGTTGAAGATGTGCTTGCGGCAACAAGGGATAGATGCATATGGAGGGTCATGATCGCCAACGCCATGTGGCAGGGCACTCGATCATGATGATGACATTTTTTGGATATGCCCTTAAGAGAGACAGGTACCTATTTACAGCTGGGTGAAACGGGCGCAGTATGTTCAAACCTCTACAGGCGTGGCAGTCAAGTCGGTAAGTGTCGGACTTTCAGACGAAAGGTCTGGGTTCGATCCACTACCTCCGCATGCACGCCCAAAGAAGACGACGAAATATACTGACTGTGTCTTAACCACTGCATCAACAAGACGACGAAATATGCTGACTGTGTCTTAACCACTGCATTGACTTTCTTGCCTGACAAACGATCCGGTTGTTTACATACCGTTCTCGACGAACGGGGCTTCAAATTACCCCATGGCAAGGTGACATGCATGGGAATTCGTTCCTGTTGACTGATCAGACACAAAAGAACACTGCTTTACGATCTCTCTGCAAATATAAATGTTGCGTGTCGGGAGTGGCAGTGGCGGTGGTGGTTGTGGTGGTGGCGATGGTGTGAGCGTGTTTGTTCTGCGTATGTGTCGCTGTAATATTATGCATACCTCCCCACCTCCCTGTCTCTGTCTGTGTCTGTCTCTTTCTGTCGAAGCCAGATCTTTGCCCTATACCGAGTTAAATTCCTATTTGCTTTCTCATGAGCGATTTTCATTTGGGTATTAACAACTGCAGTGCTGGACCTGTCCCAGTTACTTCCTGGGGTACATTACTTCAGATGCAGAAAAAACATTTCCCAAAGCCACACTTACCAGCTTCCTTTATCATCCCTCAAGTTGGTAAACATCTAATGGAAGATGCATTAATTTCCATTGCTAATCTTAGAAATATCTTAAAGAACGGCCTTTTTACATCGATACTACCCCGACTTTTCTAACTAGATCAGGTGCACAAAAATATGTATTGCAACAGGTATCAAAGTCCCTGGCTTTGAATATTCGTGTTAAACGCAATCAACCCCAGTTTCCAGCTAGCCCAAAACACACACACACACACACACACACACACACACACACACACACACACACACACACACACACACACACACACACACATATGCATGCATCCATACATACTTGCGTATCTTCTTATATGCATGCATACATGAATTCATTCATACATACATACATACACACACAAATTCACACACATACACACATACATATAGACGTGTAAAGAGAGACGCCATAACGTAAGCAACAGTCAACTCAGTATTTTTTAAAGCCACGAATTAGTCTGATTGTACGAACGTTGTGTATTTAAAAGAACTGAATATTCACAATAAAACAAAGCAAAAAAGCGTGGACCACTCTACGAAAAAGTGACTCCGGTAAGGATCATATCATTTCATAAAAGAAACGTGAATCTGACATATTTTAATACCTATATGGACATATCAATTTGCGGCGCCGAAAGTCTCCTCTGACTGGCCTAATGCTGTAAATGTGGACAGCTTAAGCTACCAAATAAATAAATTTAAATAAAATAATAACAGCAGCTACACGGTTAGTAATTTACTTACTTGGAGAGCACACAGCTTGATGACTAACCTTGTCGCATGTATTCTAAGTACTTATGATATTATTGTGTGTCATTGCATTAGTATCGTTAAAACTCGTTATTAGTGCAAATAAACCCCATGTGTGTGTCGTGTAATGTATGAAACGTAAGGTCGGTTCATTTGCAGTGTTACCCTATCTACATTCAGGTCCATTCACAGTCTGCTTCTGGTATGTTAAAGCCTTTTTAGCCCTATACTTCAGCAAGACAGAGGTTATGTTTCAGGCAACAAGATTGGCGGGAAGAAACGGAAAGACACAACGTAGACGGAAAGTTTTGGTAGGACGGATATGGGGTGGGTGAGTGGAATATTCCATCCGGAACAGCTTGTCACTATTACCTGGGTGAGTTTATTTTTAATCTAGGCTTGAATACTTAATGCACATACTGCGCCAGCGGAAGCATTTCCAGTTCTGCCACATTTCGTTCGACTTGAAGATCAGTTAGGTGAGTAATAAAGTTAAATATTTAAAATGTAAAACAAATAATACTTTTTAATTACCTAATTCTTCACTACCTATTGTGGCATTAATGATACTCATTTGTTCCTTTCTGTATTTGTTTCTGTGTTCTTGTTTTCGTTTGCTGTTGAAAAGATAATGCATAAAAGCTTGAGAAAAAAACTATACTGAGATCCGAAAACATGCACTGGTGGTGGTTGTAATATGAGCAGTAGTATTTCTTAGCTTTTTGTGTGCAACCAGCTGTTACCCAGAGTTGAGCGTGCTATGTGCTCAGTTCGGGAGATTTTCATCCACTTCATTGATACGCCCTTGAAGGTGTTGCTCAAATTTCCTTACCAACACGGCAGATGTCGATATCTCTCGAGCTTGGTTCACGCTAGAATTTATCATGACGGGAACACAGCCCTGTCAAGAATCGTGGTCCTGAACAGAACTCCATAGCATCTTGATTATTATTCCCATTGAAATGCATCATCATAACATTATAAAAATTGTCCCAGGCTTTGCGACCAGTGACAAGAACAAGAAATCGACAGCAAAAAATTTCAATGTACATCTATCACACTCAGAATTTGACTCTTAAATAACGGACGGACAGGGAGCGGTAGATTCACCAGTTGTTAATTACTGTACTAAATGTATACTGCAGTTCTGAATCATTACATGAATGAATGACAGTAAAACAATTTGGCTCCCTCCCGCCCACACTTGCTGATTTTAGCGGAATGTGTAACAGGGAAGGCGGTGGGGAAAATGTGGAGTAAAATATTTAGGTTGTGCGGTAACGTTTGCTTTTGTAGATTATTGTGTTTTTGATATTCCTGTTGTCTTGTGTGTGTGTGTGTGTGTGTGTGTGTGTGTGTGTGTGTGTGTGTGTGGGTGGGTGGGTGGTGTGTGTGTGTGTGGGTGTGTGTGTGGGTGTGTGTGTGTACTAATTCACAAAAAACACAAAGAAAAGATAAAAACTTACAGTCAGTTATACAAATACAGAATGATTGTAAGGAAACTGGTCACACAAAAACAGAATAAAGGAGAGTGAACGACATTGGTAATAATGATAATAATGATGTACATTTATAGTACACATAACAGTGCTCTAAGCGCTTACAATTCTGCAGTATGAAAATCAATGAAACGATACATGTAAGACACATTCATTATGTTTACATCCATATACGACACATTACAAGAACGCACTAGAACAAGATAAGGCCAGCATAAAAAAGTTTACTTAAAAGAAGAAGGAATTACCGGAAACACGGGTTTTACGTTGGGTCCTAAAAGAGGAAAGGTAGGCAAATTTCTGGGTAAAAGGGCAGATTATTCCATATAAAAGGTCCAAAATGGGCAGAAAAATCGAAAAGTATGAGCGTTTTATCTCTATATAGGGATTTTTTTTATAGCCGAGTATCAAAAGAAAGGCGTAGAGCTCGGGAAAGAAAATAAGCATGGAACAATTCAAACGTATGAGCGGGAGCAGTTCGTTCGTCATTTCTTTTAACGTCTATTCACATATGTGCTTTTAGATGGGCGGGAGCAGTACTAGAAACAACATTGTAATACATAAAGCAACCTTGTATGTAATACGCTATTGAATAGGAAGCTACTGGATCGTACAAAGCAGGGATATTGATTTCTTATAGCGAGAAGCTGTAAGGACGAGTCTTGCAGCAAATTTTTTAATGTTTGTAGAGGTTGAATAACAGACAAGGGAGCACCAAAAAGAAGACTGTTACTATAATCTAGACGAGAAAGTACACATGAGGTTATGAGAGTTTTGGTCGTAGAATCAGTGAGAAGGTGATGAACAGAGCTGATGTGCTTAAGTTCCAAACAAGCCACATGACATACGTTCGTTGTTTGTTGTCGCATGAAAAGGTTAGAGCCAACCTAGTACAGAATCAGAGAAAGAAATACCACATAAATTGACAGAGACTGAACTTGGAAGACATACAAGTTTGTTGGCGTGCGAAAACAACATAGCCTCAGTCTTATAACCATTAAACTTAAGTCGTTTGTCGGTCATCAGTTCATGCTGTCACTTATGTTGTGAAATCAAAGATTGCAGAATACGACAGCCAGTGTGTGTGGAACAGCCAGTCCGTGTGGAATATCAGACAGTTGCCGTTGATTTTTGCATGGTTTTTTTTTCTGTTTTAGTTCGTGTTTGTGTTCGAAATCTTTCGTGAAAATAGACGTACATGTGCTTCAATATTATCCATCTTACATATCATGTATATATGCATTGTAGAAAATATTCTTATATATTCAAATGCTACTACTGACTTGAACCTACCTTTGTTCGTAGTGAAACAGTATTTTTATTAACCTTTGTATTAACAGCCAACAGACATTTCTCATTCGGTAGTTGTTCAATTCTGAGTACGCTGGCAAAGCAAAGAACACTCCGCCTGTATTGGGAGATGTGGAGAGATGAAGCTGTTAGTCTGCAGCCAGATGGGAAGCGTGGCAGCCAAATGGGAAGCGTCGTGTTGTACATATTGCACGAGTCTCCTTTTTTGTTTTGATTGTTACTTGAACATTAATTGTTAAACTAGTGAAACAAAGCACAATTAGGCTAAGAATGTGAAACACTGTTTGGGTAGGGGTAGTGGCGTGGTAGTGGTGGAGGAGGAGGAGGAGGAGGTGGTGGTGGCGGTAGTGGTGGTGTATGTGTATGCGTGTGTTTTGACTCGACAATAAATGTTTTATGTGTATGTGCATGCGTGTGCTTGCGTGCGTGCGTGTGTATGTGTGTGTGTGCGTGTGTGTGTGTGTGAGAAGAACAGGACAAGGTGCAGACGAACACGATGGAAATGGAAGAAAACGGAGTGAAATTCAGGTGAGAAGTCGAACCCTTTCCTATTAAATTTACTTGATTCCTCAAGTGTAGTGAGTTCCCCACAGGAATAGAATCAAATTAAGTTCTCTCGACAAAAAAGTGAACAAGTAGTAAGACATTTAGCATTATTTTATACAAATCTGTCAAAAGAGAAAAAGATACATCATAGACACACATATGTTTGTGCATGTCTTTATCTAATTTGTATGTTGTTTTATATCAATCTTTGAATTTTTCTGACTGAATCGCTGAAATTTTACAATCTCTGTATCTACCTTTTTAACATTTATTTTAGCAGTTTTACATCTTCTTCCGTCTTTTTTTTCCCCTTTTTGTCGTTAATTTTTCTCACTAGTTTATTTTGTTCTCAGTTGCATTCTTTTTTCCTCATTGTTCCATATGATATAGAATTGCAGCAAAGAAATCGATGAAAAAAATTATCAGAATCACTGAGATATTATTTCCAACCTGGACACATTTTCAAGTGCAGCAGAATCAAAATGTTCAGTAGAATATTCATCTATTGTTTTATTAATTTCTTCTCTTTATTTATTTGTTCTACATATTGTTTGTCTTTCATTAACGATGAATTAGATTTCCAAAATGAACTTCGATATTTTTTTCCAAATTTTTGTTTTGGAGCTACTGTAGAGTGATTTACACAAGCATATATATTTCTACATCTTCATGCCAGAGGCTGGGAAAAAGAGTGCAGTAACATAAGGGGTGACGGTGCAGAATTGTGAGTGTTGTTGATGTTCTTCGTGTGTATACATGGATTTATATGTTGGTATCTGTTTAGAGTTTTACACCAAGAAACCCACATGTTGCTTAATCATCACGATGCACAATTTATCAACATCATTCTTGACCATCACTTAAATCTTTAAGAGTTGTCTGGGATAAACTGTTGTATAATATTACTGACATTATACAAAACAAATTTTTGGAAAACCAATTACCTTTGACTGATTATAATGCATATAGCATATACACACACTTGCACTCACTTAAGCCCACGCATATACACACACATATATACGCGTATGCGGACGCACACATACATGATGAAACACACTCCACCTGTACGTGTGTACGCAATTACACATGCACGCAGGTGCGGGCTCACATGCACAGATATCATTGTCGTTATTGTGATCATCATTACATATAGACATATTATATTAATACAACTGCACTAGCGAGCTTCGTGTTACTTTTTTAAACAGTTTATACCTGAACACGACAATCAGTAGACTACACAAAACATCAATCATTCAATCCTTCTGCCAATCAAACCGTCGTTTGTTTAGTCACTCACTTCTTTTCTTGCTGTCTTGCTCGATTGATTATGCAAGCAGTCAAGCCGCAAGCTAACAGAATAACAAATCAATCAGTTAGTAAAATAATCATTCGATAAATCTGTCCATCCTTACAGCCTTGTGTCCAAGTATTCATTTGTTCATCCATCCATCCATTCAATCAGTCATCGAGTCATCTATCCGTCAAATAACAACTTACTTAATCATGTCCATCAAATAGTGCACCTTCCAATATTTCAATGGACTAGTGTAAACAATACATAGGTTCATAATGACAAGGAACGCAATACAGTCTGTTGATTTCCAATGTTTTGGCCTTAGGCCGTCCTCAGGATCAAACAACCATCATATGACATGACTACTTCTACACCGTAGAATTTACCTCGTTTCCTCCTAGACATCGTCTTTGTCTTCCCTACTTTGCAGTTACCTCAGCTGAATAAACAACATTGTAGAAATCACGTCACTTCCCCAAGACACCGTTTTTTGTCTCCCGTGCTTTGCAGTCACAACAGCTGACAAACGCTTTATGACTCACAATTTTTACTTCAGACCTTATCAGCGCGTAGGGTTTCTGTGAAGGCTTAAGACCTGTGCCATGATCATTTGGGATTTTTATCACATGGTATCAACGGCGTCAGCGTATATGGAATTCAATCCGTGCGCGAAGACGTCATCTTGAGAAACCAAAACTGAAATAGACAAACAAACAACACACAACAAAAACTGCAAACAAACAAACACACAATGTGACAACCTTCATCTTCTCCAATTATTTTGGTTCCTTTTAACTGTGATTCAGAAAAATCCCAAATGTAGGAGTCTGCGCATATTGCATTTGAGACGATGCCATTGTTAAAAATAACACAAAGTTAGCAATGTCAAACAAGTTTAGCCCAACAATCGTCGAGTACAAAACACCTACCGGTTCGTATTTCTAGAATTGATATAATCACACAAACATCGTGAATAGTAGGTCTGTTTTTTTAAAACTTTCGGAACTTTGTCAAAGATTATATGCAAAGATGAGAGCTATGAAAAATACGCCCGCACAGCTCGTTAACAATAGTCAAAGTCCTCATTGTCTAATATACTGAGAGTATAACGACTTTAAATGAAATAACACATGCATACAAACACACACACACACACACACACACACACACACACACACACACACACACACACACACACACACACACACACACACACACACACACACACACACACACACACACACACACCACAGTGTGTGTGAACATAAATTGATATAAGTGAAAATATGTATGACCCGTTTTACAAGTGAAAATGAATGAATCAACGTCAGAGCCGTGGCCACACAGTACTGAACTAGGGAAGGTGGTCCTCTTGTTATCCATGTTGACTGATATACAAGAAACGCGTGTTAAGACATTGCATGATTGACACCCTTCTTCGTTTTTTATAGACGCACTTGAAGATAATGTTTGCGCTATCAGCACTGGAGAAGGAACTATCAAGAATCTTCGTTTCTCAGATGACATTGATGACCTGGCAGGCAGGCAGTGAGAAAAAAATCACCAAACTTGAGTAAAGATTACATGAAACATCAGCGAGGTATGCCATAGAAATAAGTGCTGAGAGGACCTCATTGTTGGTCAGCCACAACACTACCATCACTACTGATATGATTGTCTATGGGCTGAAGCTACTAACTATTCAACAGTTCACTTACTGGGGACCCATCATTAGCAATGAGGGATCCAAGCTAGAAGTCCTGTCCAGGACAGCAAAGACAACAACGGCACTGTCAGGCTGAAACGTGTGTGGATTGATAAAAACATCTTCATGAAACTCATGATCAGTATATTCTGTCTTCCTGGATGCCTGTGAAACATGGACTCTCCAGCGGATTTGGAAAGACGAATCCAAGCCATACAAATGACATGTGATCATAAGATACAGAACGTCAGTTACGCCGATCATGGCATGATGTCACAAATGACCAAGTGTGCCAAACCTTCAAACAGCACAGTGGACCATCTGAACATCTGCTGACATTAGTTAAGAAAAGAAAACTTACGTTTGGTGCGGCCAAGTAACAATATCCAACGGCCTTGCTAAATAAACGCTCCAGGAAACTGTTGAGAGAGGGAGACGGAGGGGCAGACAGGGAAAAAAACAAACGATGGACTGAAAACATTGCCGAATGGACAGAAAAAAAAAACATTTAGAGAGACCCAGGCTTTGGCGCACAACCGACATAGCTGGAAGAATCTGGTTTACACTCTTTAATACGGCGCCCCAATGACTCTTCACAGAGTTCAAGGATAGAAAGAAGAAAAGAACATTATATTCAACCCGAGATGTCCTCCGGTTCACTTCTACCAATATGTTTTTGAAGCGTATATCCCCCTCCTTTTTTCACCATAAACGTGCGCAGCTGAAATTTGAATCTCGATCATCTTTATCATGATCTTCATCCTCTTTTCTTTCTCTCTTTTTTTTTTTTTTTTCCTTCTTCTTCTTCATCAGCATCAGCAGTATTTGACAATATTATACTATATTTATAGTGATAGCTTCTGCAAAGTCAGTTGCACTGGGAAGTGCGCTTGCGTGTGTGTGCGTGCGTGCGTGTGTGTGTGTGTGTGCGCGCGCGCGCGCGCGTGCCTGTGTGTGTGTGTGTGTGTTCTATCAAAAGGCGAAGCGGACACAGCAGATGGCTGTATTTCTGTCTGGGCCTCTTCGTGGCGGCTGCCATCGGGCTGGCTATAGCTCTGGGCGTCATTTTGTCCCAGAAGGACCGCGATCAGCCGGTTAAAGTAACTGCTCCACCAGTTACAGAAGGTAAGTCTTTTGCTGCCATGAAAGGCAGCAGAACTGGTTTTTATCATCAGAATTGCGATTCTTCTAAATGAAATAATATTTACTTTATGAAAAGATCGTTGGTAGCCCTTTCATTTACACTTAATTCGCTTGATTTATTCGTTTGATTTTTGTCAAGTTCAGGAGAAGATTGAAGAGGAGGTACGACACGGAAAAATTGTACAACCAAAAGTAAAAACGTGTCACTGAAATTTAACTAGACAGGTTTCGTCTCCTTTTTCAGTGAATAAGTGGCCTCTGCGATGGTATAATGACCTGAAACATAGCTAATAGTTAATAGCTAATACCTAATACCTAATGTCCACTTCGGAATATTTTGGTTTGCCTGTCGAATTCTTTTCCTTACTCTGACATGGATAGAACAGTAACTGCGAAGGGGGAGGCGGGGAGGGAGGGGGGGGGGCCGGGGAGAGAGTGAGCTATAACCATTTTCCAGCATTAGATTTTGCACGTCATAGGCCAGCTTGAATATCAGCCGTTGCTAATATGTTTGTAATAAAACAACAAAGTTGTTAACGTTAAAACGAACTAGGCGATGAGAGAGAAACACCTTTCCTTTCATGACACCTCGTGTTTCATTTTTTCAATCATAATTTTCTTAAAACTGACAGTAGTATCTTCCTGTATATTTCAAATACAGATTAAAACTTCCAGTGAATTTTTTATGTGCCTTTTTGCTTCCTACCTTCCTTGCGCTAGCTTTCCTTTATTTGTTTTTATCTATATCACATAAACAAGAAGCACCCAAGGGTGATGGGTGGGTCCCAGAGCACCAATGTCTCACCACTCTCCTGACAATCATTTCCCAATCTTCCGACGCCAGATGATAGCCATTTCCTCCAGCAAAGGTGGGCTTTCCACGTTTTCCATGACCCATTTGGACCCAGTCATCAGTTACCTTGCTTACAAACCAAACGACAAGGTAGGGAGATGACAAACCCCGGGACATTGCCCCACAATGTGCACCAACCAGGTCCAGCCCAGCTACTGACTGGTCCTTCACTCTCTATTGGGCAGCCCGCCAGCTCGGATAGCTGCCAGCTCTGTTGACCTTGCTATGGCCTCGTTCCAACATTGCTTTACTACAACGACAGGGGGTGTTCGAACGGCCATGAAAGTGGCCAGGCATGATGCCATAGACACAACCCAGTTTGCCATCTTTCCGAGCCACCAACAGGTCTTCCTCTGAGTTCGTCAGGCTTGATTCGCTGAAGTCAGCAGCCACGCCACAAGTCAAAGCTAACAAGAAACATCCGAGGGTGCTGGATGGGACCCAGAGAGCCAATACCTCACCACTCCAAACAGTCATCGCCTAAGCTCCCGACGCCACACGATGGTCATTGTATCACGCAAAGGGGGGCTGTCCATGCACTGCATGACCCATTCGGGCTCGGTCATCAGTTGCCTTGTTTACAAACGGAATAGCAAAGTGGGAAGATGACAAAACTCCGGGACATAGCCATATTATAAGTGTATGTCTTATGTATTACGCACATTATTTCGCATGTTTTGTGATTTGATAGTCATGTCATATTCTATTAATATTTGTTTGTGTGTTTTACATTTAATGAGTTCACATGTATATCATCGTTTATTAGTTTTGTTTGTGTGTGTGTAATGACATGTGCACAAGTTAATCTAGTCATTTAGACATTCTGGTTTCCTGTGGGTAAGGGCACAAACACTGCTTGTCCATTACCGTTTGCAATACATGTTGATCCTCTCTGTCTCTTGTCTCTCTTTCTCTCTCCCCCCATCTCCCTCTCTCCCTCTCTCCCCCATCTCCCTCTCTCCCTTCATCCCTCCATCCCCCCCCACAAAACACACACACACACACACGTACCACACACACACACACACACACACACCACACACACACACACACACACACAACACACACACACACACACACACACAGCACTGAACATGGTTATACATTTTTCATGTGTTTGTTATTTCAGGAGACACAAAAGGCGTGTGTACCAGTCGGTCTTGTATACAGCAAGGTAATGTATACATGGGCACGCGCGCGTGCGTGTGTCTGTGTGTTGACTTTGTTGTTGTTGAGAGAACAGGAATCTACATCACATGTATCTCCCTTTTTTCCTTTCTTTTGTTAAAATGTGTTCGTTGGATAGATGATGTCTCCCGAATGGAGTATGGTTTCTTACCAGCAGAACCTCGGTATGGAGAACTAGTGATGGAGATAGACCAACAGGACGATGACACCTGCTTTAAGGATAGCCTGCATGGAGAACTAGTGATTGTGATAAATCAACTGTCTGATCCCACTTGCGTCATAAAGGCAGTTGCAAACGCCATGTTGGGGCAATTACCGTCAGCTCAGATATTAGGGTTAAACTGTTGCAGATAGATGCCTCTGGAAACATGAAATGCAGACAGGAGTTTCCCAGTTTGTAAAGTCTTCTGGGACTGAAAAGGTCTACTACAACTATAATGGTACCATCTTATTCTTGAATGTTTTTTATTGGTTAATTGAAAACAGACACATGAAGTTCATAGTAATCATGGAGTTGTCTTAAAACAATAATTATTATACTTGCTGCAGCAATCGACCTTAACAAAGATACCATGGGACTGGCCTATATGGCAGGGTCACGGAAGTCTGCATGAGAGAGAGATAGAGAAAGAGTGTGTGTGTATGTGTGTGTGTGTGTGTGTGTGTGTGTGAGCGTCAGATGTCAGAATGAAAACTCTTACGCTTTGTAATGTATTATGCCTTTGTAATGTATTACCCCTTTAAACCCGTGCAAAATCTGTTGTGCCAATTTGTTTTCGCTTTGTTTTGTGTGGTACTTCATGCACCATGTGTATGTGTTGGTTTTTGAGCGAATGTAATGAACGAGCGTGCTTAGTTTCGAGTCTATGAAAATAACTTCCCTTGACCAAGCTGGTGGCGACTTTCCCCTCAACCAGTCAACCTCAGCTGAATAGATGATTTGACCATTCAAAATATTATATTTAATTTTTGTTGTGGTTTACTGGTCTGTTGATATGTATTGATTTTTATTGATTCGGCGTCGTATTGTGTTGAAACGAAAAACTGGCCTCAGGTAATAAAACATCAAACTCTTCCACTAGTTTTGTTGTTACTACACTTAACAGTTTCTTTTGAAAACAAAACAAACGAAAACTTATATGATGCATGGAGTAGGTTTATAACATATTGTTATGTTCGCTGTGAACAATGTCATCGCTGTTGTTGTTGTTCAGGTTTTGAAACAGCAAAAGAGGGATGTACCAGCGTTTTATTTTGTTGTTATTGTTTTTGCTTGTTTTTTCTTCTGTGCATACTATTTTCTGTTTATAGCGGCATTTCAGCACCGAGGCCTCTTGTATTATTTCTGTACTTATGTGTGTATGTGTATGAGAAGGGGTGGGAGAGGAAATGGTCAGTCTCTTTCAGTGATGTCATTTTAAAGAACATTTTAAATTAAGATTTCTGTGTTCCATGGATGTTTTCATGTGTTTGTCCATAGGTCTTTGTCACGAATGGGTCAACTAGTGTAACAAGATAAAAGAAGGGAATGGATAAGACTCAGTATGGTAAGGCAATGTTTCAGACTGGCGAGATAGGGAAGGAAGATTGTTTTTCACGTGAAGAGCTTTCGGTGTTAGAAGGGGCAGTTTTCGTGTAAAAGGCAGTTTTCACGTGGAGCACAGTTTTCACGTTTAGGGCGCAGAGCTTGTGTTTCGCTGAAGTTTGCACGTGAACACTATACGAAAAAAAAACCCCAAACAAACAAACACAAAAAACTAGTGTTGTCATGTTTGTGTCACTTCGGTTTCAGCTCTACTAGCAGGAGTTAGGGAAAGTGTAGAGGAAGTTATTTCTGTCTCAGACAGAAGAAATGTGGTATTATTGCTGGGTTTGATGCCTTAGAACACTACGGTCCGTGTATCTACGTCAGCTTGTAACTCGGAGAGATATCTGAACATCCCCAGATCTTCTTCAGTGTTGAGGGCCCACAATCAAACTTGATTATTCTGGCCCCTATAACTGGGGTATTTGCAGCAGATAAATCTGGGGCAGTGGACATGTCTTAAGAGTTCAGTTTTAATCATGATGATGGTGGGGTTGGGGGTGGGGGGAATGAGGGTGGTGGGGTGAGGAGGTAGGAGGGGGAAGGGGTGAAGAGGGTGGGGTGGGTGAAGAGGGCAGCAAGGTGTGTGGGGCAGGGGCTATGAGTGGAAGTGGGGGGAGAGAATGGGGGCCTGTCTAGTCTGGGATTTTGGAGGCCCTTGACACGAATGTGTCAAGTGTTGTGGCCTCAACTGTTCCTTGTTGGAGACTGTTCCAGTTCTTGACAGTTCTTGGCAGAAATTAAGCAGCTCTATACTGGGTCCTTGATGTGATCAAGTGGAACTGTCTGTCATGGCCACGTAGCTTACGGTCAGGTAGAGGGACTAGTTTTGCTTGTAGGCTGGGACAGTGAACAAGGCCTTGGTGCACTTTGAACAGCAGTCTTGCTACTTGCTGTCGTTTCTCCAATGAGGGCCAGCCCAGTGTGACCAGCATGCTGCTAACACTAGAAGTGTTCCTATATCTGTTGAGGACGAAGCGTGCAGCTCGTCTTTGAACCTCTTCTATTTTAGTTTTTCTCTGTATGGGGGTCCCAGACGGAAGACGCGTACTCCAGATGGGGGCGAACTAGCGCTTTGTAGGCTCGTTCCTTGATCTCTGAGGAGCTGATTTTCAGATTCCGTCGGAGGAATTTGAGCATTCTGTTTCCTTTGGAACACAGGTTGTTTATGTGTTCGTCCCAACTCATGTCTTTGGCCACGGTGACACCAAGGTATTTTGTAGATGTTACGGATGGTGTGAGATGGAGGTGTTTTAGTGTGTAGTCTTGTCTTGTAATCCTAGCTCTGTCGTCTTCGTCATCATATACTACCTTTTGGTATTGTGAAGGTCAGTACAGTATTGTGCATGAACAATTGTAGTTAAGATGTGAGTAGTTGTAACTCGAAAGATAAAAATGGGGTACCGGAATTGACGTTGAATCCACCGGTGGTGTGTACATAGTCAATACTGGTGAGAAATTGGAAGTGCAGATAATTCATGAATATGCATATGGTTACATTAGCGCTTATGACCAGTTAAGGTCGTATATATATATATGTATAAATACTACAATGTTCATGGAAGTGTAGGACGGAGATTGTGGAGGTCTGATTATGGACTGTCTCGGATCAGTGGCTTAACTTAGAACAACATTGTGTTCCAGATTGCCTCCCTTCCTTTCTTCCCTTATCGTCCATGTTGCTGTGAAGCGCCGCTGGCTGCCCTCCGTTGGCAGAATCCCTGTGCGACTGCTTTCTTAACCCTTTGA
>JAPXFY010000015.1:24408504-24623504 GCA_030674185.1 Monoplex corrugatus
TAGATACCTGTTCTCCTTGGGGACATGGCCTAAATAGGTATCTATTCACTCTGGGGACAGGGCTGTAAATAGGTACCTGTTCTCCGTGGGGACAGGACTGTAAATAGGTACCTATTCTCCCTGGGAACACAGCTGTAAATAGATACCTGTTCTCCCTGGGGGCAGGGCCGTAAATAGGTATCTGTTCTGTCTAGTGGCAGGGTTATAAATAGGTGCCTGTCCTTTCTGTGGACTGGGCTGTATATAGGTACATATTCTCTCAAAGGATAGAGAAAACTGTAAATGAATACCTGCTCTGTCCAGGGACAGGGTTTAAATAGGTACCTATTCTCTCTAGGGACAGGGCTATAAATAGGTACCTATTTTCTTTAAGGACAGGGCTATAAATAGGTACCTATTCTTCCTGGGGACAGGGCTGTAAATAGGTACCTGTTCTCACTGGGTTCAGGGCTATAAATAGGTACCTATTCTCTCTAGGGACAGGGCTGTAAATAGGTACCTGTTCTTCCCCCGTGGGAATACCGGGGGCTCTTTCAGTATAAATAGTATCCCCACCTTCAGGAATTCTGTGCTAGAAATTTCCTCTTTTGTGTCACTCTTTCTTTCTTCCTCCTTTGCTTTCTGTCACTTCTTCCTATCATTTTCTGCCTTGCTGGTCCGTTCAGCTGTATGTGTTTGATAAAGTCTTACATACTTTTTCTTAGGATTGATAATTGGGTATGTGTATTGATTGCATTTTTGGCTCTAGGGAGGTGAGATATGCGGAAGCAATTCTAGGTAATTTATGTTATGCCTTTTTTTGATATACGTTTTGGTGTGTCTTTAGGTATGCTTACATTTGTATTCAGGTGTATTTTTTCAAATTCCCTGTGCTATAAATTGGACGGAGTGGTCATCGCCAGGGACACGTCCTTAGATTATGTGCGTGGATGCATTAATATATGTACTGAATTTTCTTTTCTTTTTTTTTTCCTGTTGAAGTTTTGTGTGTTTTGAAGCGGTTATAGCCCTGATATGGCTCTATGCAGTCGGCTGGGCTTTAATAAAAAATAACAAGGTACTTGTTCTTCCTGGGGACAGGGCTGCAAATAGTAACGAGGTACCTGTTCTGCCTGGGGGCGGAGCTTAGGTCGGTACCTATTCTTTATAGGGACAGAGCTGTAAATAAATAACTATTCTGTCTGGGGATAGGGCTGTAAATAGGTACTTGTTCTGCCTAGTGGCAGGGCTGTAAATATGTACCTGTTATCTCCAGTGGCAGGTCTATAAATGGGTGTCTGTCCTGTCTACGGACAGGGCTGTGTATAGGTACATATTCTCTCAAGGGATAGCGACAGAGCTGTAAATAAATACCTGTTTTCCCTGGGCACAGGGCTGTAAACCGGCACCTGTTCTCTCTAGTGACAGAGCTGTAAATGGGTACATGTTCTCTCTAGGGACAGAGCTGTAAATAAATACCTGTTCTATCTAGGGACAGAGCTATAAATAGGTACCTGTTATCTCTAGGGACAGAGCTGTAAATAGATACCTATTCTGTCTAGGGACAGAGCTATAGATAGGTACCTGTTAATGTTATTTCTAGGGACAGAGCTGTAAATAAATACCTATTCTGTCTAGGGACAGAGCTACAAATAGGTACCTATTATCTCTAGAGACAGGGCAGTAAATAGGTACCTGTTCTCCCTGGGGAAATGGCTGTAAATAGGTATCTGTTCTGCCTGGGAAAAGGGCTGTGAATAGGTACCTGTTCTCCCTGGGTACAGGGCTGTAAATAGGTACCTTTCTGTCAAGGAACAGAGCTGTAAATAAATACCTGTTCTTTTTGGGGACAGGGCTGTAAACAGGTACCTCTTCTCTCCAGGAACAGGGCTGCAAATAGGTACCTATTCTCTACAGACACGGCCGTAAATAGGTACCTATCTCCATGGGACAGGGCTGTAAACAGGTACCTGTTCTCCATGGGACAGAGCTGTAAATAGGTACCTGTTCTGTCTAGGAACAGGGCTATGAATATGTACCTATTCTCTGTAGGGACAACTGTAAATAAATAACCGATTCTTCCTAGAAACAAGGCTGTAACATGTACCTGTTCTTTCTCGGGACAGGGCTATAAATGGGTACCTATTCTCTCGAGGGATAGGGACAGAGCTGTATGCAATGCTTTAGATATACTGTAAAATATTTGTCTTATTGTGATGCGACATGCAATTTTGAACTCGATGTGACTGTCGTTCTGTAGTAGAGTTGTGAAAGAAGACCACAAATGTATGGAAATAATGATGGGTTTTGTATAAATAATGCTATACGTCGATCATTTGAGAACAGCGCCCATGCGCACGTGTGTGTGCGTGCGTGCATGTGTGTGTGCGTGTGTGTGTATGTGCGTGCGTGCGTGCGTGCGTGTGTGTGTGTGAATGTCAATGAGTCTGTGCGTGTGCGTGCCTGCTTGCATGAATCTGTGCGAGTCAAATCAAGTTTAGCTGTTTTGATTCGAGTCTTTCTGCCATGGGAATGCCGGACGCTCTTTCATTGTAAATAGTATTTCCACCTTCTGGAAATTCTGTGCTAGAAATTTCCTTTTCTGTCATTCTTTGTTTCTTCTTTGCTCCTTTGCTTTCTCTGTTGTTTTCTATAAAACATTTCATACATTCTCATTGGATTGATAATTGGGTACGTGTGTTAAATGCATTTTTGACTCTGAGGAAATGTGATGTGCAGAAGCAAGTTTAGGCAAGTTAAGGTAATTTAGGCCAGATTTTATGTGTTTCGGTGTTTATGTATTTGTATTCATGTTTATTTAATTTAAAACTCCCCTGGGGACGCCGGGGGCTCTTGCAGTATAACTAGTAATTAGTATCCACACTTTCTGGAAATTCTGTGCCAAAAATTTCCAATTTTCTGTCACTCTTTGTCTATTTCTACTTCCTTTGCTTTCTGTCATTTCTTCCTATCATTTTTCTGCCTTGCTGGTTCATTCACTTGTATGTGATTGATAAAGTCTTACGAACTATCTCTTAGGATTGATAATCGGGTACATGATTAAGTGTATTTTTGGCTCTAGGGAAATGAGATATGCAGAAGCAATTTTAGGTAATTTAGGCCCGTTTTTATGTTTTAGTGTCCTTAGTTATGATTAAATTTGTATTCAGGTATGTTTTTGTAAATGTGCGATAAATTGGACGGAGTGGTGAACTCCAGGGGTATCTCCTTAGATTATGTGCGCGACTGCATTGATGTGTACTTAATTTTCTTTTCAATTTTTCCCTGTTTAGGTACTGTGTGTGTTCTGAACCGGTTACAACCCTGATACGGCTCTACGCAGTCGGCTGGGCCTTAAATAAAAAATAAGTTTTAACAGTGATAGGTTTATTTTGTTAAACGCCCCGGGTGATAAACTGGAAGTTATCAGTGCCAGGAGCATATCCTCAGATTGTGTGCGTACATGTATTGATATGTATACCTTATCTTTTTCCAGTTATTAATTGAAGTTCAGTGAAGTGTTGAGATGTTATAAGCCCTGATATGGTTCTGCGCAGTCGGATGGGTTTTAAACAATAATGATAATGTATAGTTTGAGTCTTTCTTTTTTCCTTTCTTTCTCCAGAATTTGAAATGTTATTTTGTTTGTATTGTGAAATCAGCGGAGTTAGAGAAGCTGGGGGTAAAACCACTGCAAGATCTGGTCAATGGCACAGAGTGGTCTCTCACCTCATCAGGACCAGTCGACACCTCTGTGGATCTGGAATCAATGTTGATTCCTCTGTTGCACATGAAGTCCTATCCTCTCATTAAAGTCTTCATTTCCATCGCCGTGGAGAACTCAACACAGTTTGTCACTTTGGTGAGTCGCTCGCTTCGAGTAAAAAAAAAAAAGCTAGATAGTCCCATACCCCTCAAAGCTGAGTACGACCCAGAGGAGTGGGATGGTAGAGACCCCACTACTCGCTACTCCTGGGTGAGCAGTTTGATGACGGGTCCTACTCCTCTGCCTTGCCACTTTGCCTTTCCGAACCTGGACAAGGTTACGTACCCATTCTTAATTGTGTGCACTTTGAGGGCGCTCATTCAAAATTTCGTCGTGTGTACATTTTGTAAAGTCTTCTATTTAACACCTAGGACTTCATGTTCTGTTGATAACTGCGTCCTTAAGGTCTGTTTGAACAGATCAACTTTGGTGAAGATTGTGTTGGATATTCAGACTATAATTTTTCGATGCTCATGGGGCTTTTCAAGTGCACTTACCAGATGGCCATGATCATGTAACGCATATATTATTCAAACATAAGATGTGTATTTATAGTCATACGCAAATGTGTATATATATATATATGTATATATATGTATATATGCTTGTGCACCTTGTCATACATACATACATACATACATACATACATACATACATACAAACATACATGCATGCACTCATGCACACGAAAGTGTCCAGCTTTGGGTTCTGTCTCCGCTCATCCTTCTTTTGTTGAATAGCAGCTGTTATACGGTATTCAAATGTGACTGTGCCCTACGTGCACTGCAGTTGCCAGCTTCCTCTGTTGTGGACAGTCTTCCGAGTTTGTGATGTATGTTAATGCCACAGCTCATGAAGCTGGCCTTAGAAGGATCCTTGTATCACTATTGGTTTCGCTCTTGCCTCGATATCCTGGCTTCAGCTCATCTCCAGACATAATCATCTTTGGAATGCAGTTGTCTTCCATTTGGACAATGTATCCAATCCAGCAAAGCTTTGTTTTTGATAAGCAGAAACTCTGCGCTTGCAAGGCACACTTTTTTGCACTTGAAGGTTGGACACTCCATCTTGCCACATGAAGTTGCAGATCTTGCGCAGACATCTTTGGGGGACCCGTTCCATCTGCTGAATGTGCTGTGACCAGTCACCGTGGTGTAATGGTTAGCGCAACGGACTACCGACTGGAAGGTTCTGGGTCCGAATCCCCATCAGTCCCATCAAAATCATTGCGGGATTTTTCAGCTGTAACCGGCCCCAGCCCAGAGTTGGGTGTGCTATGGGTTCATTAGGAAGACTAGGACCACACAGTCAGTCTCATCCACTTCACGGATGCGTCATAGAGGGTGTTGCTCAGGTCTTCTGACCAGCACCGCAGGTGTCTTATCTCTGGGCCCGGTTGACGCCAGGATATACTCCTAATCATAATTTAAGGGCCACTTCTTCCTTCCTCTCTAATTTTAAGTTGAAATAATTGACAATGTTTAGAATTGATTCTATGTTTTATTTCATCATTTCCACACCTGTTTTGGAAAAAGAAATTAGCACAATGACCCATTAGTGAACAGCACATGCATTTAAAGGAACATCCCCCCCTTTTCAAAAAACAGAAAGTGTCAGATTTGGCCAATCTGTTTTCAATATCGCGTGTGTCCGCCCCGAGCCTGGATGCATGCTTCACAGCGCCGATGCATCGACCCCACAAGGGTACGGAGTGTGTCCTGAGGGATGGCCGCCCACTCGATCTGCAGGATGTCGACCAGCCTGGCCAGGGTGCCCGGTGGGGGGTGGTTGTCCCTGATGCGCCTCCCGAGCACATCCCAGAGGTGTTCAATTGGGTTCAGGTCAGGTGAGCACGCTGGCCAGGCCATACGGACGACTTCATGCTGCTCCAGGAAGTCGGTCACAAGGCGTGCTCGATGCGCAGGTGCATTGTCGTCCTGGAAGATGGCGCCTTGACCAAGGTCCACAAGCGCAGGCAGTGCCACGGCCGCCAGAACCTCGTCCCGGTACCGGACCCCGTTCAGGATGCCGTCAATGGGGAGCAGGGGGGTCCGGGTACCACGGCTCATGCCACCCCACACCATCACTGACCCGCTGCCGTACCGGTTATGCTCTTGGACAGTGGCGTCAGCGAACCTCTCCCCTTGACGTCGCCACACCCGAGCCCGGCCATCGTTAAAGGTCAAGGTGAACCTGGACTCATCCGAAAACAAGACCCGGGCCCACTGTTGCCTTGTCCAGGTCACGTGCTCCCTGGCCCAGGTCATGCGGCGCACTCTGTTGACCGGTGACAGCACGGGTCGGACGGCCGGTCTCCGTGACCTCAAGTTTGCCTCATGTAGCCGTCTTCTCACCGTGCTGCAGCTGATGTTAGCACCTGTTGCGTCCCTCAGCTGACCCCTCAAGGTCACCGCAGTGGATGCCCTTTCCCTCAGGACGGAGAGGGCAAGGTAGCGGTCTTGCTGTCTTGTCGTTACTCTGGGTCGACCCGTGTGACGCCTTTCCTGGACTGCTCCAGTCTCATTGAAGCGCTCCAGCAGTCTCTGGATTGTGGAATGCGACACTTCAAGTCGTCTAGCAACTTCCCGCTGCGCTAGGCCTTCATCAAGCAGAGCGAGGGCTCTCCCCCGCTGCTCATCCGTCATCCGTCGTCTTGCAAGCATGGTTAAAACGAACCAAGAACGGGTCCTTTTTATCCTCGTCTGCGGGCAACTTTGGCTGGAGTAGTGTTCAAAAAGGGCTTGCCTTGCACGTGCAAAGCGAATTTTGTCGCTACCTTGCCTGCGTCGTCAGAGAGACCCTGCTGAAGATTCGACAATTTCGTGTGGAAATTGTCTTCCTTGGGCCGCCCATTGCAAATCGGCAAATCCCCAAACACGTGCCAAAAGGAAACTGCAATGTTGTCTGAGCTCTTATCCATTCAGTTACGGCAACGAATTGGAGAAAAGAGTAAGAGAAAATAGGTTATTTCTCCTTTCAAAAATTGACTCAAAAACGTTCCTGGCCCTTCAATAATGACGTGTAGTATATATTATGATAGTAAGCGTTGAGTACAGCCCTGTCACGCAGTCTCAATCCTAGATGGAACTCCATGGTGTCGTGATTATCATCCTCATCGCCATCATAATCATTGCATGTAAAAAAAAAATGCTCCAGCTTCTATAGCCAGTAAAGGGGCGTAGAAAATGGGGCGTAAAAAAGGTGAGCACAAAGGTCACCTCCCTGAATGCGATGATCCTTAAAAAAAAGGTGTGCTGTAAGTAGGTAGTCCACATCTCAGCAGCGCAACAGGATGATCAAGACTACATTGTACATGTACAACTCTGCACGATAATCTTAGGGAGAAGACTGGCAGAATGGTTCAGACGTTCGCCTGCCAATAACTAAACTCGAGGTTCCAGGGTTCGCTCCCCGTAGACGCCTCGACTTTTCCCCTCAGTTTGACCGGAAAATCGAACTGAACGTCTAATCCTTCGGAAGGGGACGAAAAACGAGTCGGACCCGTGTGACTTCTGGCTGCGCACGGTAAAGATCCCACGGCAATTAAAATCATGAAGAACAGAGCATTGCCCGGCTGCCTAAGTAAATATGTTGGAGAGATAGGTTGATTTCCTAAGTCCCGCCCCTTTGAAGACCAATTAGCCTTCTTGCCTTTTTGAAGTCTTGTTTTAAAAAAAAGTGAATAAGAATATGAATTTGAAGCGAGGGAGAGGGAATGGGCGTCGCCCTCGTGGTGCTAGCCCCAGGAAAAGTTGAGGTCTATGCACCTTACTCCCCTATGACCCCAGGGTTATGGAGCTATCTAGGTAGAACCTCAGGACCTGGCCAGCCCGTAGGTTTGTGTGAGGGCTTAAGGCTTGTGCCATGATCTCTGGATCTTCTCTATCACATGGCACCTGTGACGTTAGTGTATATAGAATTAATTCCGAGCGCGGAGACGTCATCTTGAGAAACCGAAACTGAAACTTAGTGGCGAACCTATTGCCATAGTCTTACTACAACCTGTTGGTCAACTTTCCAAAGGCATAGGTAGCCTTGGAGATACGCAGCAAGACCTCAACATCAAGAGGTCCATTACTGCCCACTGTACTACCTAAGTAGCAAAATTTGTCCAGTCTTCATTCCTGATTGTTGATGACAGTCTCCATGGTAAAGTGCTGGAAGCATCAGACGGTATTGGCTGAAACATGTCCTCACTTTTGTTGACACTTATTGTAAGGCAAAAGTATTTGTATGCTGTAGCAAATAGACCAGTAATGCGCTGGATGTCCTCGTGTGAATTTGCAGCCAACCATAGTGATCTGCAAAGGGATTTTTCCACAAGTCGGTTTTGAGCAAGTTGGGTGTGTGTGTGTGTTTGTTTGTGTGTGTGTGTGTGTGTGTGTGTGTGTGTGTGTGTGTGTGTGTGTGTGTGTGTGTGTATTTCTGTCAGCGTTCAAACTCGCTGAAAGCTTCAGTTCAGACGTCAGGTAGGCTAAGCCAGTGTCTTCAAAAGGAGTCGAGCCAGCTATGAATCTTAGCGCGATGAATCAGAGGTGAACCTTTACCAAGATAATAATGATACAAGTAGTGATGATAATGATACAAGTAGTAGTTGTAGTAGTAGTAATAATAGTAGTAGTAGTTACTAGTAGCAGTAGTAGCAGCAGCAGTATTAGTAGTAGTAGTGGTAGTAACAATGATAAATTCTAATTTTCAGATTGACAGCGCCGAGCTTCAGCTGAAGCGCGACTACTTGTTAATGGGACGTAACTCTTCTGTGGTGATGGCGTACGCAGAATCGAAACGTCAGGCAGCGATGCGTGTGCTCGGTGTGGCTCCTTCGGACAACCTGACCACAGCCATTGACGAAGTCATAGACTTTGAAATCAAATTGGCCAAGGTGAATCTCTCTCTCTCTCTCTCTCTCTCTCTCTCTCTCTCTCTCTCTCTCTCTCTCTCTCTCTCTCTCTCTCTCTCTCTCTCTCTCTCTCGATAGCAAAGAAGAGGACAAGACAGAAAAATGCCGAACGACTTTAATGCCCATCGCATAGCGATATGAATTTTCTATCCTACGCTGCTCCATCTCCTGTAAAAGAAAACTACCTTATGGGGAAACTCTGGTATCAAAAGCAAGACAAAATCACAGGGCGGAGAGATGGCAGACTGTGTTCTACTTGGCTTGCTTCTCACCCTATTGTTTTGGGGGGCATTTTACTGAGATGCGGAGACGTCGAGCAAAATCCGGGACCTGGACCCTCCAGAGCAGACAACAAGAGGCAGACCAGGCTGACTGACGTGTCACACAGGACCTCGACCGACCGCATCGGAAAGCGGGCAGACTCCTCTCTGCAGCAGTCCACGTTGGAAGACTTGGCTGAAATGCTGAAGGCCATGACCAACTCGATGAACAGTGAGTTTGGTAAAGTAAACGAAGGAGTGGCACAGCTGAATGAGCGGTATTCATCTTTGGACAGAGGTATCAGGGATCTGAGAGAGGAGGTGGGAGTTTTGCGGTCAGAAAATAAGAAATTAATGGAAATAAACTCGGAGTTGGTAAATAGAGTAGAAGAATTAGAAAGAAAAACAGATGATCTCGAGGGAAGATCCAAGAGGAACAATTTGAATTTTTACGGAATTGCCAGGGGACAAAACGAGACCAATGATCAGTGCGAAGGAAAATTGAAAGATGTGCTGACAGACCAATTAGAGCTGTCACAAGATATAGAATTCGATAGAGTGCACCTTATTAACACAAAGCCTGACTCACCGATCATTGCCCGTTGCTGCTTCTATAGACAAAAAAAATTAATTCTGAAATCTAAAAGGAAACTGAAAGGCAGCAACGTTTTCATTGGTGAAGACTTCTCTGCACGGGTTCGAGAGATCAGACGTAAGTTGTCTCCACATCTGAAAAAAGCTAGGGAAAGTGGCAAAAAAGCGGCTATGGTCTTTGACCATTTGATTATTGATGGGAAAAAATTGTATTTAGGGGACAATGGTACTTTGGAGGAAAAGGGATAGGGGGTCGGCCGGCCCTGTGACAGTGGCTGTTTTTGTCCTGGGGGAACTGATAGGGTGAACCAAGGGGTGGCGGCACCGGGAGCGAGTTCGCCTGTCAGTGCGGCTTTTGAGCACATCGTGTTGGGACAGGGTGGTGAGCGCTCTGACAATGGGGAACACGAGGGGATTGCAACGGTCACAGAAAATAAATATGCCTTTTCGTTCCTATCATGGAATATAAATGGTCTGTTGACAAAATTTTGTGATCATGATTTTGTTAATTTTGTCTGTAAGTTTGATTTTGTTTGTCTAGTTGAGACATTTGTGGAACATGTCCAGACTGACATTTCATGGATTTAAAGTTTTTTTGTAAACCTGCCATAAAAATTGTCTAAAAAAGGGAGACGATCAGGTGGAGTTGTTTGTCTGGTAAAAAATGAATTTCTACCCTTTGTCAAAAAAGTTGAGGTTAATGAACATGTTAATTGCTGTGCATTTGTTATCAGTAAGCAGTTGTTTGGAGTTCAGAAAGATGTGTTGTATGTTTGTTCATATGTCCCACCAGAAGGTTCTCCATTTTATGAGTATTTTGATGTTTCAAACGGAACTGAGTTACTAGAAGAATATCTCATTGATCTCCTGATAAAAAATGATTATTGGGTTATTTTGTGTGGGGATTTGAACAGTAGGACGTCTAAAATTCGCCATGATATTCATGTAAACAATATCCTTGAAATGCAATGTAGAAGTCAGCCAAATAGTGTTAACTGCTGCTCTCAGGATTTATTTTTAAATAACTATGGTAAATTACTTTTGAATATGTGTACGTCATTAGATCTGTGTATTTTAAATGGTGTATGTAAAGGTGACCTTCAAGGTCGCTATACATATATTTCTGATTTGGGTAATAGTGTCAATGATTACTTTATTTTTTCAAACGATCTGTTTTCTCTTGTTTGCGATTCATGTGAATTAGCTGTCGATGAGAGAATTGAATCTAATCATATGCCTGTAACAGTGTGTATTGCCTTCCCAAAAGGAAATAAACCCGTAACTGTTAACACAGAATGAAAATGACATGATCAAAAAAATTGTTTGGAAAAATGAGTCTGTTCATGTTTATTATGAAAATCTGTGTAAAGAAGAATCACAGACACAGTTTAGTGCTGCTACAGATTTAATTGACGTGAATGTTAATGATGCTCTCGACTTGTTTAATGAATGTATTAAGAAATGTGCTCGTTGTATGCAAAAGCGTGTATATATTAACAAAAGTAAGACACCATGTGATTGGTTTGATCAGGAATGTGTAGGTAAGAAAAGATACGTCAGGAGACTGTTAAAAAGAAGCCAACGGTCATTAAAACCAGAAGACCAACACGAGTATTTAGTTGCCAGACGTGAATATAAGAATCTGCTAAAGAAAAAGAAAAAACAGTTTAATGAAAACATTGCTGGATAAAACTCTTATCATCTATAAAAAGTCAGGGAATTTTGGGACACTGTTCGCAGAGTTTCATTTAAAGGAAACAACCAAAAAGCAATATTGCACTTGACACATGGTTCCAACACTTTAAAGCATTGCTCGAAATAGAGAATGTTAATGGTACGGAACATGACGATGTATGTTGTGAGGTACTGATGATGAGGGGAGTGGATATAATGGATCGGCAATCTCGACAGAAGAGGTATTACTTGCATTGAGAAAGCTGAAAAATAGGAAATCACCTGGCCCAGATGGTATTATTAGTGATTAGACTCCTTAAAGAATCAAGTGATCAGGTAGTACAATTTTTTGTAAGATTATTCAGTAGACTTTTTGATTATGGTGAGTTTCCTCGAAACTGGTCTGAATCAATCATGGTACCTCTTTTTAAAAAAGGTGATATTAATAACCCAAATAATTATAGGGGCATTTCTCTTAGTGATGTAAGTAGCAAACTATTTTGTACGATTATCAATAACAGATTACAGGAATGGGTAGAAGAAAATAGTATTACTGGTGATCACCAAGCAGGGTTTAAAAAAGGATATTCAACAGTAGATCATATATTATTTACTTTACATGCTGTTGTACAAAAACAGTTTACACACAATCGCAAACTTTATGTAGCTTTTATAGATTTCCAAAAGGCATTTGATTCTATCAACAGGAATTTACTTTGGCCAATCTTACTTAAAAATGGTATTAAAGGTAAACTATATAAATGTGTCAAAAGCATGTATAAGACTGTTAAATCAAAGGTAAGATGTGGAGCTAAATTCACTGACTTTATCAACTGCACAACTGGAGTGAGACAGGGAGATGCATGTAGTCCGGTATTGTTCTGTCTTTTCATAAATGAATTAGCGCTAGAAGTAATAAATAATGGAAAACATGGAGCTATTTTGTCTCGAGATGCATTTGAACTGTTCATTCTGTTATTGGCTGATGATGTTGTTCTGTTGTCAGAAACAGTTGCTGGATTGCAGGCGCAGTTGAATAGCTTACAACGTGCTGCGTCTTCGCTCCAGCTAAAAGTTAATATGAGTAAAACTAATATTATTGTATTTAGAAAAGGTGGATATTTAGGTGCAAGAGAACGATGGGTGTATGATGGTGCGGTAATGCCTGTTGTAAATATTTACAAGTATTTGGGGAATTTTTTTTCACTACGCGATTGAGTTATGTTGTTGCTTGTAAGGATCTTGCCAGTAGAGCTAAAAATGCATTGTTATGGATTATGAAGAAACTGTACAGTCTTAATAATAATTCTTTGGAACTGTTTGTTAAGCTTTTTGATTCCCATATCCAACCAATTATGCAATATGGCTCCGAAATTTGGGGCTAGAGAAAGCTGTTGTTCATTGTGAATCAGTTCATTTGTTTGCCCTTAAAAAGTTTTTGGGAATAGATAGGAGAACGCCTAATGATTTTGTGTATGGCGAAACTAATCGTTACCCAGTATATGTGAATTCTGCTGTTAATTGTATCTGATATTGGCTCAGATTATTACATATGGATAAATTTAGGATACCATGGAAAGCATATAAAATGCTGCATGATCTAGATGCCAGTGGTAAGAAAAACTGGGTATCGAATGTACGTTTGTGTTTGTACAAATATGGATTTGGATATGTGTGGTTATATCAGGGAGTCGGTAGTGTGAATGGCTTTATTCGTATTTTTCGTCAACGCTTGATAGACTGTAGATGGCAGGATTGGAATTATCATATTAACAACAGCAAAAGATTTAATTTATACAGAACATTTAGTAGTGTATCTGAAATAAAACTGTATTTGCAGCTAAATTTAGAACGACATGTGAAGTATATTACAACAAGATTTAGGTTTGGTGTATCTGATTTGGCTGTACATCGATATAGATATAAAGTATTAAATGATAATGATTTATTATGTCCATTATGCAAAGAATCTAAAGAAGACGAAGTACATTTGTCTTTTGTTGTAAAGCACTTACAGATTTTAGGGAAAAGTTTATTCAGCCTAAGTATTATAGACAGCCTTGTCTGTTTAAACTGTGCTTGTTGTTGTCATCAACAAATATAGAAGTTGTCCGCAAATTTTCTGTGTTCTTATATAAAGCTATGAAATTTAGAGAAAATGCTGTGTCATAAGATGAGTTATGGATATGTATAATTCAAACCTTTTGGTGCATTATTTAGAAGGTATTGTATTGTTCACATACCCCTTCATAAGGAGCCAAGGCCTAATATGAATAAACTATCTGAAGTCTCTCTCTCTCTCTCTCTCTCTCTCTCTCTCTCTCTCTCTCTCTCTCTCTCCTCTCTCTCATCAAATACGTGGAACCATCGTAAAAAACACTTGCAAATGTCGAGAAAATAGTCTTTTTTAAAAAAAAAGACATAGTTCTGTTTGATCGACTGGACGGTAATGCAAAATTTGTAATAATGTGCAGTTATATAGATTAGTAGAATTATACTACCGTGATGTGGTATCGCATCCCTCCCTCGCCATCACCACTACTTCCACCACCATTGTGTCCGGCATGTCCTCATGTGAATGAGTGATTGGGCGAAAAAACTTCCATATTAAATCGTTTCGTGCTCCGCCTTTTTGGTTTATATTTGTTTCTTTTATTCATCTGTCCTCTTTTTTTTTTAAGATAAAAAGGATTTTATTTCTTATCGACCTGAGAGAGGTGATGAGAGAGAATGTGCGTGTGTGTGTGTGTGCGCGCTCGCGCTCAAAAATATGTGCCAGATACATCTTTACCAAATTTGGGTCAAAGACGTGGACAATTGAGGAGTCACGAACACATAGGTTTGGAATTTATTGCGGGAAGG
This sequence comes from Monoplex corrugatus, assembly GCA_030674185.1. NCBI lineage: Eukaryota > Metazoa > Mollusca > Gastropoda > Littorinimorpha > Ranellidae > Monoplex > Monoplex corrugatus. The sequence goes on from JAPXFY010000015.1 coordinate 24,422,540, forward strand.
TCATGGTCACTGGGACCAAACGAGTGCCTAAGGTCAGGACTTTTTGAGAAAGGTGTGTGAATAGCATTTTCTTGGGAACTTGTGTCAATATTTAAAATCTGTTTCCTTTTTTGTCTCAATAAAGCATTGTCTTCGCTTTTGTTTGATCTGGTCCTGCTTCGAAATCTGGTTGTTCTGGTGGAAGCAGAACCTCAAATCGATTTTTCTCAACCGTTTTTGATTGAACAAATGATTTTTTGTGGAGTCATTGTGCATATTTAACCAGTTAAAGCTGTCATATTAAAAATAGTCAAGCCTTATACAGTTTTTATTCTTTCAGTTATGAAAACATTTGTGTGGACAGCAACATTTCCAGGTAAGAATGAAATGAAGACAGGTTTATCGTTTTAGTAGCATTTTGAGTTGGACTCGTGAATGCCTTAACTTTGATGACCTTGCCTTGATCTATGAGATTGCGGAAATATGTGTATTATAGTACAATTATCGCAGTTTTTCAGTGACTGCAACCAAGTTTTACTTTTGATCAGATAATAATTTTCTATTAATCCTCCGTTTTTCGTTGACCTTAATTGATTTTCAAGGTCAGTTGTGTCTTCGTGGTTACACTGAGGAAGCATTGGTTTCCATAACAAACGTTGTTCACTATAATGGGATGTAATTTTCTTCTTCAACCTTGAATACCAAATCTTGTTCAGGGTTGGGGAAGGTAAAGAAGCAAAAAAGAAGGGTAGGACCTGCCCTTAAGCAGGAAGCCCAATAGTAGTGAGGCCGTCTACCACCCCTATCCCTGTCTGACCCGGCGGGATTATGGGACTACGTTTTTGCCTTTTATTTTTTCATTTATCTATCTGTTTCACAGGGCTAGAGTGTTTTGTTGTATTGTATTTTGCTTGTTGTTAGGATTGCTTTAAAATGATTGACTTTTCAAACTCAGCATAACAGTTTTTCATACTTGCTAGATTTCTACGAGCGAGCTGAACCGTCGAAACAGGGAGCAGCATATAAAGAGGATGACCATCGCTCAGCTCAGCACTTCAATTCCTCAGGTATTTGGGATGGTTTTATCACTTTTGTTCTTTTTTCTCGTTTTTCCCGGTTTTTTTTTCTTCTTGTATGTTGCAAAATGTTATTTAGAGGACAAATAACTATGTATGTTTATGATACAAAAGTCCTGTAGCATTTCAATTCAATAAAACCTCACAAATAGCGCTAGTTAGAAGTAACCGATTTACAATGTAAAATTCCAGACATTGATCTAGTCATAGTTCGCGCATGCGTGTGTGTGTATGTGTGTGTGTGGTGGGGGGGGGGGGGGGGCGTGTGTATAAAACACGTACTATTGAAGACAGCCTAGATATTTTTGATAATACGATTATTAGTAGTATTCGTAGTAGACTGGAATGTCTTCTGTTAGCATGTGTAGAGTAAATTAAACCCATTTTCAGATTCACACACGGTACTTGCGCTCATAATCGCTAGAGGCTTTAAACGTTCACATGATTCGCATAAACGAAAAATGTGGAAATGAAGATAAAGTTACATGGGACCGGGACACAATACTAAGATTGTTTAAACCGTAATGAAGAAAGGATGAGTTACTAGAGTTTTTAGAAATGAGAAGAAAAAAGTTAATGAAGAAATTACATAGTTTTATATTAGAGAAAATAAGAGAAATCAACATAAAACGTTACAAACTATGTGAGTCCATAGTATACTGGCATCAAACGTTGCCCTGTTGCATATGGGAGTGAAGATTAACGATACTTGTTCATTTTTCAAAACTGAAGGTGAGAGTTTTCATTGTACGTTTTCGAAATGTACAGTCACTCTGGCATTAGTTGCAAACACCATTCAGTAGCGATTGTGCCAGTGTCACCTCAGTAACATTAATCAGAAACATTTCTTGTGTCTTCTGATTTAAAATCTTTATCGTGTCAATCTATCAGATGCAAAGTTTTAGATCAGATATGAACACAAAGTCAATATTGCGTGTTTCCGCTCTTAAAATGGCAAAAAAGCTTGAAATTGTTTATGAAACTGAAAAATAAGTTTCAGTGAGGAAAAAGTCTTAAGCTTATTCTGTCGTGTTTTCTTTGTCTGTTTTGATGTAAGAATTGAAAACTAGTCATACCGAAAGATCGACAAACTATGATGTGAAGAAAGAAAGCTTGTTAGTATTAAATGACATTGCAGAAGATTATTTATAAACTCGTTGTTGCCTGCATTGGGAAATCTCTGTTAACAGGACAGATTTACACAGGCAAAAACATATTCATACATTCGTATATCACAGCAGTCAATCGTAACCATCTCCTTTGACTACATTCACTATTCTGTTACCATCATTAAGATCAACTTTAGACTGAAACACACAACTTTAACAATTTCATGTGAAAACACACGATTGATCATTTGAAAGAAGGGCGGGAGAGTAGAACAACAGTTTCAAACAGGTTAATTCCACTCAGTCTTTTAAACTAATCTATAAACTAGCATAAACGAGACATTATTTGCGGTCGTCTCCTATTTGTCTTACAAGCTGAGGATTGAAAACATTTTTCAGATGGCTAAAGAGGCTAAAGACTGATCTTGAAAATTGTGACATCTTTTATTCCTTTTCATGGAAAGATGCCAAATAGTTGCCGCTGGCCTTTTTTGTGATTTGTTTCAGTCGGTGATACTGATGGTAGTACGAGGGGCAGAGGATCATCTAGTAAATAGTGAAATGTCTTTTTTTGTTAATCATGATCAGTACCTTTCTGTATTTCTTCGGTGCAACATCCCTTCACCTGAATGACCATTCCCATCTGTTGGGAAGGTCGGGAATGCCAGTTGCTCGGCGACCAGAGTTGATGTGTTGTACTTACTTGACCATTTCTACTTCCAAGTCATCTAGGTAGTAGACATGTTCATCATGTAGGGGTTCTTTCAACTCGGGAATAGATCAGAGTCTAGAGGAATCTTATCTGAACAATATGTGTATGACGTTACCCTCTTCAGTTTGCGGGAAGATGCGTTGTCATATGATATCAGTGGCAAATCGTATAAGTGTTAATAGTTTCATTAGAAACATCCAATAGCATATTAACATTTTATCCTATTGGAACACAGTGTACCACCAATACACTCTGTTATCATAGGTACACATCATCATCATCATCTTCAGGCTCACTTGCTTTTTTCTGAACTTGAGTGGGAGTGTGCACATTGACGATTGCTCTTAATTCTAGCTTCTAGTTTCTAACCCAGGTTTTGTCAGTGGCAACTATTCAATATTAAAAGCAGTCAGCCTCATTTTTGTACCTGTTCAACAAGAGTCTCTGCAGCCATGACCACTCGTTGTTGTTGTTGTTTTAAGTATGCCGTTATATACCAAATCGAGCCAGCATACTGGTTGATATCATCAGCATTAACCAATCATCTGCCAATCAAGATTTCAGAGCTGTCACTGATTTAGGAATAGTCTATATTCAGCAAGAGCAAAATAGAAGACATTTTTGCTGCTTGTATAGACCACGCTTGACAAAGGCCAGTTGGCCGAAAATTTGTGCCTGTCTTGTATTGAATACGCGTTCTTATTCTTTTTTCGTGTTTTTCTGGTTCCTGTTTGCTTGATCGCGGGCAGTCACACTTGTCTTGGATTTCGTATATAACTCAGTTTAGACCAGCCTGTTTTTCACATGTCTGCCATGTAAAAATATCAACAATCAGATAGCAGCCAGTCAGCAGCCTGCTTGGCTTGATATGTCGTCTGCGAGTGTTTTCATATCTTAAGTGTGGCAGTGCAGGTCCCACCTTGCTGTGACACATCTTCTCCCAGATTTAATTTTTTAAATTGCAGTAATTGATCCATGACTAATACCAGTGTCAGGAGTGATCTCTTCACACCATTTGCTTTTCTTTCAAATTTTGTGGAACTTCTTAAACAGTTTTCTTGTCAGTAGTTTCCACTGGTCTTCACTGACAATGCTTATCTTTAGCATCATTTCGCCCATCTTAAAGAATAATGCTCATCAATAAACTGCAGCTTGCTAAAGAGATCGTACACTTTGTAGTGTTTTTGATATATCCGCGCCAAAATTTTATTTATAGCATTTAGAATAAATGCATGAGTGTTGTTCTTCAGCGCCAAACGTGGCCATGACGCTTGGAATGACTGTACCAAACGTGACATCGTAGTGAATGACGTCACAATATTTTTACACAAGTTATTATTTAGACCATGGAGTAATAGGGCGTGTGTAAAGTTTTGGAGCAATGCAACTGTTAGAAGGGGAAACAGTCAGACGTCATAGTGATGGATTTTTCAAAAGCCTTCGACAAGGTCTGTCACTCCCTTTTAATCCACAAGCTCCGACATTACGGGATCACTGGCCAGGTCCACGAGTGGATCAAGAACTTCCTGGCAAACCGACAGCAGGCGGTGGTTGTTGATGGAGCTTCTTCAAAGGCCGTTCCAGTAGAGTCAGGAGTCCCCCAGGGATCAGTCCTGGGCCCTGCCCTTTTTCTCCTCTACATGAGCGACCTCCCTGAACAACTCTCCTCAACAGCACGGCTCTTTGCAGATGACACTCTCTGCCACAAAACCATAACTTCCCCCCAAGACCAAAGGAAGCTACAAGACGACCTGGACCACAGGGCGGATTGGGAAACTAAATGGAAGATGTCTTTCCACCCTGACAAGTGCCAAGCCCTCCATATCTCCAGGAAGAGAAACACACTGACTGGCACGTACCATCTCCACGGCCAAAACCTCAAAAGAGTAGAGGAGACAAAGTACCTGGGGGTCACCATCTCCCAAGACCTCAGCTGGGACACCACATCTCCAACATGACAAACAGGGCAAACAAGACCTTTGGTTTTCTCAGGCGAAACCTGAGAGTGGGTTCCATCAACATCAAGGAAACAGCCTACAAAGCCCTGGTACGTCCCACCCTAGAATATGCCTCACCAGTCTGGGACCCCTACACTACTAAAAACATTGAAAACATCGAGAAGGTCCAACGCCGTGCAGCTCGATGGGTTGTGAACCGCCACCGTCACACTTCAAGTGTCGATTCCATGCTGACACATTTACAGTGGTCCACCCTAGCAGACAGAAGAAGAATAGCAAGACTGACCACCTTCTTCAAATACCATCGAGAAGAGGTCAGCATCAATACCCCATTCAGGCCCACACCAAACACCCCAGCACGGTCGACAAGACAGTCACACAGGGAGACGTATCTTCCTCCCTGCCTGTAAAACGAACTACAGGAAATATTCATTCTTCCCGAGGACTGTCAGGGACTGGAACAGTCTACCCCCCGAGGTTATCTCTTCAGCCTCGGTGGAGTGTTTCAAGTCCCGAATCTGACCAGCCACCCCCCTTCCCCCATCCTCTACCACCACCCCACCCCCAAAGCCAGTTCTACATACCAGCGTCCTAGCCAGCGGAAATCCCCAGTTTCTAAACGCATCAGAACCATCAAAAGGATGATGGTGGATGTTTCAAGAAAGAAGAAGGTTACTTTTCAAGTTATCAGGACATTTCGCGCTATTTATTATTATTGGATGACATCGTAAACCATCAAACAAATGAAAAAGTGATGACACTTTGATTAAGCCATTTGTAAGTGTGGGTTAAGAATGTACTGTCAGAAATAAAATGATCTGAGTTGTCAAGGAAACAAATCCTCTTTTAGTCATTTTTCAATGGCTTTTGCTTCTAGACAGTGATTTTAGACTAGACCGATTGTGATTTTAGAATCAATGGTCATACCTAGATATCTGTATCGCTCCACAGGCTGTTCTTCACCACTGATCACTATCGGCTCAGGTTAGGAAACAGTTTCTTTAAAAACTAGAGAATGATATTGACTTACGCAGTGACGAGCTTCCGTGTGTGCGCGCGTGCGTGTCTGTGTGCGCTCGTGCAAGATAAAGATCATCTGAATGACACATTACAGAGTTTGTATTTAACACAGGAAAATTCTGACTTAGACAAAACTTTCCATCATCTTCTCAGCTTAATTATGTACGTTTTTGTTATTCGAAATAAAAGTTTTTTGACTTTCGTTATTGTAAATTGTTTAACTCATCATCATGGCTAGATATCTTGTGCATATTATGGTGTGAAGTGTTATTGTCTTTTACTTCTAGATCAGCTGGACGAAGCTCGTCCTAGGTTTTTTCCATTACTATGGTTACAATGCAACAGAGAGCACAGAAGCGGAAGTGTTTGCTGAAGACTACTTCAAGTCCTTGGTGACACTTCTTAACTCGACGGACAAGAGTAAGTTATCCCCATGTTTTTTGTTTGTTTGTTTTTTGTTTGTTTGGTTGTTTCTTGTTTTGTTTTTATGGTTTTATGGTTTTTTGTTTTGTTTTGGTTTGGTTTTGGTTTTGTTTTAAGCCCAGCCGACTGCATAGAGCCATACCAGGCTTCAACAGGAAAATAATCTGAGGAGATGCCCCCGGCATTGACCACTCCGTCCAATGTATCGCACAGGGGATTTAGAAACACACCCGAATACAAATCTAAACATACGTAAGGACACAAGAACATATATATAAAAACAGGTATAAATTACCTAAAATATCTCATTTCCCAAGATCAAAAAATGAACTTAATACATGTACCCAATTATCAATCATAAGAGAAACGTACGTAAGACTGTATTGAACACATACAGGTGAATGGGCCGACCAGGCAGAAAATGAAAGGAAGAAATGACAGAAAGCAAAGGAACAAGGCAGAAACAGAGTGACAGAAAAGAGGAAATTTCTAGCATAGAATTTCCAGAAGGTGGGGATACTATTTGTACTGAAAGAGCCCCCGCATGGCCGAGTAACCCATTTCTCAATAGATAGGGATTGCTTTGTTTGCCATGATGGCTTTAGTTTGTTCTCTTCCACCCCAATGCAAAGACAGAAGAAAACACACATTTGTACAATGAACGAGCCAGAAGTTTGGAGACTTCTGGATTCTTCGTTCAGAAGAGGATAAAATTAAATTAAAAGCCCGTACAAACTAACTAGGTCATACAAACACAAAACTTATCATAAAAACAAAAAACAGTGCTGTGTTCTTGAAACACAAGGCACAAACCTTGATACGTACCCGGTATATGTATGTATGCATATGTAGTCAAATCCAAAACGTCTTTGTCGTGGAGCACAAATCATCATCTGTGCATGTTCTACACTTAAAAATCATGAACTAGTGTTAGACAAAATGATACTACATTAAGGCAGATTAATTAATTAATTGTTCTGCTCAGTCTTTGGAAACAGACGGTAACCCCCATATGGTTATCCTGATAGTTATCTGAATTTAATCGAACCGATATTACTGGATCCATTCCTTAGCCCATGACCATGTATTTATGAAACCTTCCGAATTAATCAAACCAACAGTCTCATAAATTGCATCACATTCCCCTGAAAAGTATTTCCACAGTGTGACATTATATGATTAAACTTTGCCCACACCTGAGTTTTTTCAGTAATAGGCACAGTTCAACACGCTCATAGCAGCTATCCTCATCTCGACTTCACTTGGAAGTGGTCAGTTAACCATTGATGAATCATTGATCGGCTATGTACATTAAACAGTTGACTTTTTCGGCTGTTTATTCATTGGGCTGATGGTCTGGTTCATTAAACTGTTCGGGGGGTAGATTATTAAAAGTTAATCAGCGTGTTGAAGTGATATAAGATTGGTTGATTTGTAGTTTGATTTTGATAAGAACGATTGACTTGTGTATTGGTTGGTAGTTCAGTGCAGAACTCTACTTACAAGCATGTTTCTCTATTCCTGACAGTGTTATCTTGAACTACATACTGTTGTATCGAGTGTATCATCATCTGGACTACTTGTCTAAGGAATATCGCGACCTCAAGTTGCCAGTAATGAAGGTTGGAATTGTCATTGAGTATTGGTATTGTCATTGTAACTCGCAAATAATGTTGCTGCTACTGCTGCTGCTGCTGCTGTTGTTGTTTTTGTTGATGATGATGGTGGTGGTGATGGTGGTGATGATGATGATGATAATGATGATGATCATCATCATCATTATCATCATGAGGAAGAAGATGGTAATTGAGGTAATTCAATTTCTCGTCAGTGTTAAGGGGTGTTTATCGTAGAGGGGAAAAGTTTTGTTTTTGTGATGATGATTTTTGGTAGTGGTGGTGCAGTTTTGTTGTTGTTGACGTTGATGAGGTAGTGCAGGTAATGTTGCGGTAATGATTTGATAGCTTGCATCCTTCTTCGTTTCTCTATTTCATCTTCAATCTTTGAAATGAAGAAACACAGAGAGAATATTAAGCTGTTGCCTAACTCAGAAGAGGTAGTCTCATTACAGAATGTTTGTTTTGCATAACAGGACGCATGTACAGTGTATTATTGCTGCTCTTCGTGGTGTGATGGTTTTATTATTGCTGATGTTAGAGCATCTGCTCTTGACATTTTGGGGGTGTAACGTTTAATGCACACAGCATCATCAAATTGAGAGCTTTTACTAGTAAACTTGACCTTCATTAACTCCAAAATGCGATAACACGAAGCAAATGGAACCAGTCCCACAAGAATAGACAATAGCATGTTAAAGTGTCATAGTGGCATACGGAGATTTGACTCGGTTTTCCATAGGATGGAAAGAACTTGTCTCTGCCTGCTTTGTGTGTTCTGTTAAATCAGTCCTTGGAAGCGAAGGAAAACTGAACATGAACCAAGCAATGTCTGTCTCAGTATGCTTGTTGGTGGTGATGGTTGTGATGGTGGTAGTGGTGGTGGCGCTCCTGCTGCTGTTATTTGTTTTTGGGGTGTTTTTTTCGTTGGTTTGTTTCCCTGTCATGAAGGATTTTTTTCATTGCATGAAATGCAGTTTGTTGCCCATGGAAACAGCACGTTGCTATAGTTCAGTTCCAGCTATGTTGCACAATGGGGCATACATTCATTCGAGAAAAATCAGAATGCTAAAAAATATACTGAAAAAACAATCTGGAATACAAAGTAATAGGACAAAATGTCCTGATTAAGAATAAATTGGACACTATCTCTGGACCGAAATGATATATACACACATATGATTTGTATATATATATGATAATAATGATGATGATCAGACATTTCAAAACAGGATAAAAAGTCACCAAAGTGTAAAATGGGAATGAATAGCACCAACCAGTCTTGGATTTACTTGAGCAGACTGATAAAGACGTCATGTCGTTCTATTGGCGAGATGCTGTCGTGTATTTTTTCTAAAGAAATTTTGAACTATTTACACGTTTGAGGAAAGTAGAATATATTTTCCGCTTGGTATAAAAATCAATAGTCATTTTCCTGTCAACCACTCTAATGGGAAAATAGTCCTGGTAGAGGATAGTATAAAAAGATATCTTCACTTTCAACGAGGCTATGTTCTGAGACCAACCCATAGACACATATCTGCATACACACGCACACACAAAGAAGTATGTGACTCATCAGTAGTGATGTGAGGATTATAGACAGTAAACAACACCACTGAGAAAACTGGACGGTATAAATGTGCAGTTTACTAATCGTCCATGGATCTGTTGTCTGAAGACAAATCAAAATATTAAAGTCAATGCATCACACAGAAAATGAAACTTGTCAGTCGATACAGTACACTGGGCTGTAAGCTATTCTGCCACCGTGAACATGCGATCGGATTTCTCGTGGACAGTTCCACTAACTGGTCTACGTTCATTTTCCTACAGTGTGACCCAGCCATTCCTTTTTGCTTTAACTATACATGAAATAATGACAAAATATTCTTTTTTTTACCAGCTTGGTGTAGGCTTCTCAAACATCCATAGATGACACATTTATACAACTGTCACTTTTCAAAGATACAGCTCCATTCCCTTGTTCACACACGCTTCATTTGGTATATACATACATACATACATACATACATACAACACACACACACAATATATGTATGTATATATATATATATATATATGTATATATTTATTTATTTGTGTGTGTGTGTGTGTGTGTTATATACACACACATAATATGTATAAAATATGACAGTTTTTGAGGAGGAGTTTCTCGACTATTTTTCAGTATGTCATTTTACCCAGTCACATATAGTCATTATATTCAGCACATGTAAGTATGTAGGCATAACCAAGTAAATATACATGCTGACATCAGTATTACACACAGTTTTGATCATGAGGGGGAAAATATCTATGTACTCGTAGCTATCTTATAATTACATTCCTTGCCGCGAATGAATGCAGCTTCTACATAACAAGATGTTTCATATGGCTTGATCATCCTGAAAAACTGTTATTTGGTTTACTTAAGAGGCTTGCACATGTTATGATGCTCCTTTGGTTTCTAAGATCCTAATTTGGAATTATCTTGTAGATAGTTTGTTTTAATCTCAGATAAAACCCAACCTGTCCACAGGTAATGCTCGGAAAGGAAGAGCCAGGACCTCGCTGGAGGACATGTTTGAAAGTGTTAAAAGACAACATGAAAAGCGTACTGGGATTTTTATACGTCAACAAGGACTTCACTCCTGCTGTCAAAAATACGGTAATCCGTTTTCTTGGTTTCTTTGTCTGTTTAATCCTATTTTGATTGTCTGTTTCGTCTTTTCTCTGATATTTCAGTGACAGATTTTGCGTACAAAAATGGTTTGTTTGTTTGTTGATTCGTCTTAGAGGAATTCTCTTCGTCGTGCTCTTCTGATTTATTGACTTACCGGGTTCGTTCCTTTGCGATTGCACTGTCTGTCTGTCAACATGAGCTGTCTGTGCCAACTGGCCTGGAGGTCATTCAAGAGAGAGAGACCCCCCTCCCCCCACTTCCCTGTGGAGATGCCGGGGCTCTTTCAGTATAAAAAGTATCCTCAGCTTCTGGAAATTCTGTGCTACAAATTTCCTCTTTTCTGTCACTCTTTTTCTTCCTTGTTCCTTTGCTTTCTGTCATTTCTTCCTGTCATTTTCTGCCTTGCTGGTCCATTCACATGTATGTGTTCGATAAAGTTTTACGTATATTTTCTTAGGATTGATAATTGGGTACATATATTAAGTGCATTTTTGGCTCTGTGGACGTGAGATATGCGGAAGCAATTTTAGGTAATTTATGCCTGTTTTTATGGATGTTTCGGTGTCCTTTGGTATGCTTAAATTTGTACTCAGGTATGTTTTTTAAATCCCCTGTGCTATGAATTGGACGGAATGGTCAACACCAGGGGCATGTGCTCAGATTTTGTGCGTGAATGCGTTGATATGATGTGTACTTAAATTTTCTTTTCTTTCAGTCAGCATTGCCGCAAAGATGACGGAAGAGGTTATGGGCGCTAGAACGCATTTGCTTCGTTCCGTTGTGCACTGAAAAGGTTCAGATGCCTCCCCATTCTCTGGGAGCCAGGCCAACATGCCATTGTAAACGGAAGCGACAAACGAGAAAAGTCTCTGAGAGCAACCAAACTTCTGTTGCATCTCCTACAATGCCTTCCGGTTAATGATGTCAAATGCTTTGGTCAAATCAACAGACACCACAAAGAAGTCCTGGGTTTGTTCGTGACACTTCTCTTGATGGCCACAGCTACACGGATGATGATTCTGTTACAGTTGATTCTGGCAGGGCCTTCTCTGCATTTCACTAGAGGGATATCTCATGGTGTTTATCACATGAAGTATCATCGTCCTGCTTGTAAATGTGGATGATTGTAGCATCTTTAAAGTCTTGAGGAACTCCTTTCATCTTCCTATAGACTGGTACAGGGTTGTCAGGTTCCCAGAGGCATCTCGACCCCATCCTAATAGATATCTGCAGGAATTTATCATCGGCTCCTGATGCCTTCTCAGTAGCGGTTTAATTCAGGGTTTATCCATCTTGGTAATGGAGGATGGATCTGCCAGATATTCCTTTACTGGTATTTGGGGAATGCTGGATTTGTCGTCACTGGGACATAAGACACAGGTGACTGTTGTTAAGCAGTGTTTTGTGGGCCAAAGATCAAGGTCGTCACGCTATCGTTGATGGCACAAAACAACGTTTCCATCGTCTATGCAACCTTGGTGCGTATAACAAATCTGACACCAGAAGTCTTTGACTGTTTGGCTTTCCAGTGCAGTAGAAGACGTGGCCTCCTCCACCTTGTCAAGCTGGGTTTTCGTCTGCAAATCTGGTCTTACTAAAGCTAGCTGTGTTAATCTTATAGTGATCCAGCATCTTCTCTATGATGATGATCATCTTTTTAATATATTTACATTTTCAACTTGCAGGTTCTCGAAATGGTGCGTTACACCAAGCAATCACTGAAGGAGATGATCGATGACGTGCACTGGATGGACGCTGATACCAAGAAGAAAGCTCTGGAAAAGGTGGGTAATTTTGGTTAAAGAAATTGCCTGCATTCTTTTCGCGAACATACGAGTATGCATGCTCACGCACACACATATGCGCCCCCCCCCCCCCCCCCCCCCCCTTTGGGTTGCTGGGGGCTCTTTCAGTATAAATAGTATCCCCACCTTCTGTAAGTTCTGTGCTAGAAATTTCCTCTTTTCTGTCACTCTCTTTATTTCTGCCTTGTTGCCTTGCTTTCTGTCATTTCTACTTATTTTCTGCCTTAATGGTCCATTCACCTGTATTTTTTCGATAAAGTCTTACGTGTTTTTTCTTCGGATTGATAATTGGGTGCATGTATTAAGTGCATTTTTGGCTCTAAGGAGGTCAGATATGCGGAAGCGATTTTAGGTAATTTATGCCTGTTTTTATATATGTTTTGGTGTCCTTATGTATGCTTATATTTGTATTCAGGTGTGTTTTTTAAATCTCCCCTGTGCAGTAAATCGGACGGAATGGTCCTACGCCGGGGGCATGCCCTTAGATTATGTGCGCGAATGCATTGATATGTGTACTTAACTTTTTCTTTTTTTTCCTGTTGAAGTTTTGTGTGTTTTGAAGCGGTTATAGCCCTGATATGGCTCTGTGCAGTCGGCTGAGCTTTAAACAAGAATAAAAGAAAGAAAGAAACACATGCGCACAAAACACACACGCTTAGTCATTGATATATATTTGTATGTGTACATATATATATATGACTAAGTGCCAAAAGGTGGGATGCTGAGAGGGTGTTCATGAGAACTACAATAAAAACATTATTTTCACATCTGAAACCCGTGTTCTTCTTTTGGTTTGTGTGGAAGAATGAATGTACTGATAGTGGAGATAACTTCAAGCCTAATTTTTTTTTTATTTTGCTCTACACGTGCAATATTGTACAAAATTGTCTTTAAAATCATGGCGTCGAAAACGGACATTTCGTAGTCAGCACTAAATAAAGATGCCGTGCTCAGCCTACGTCTGATTAAAGCACTTGAAACTAAGCTGAGCAAAATATACCTCGATTAACATACACAAATTTGCCGAATGGATCGGAATTTGTTGATGCGTCTATTCTGGCCGTTTCAAATTTTCGGTGTCACACGTTATAACGTGTTGTAAGACCGCCGTCGAAACTTTGAACGTGTTGTTCTTACAAATGTTTTGGGTTAGAGATTCCAAAATGGTGTCATTTTGTACTCTGGAAACGATTGTTAATCATTATTTGAATGAAAAGTATTGAGCGTATTCTTATCTGTTTTTTTACTTGCGATTGTTACCGTCGCGAAAATGTGTTGTAATGTTTGACGTCCACACCCAGCCCAAAATTTTCTTTCTCATTTCAACGATATCGCAAAAATCGATGTTATTCACTTCCAGTACACACGTGGGTTACACGTTGGTTTGTGGCCACGTGCATTTCGCAGGAGTTTTGCTGCTGATGAGGAACTGTCTGCATCTGAAGGTATGTTGTAATACTCTTCCTTGTTTTGACGTGTGACACTTTTTGACGACCGACACCACACCATGCAGTATTTTTTACAAATATCGACAAAGCAGGTTTTGTCATTCATTTGATTTTGGTCAGCTTCATACAGTAAGCCGATGGAAATCGTATTCTGACGACAGAACAAAGCATCTTAGCTTACATCAAAATAGAGAAATTGTTTTCTTGCTTTCTTACAACAAAGGCATTTGTGGTGATTTTGACGTTTGATAATACATTTTTGTTGTAATTTTTAATTTTTTGTGTCTGCAGGAAGGATTATTTCTTGATGGCCAGAACTGGTGTGCACCATCAGACAACCTCAATGCAGAGCATGTGGTCCATGTTGCAGTGCTGACATCCTCTGCACCCCGTGCTACACCAGAGGATGCTTTCAGGAATGAATGCATGGCAGTGGTTGGGAATGCTGTCTACACAGGTTTGTGGCAGTTTTTTGCTGCCTGCGTTGCCCTGAACAGGCCTGTGCAGTCAGTATTTCCATCACTTGGATGGCCAGTATACCAGAAGCACTGCAGCAGGATCATCCGTGCGCATGGCTGCACAAACAACAAGAAGCTGACAGTGATGTGGTCTTCGTCCAGAGACGACATGGTTGCGAAACACTGGACCCCGAACCATTTTGTTCCCTTGGTCATCCTCAGGAAGCCATGTCAGTTTCCTGTTATAGGAGACACCTATATGATTAGGTGGTCAGGTGTTGAATATCCCTGTCAGGTGCTGGAGACGGATGGACTGCTAGGAGTAGTCTGTGTGCACTTCGGGGACATCTCGATGCGTCCCAGGTTCGACGCGCGTCCCAGGTGTGATACATCCCAGATTCGATACGTCCCATGTTCGATACGTCACAGGTTCGACGCATCCCAGGTTCGATACGTCCCACACCAACACCCACACCTCACCCCCTCCCCATCCACCCACACACTATCCTCACCCATACCCCCACCACCCACACACCCACACCCCAACCCACACGATCCACACCCCCGCACCACCCCATACCCAAACCACACCACCCACACCTCGCACCAATAACACCCTCACCATCCCACCCACACCACCCAGCCCCCCGCATCCACCAACCACACACCACCCACACCCTCACCTCCACACCCGCACCCCCCACACTGACACCACCCTCACCACCCACACCCACACCGCTCACCTCCACCATGCACCCCCCCACATTCACACCACCCACATTCACACCACCCACATTCACACCACCCCACCCCACCCACAAGCACACCCACACCACCCAAACTACCCCCACACTCACCACCCACACCTCCAGCACCACCCACACCCCACCCACAAGTGGGTATAGTGGTGTGCGGATGGTGTGAGTGTGGGGGTGTGGGTGGGGTGATGTGGTGGTGTGAGTGTGGGGATGGTGTGGTGGAGGTGTGGGTGTGCTTGTGGGTGTGGGATGGGTGGGTGTGGGGGGTGTGGGGCATATCAAACCTGGGACGTATGGAACCTGGGTCGTATGGAACCTGGGACGCGTCGAACCTGGGACGTATCGAACCTGGGACGTATCGAGCCTTACTCGTGCACTTCATGTCAAAAGCCAGAAATGGCCTTTGGTGCTGGAGTGTGGCAGACTACATGTACTCTTGGAAGCCACACACTTCTCTTGTGAGGGAAGTCACACTTAAGTTAATGGACAAGGTGTCCACGCAAAGGTGCCAGCTGTTCAAAGTTTGATACACGGTTGGCTTCAGACCTTTACTGATGACGATGAGCCCCTCTAACCCATGCTGTTGGCACGGGTTACAATGACTCAATGGTCTTAGTGGATTAATGTTTAGTTCAGATTGGTCCATAAGTTAATGTTTGCATCATTTTTTGTTTGTGTCAGTCTGGTGATGTTGAACCAAGACCCATGTTGTGATTTGGTGTAATATTGATGTGCAACACTTTTTTGAAAATCATCCTTTTCTTCAAATATATTTCTTTTTTTTAATACTTAAATACAAATCATCCTTTTCTTCAAATATATTTCTTCTTTTTTTTAATACTTAAATACAGCTTGTCTTGTTTTGTGTGTGTTGAATGTGCATATGTTTTATTAGAAGAAAAAGTGTGATTGGGCCTGGTGGCAAATTGCTAAAAATCTGTCTGGTGTCGCACGTCAAACATTACAACAATACATGTCCATAAATTATGTTCAGGGTGTGAAAATCAGAAAGAGATGATAGCATTACATTTAGGCATGCTACATGGACACAAAAACAGTATCTTGGGTCTGCAGCATTATGAAAAAGAAACATGTTATGAGCATTTGTGTTGTAATGTTTGACGTGCGACACTTTAGACATCCCAACATTTAAACTGAGATATTTCCAAAACCAAGCTTTTGATTATCTTTTGCTTTTACAGAATCATGCTTGGTACTGAAAGGTATCAGACAGTACCAAAGAGAACTCTTTAAAGCAGACTTTATTTTTCAACCCCTTGTCCTAAATCGGGGTCCCACCTTTTGGCACTTAGTCATATATATAATACACACACAACACACACATATATATATATAGATATATAGATATAGATGTATATACACACACATATATACACACAGATACACATAGATGCAGACATGTTCATCTGTGCATTCACAGAGGCACGCACAGTGTCTGGTTGATAAAAAGTATTTTTGCCTTGATGTTAATTGAGTTATTAAAAGCATGTGTTTCTATTCTCTTTCATGTAATCATTCACTGGATCTTTTTTTATATCATCACAGAATGTTTTCCCGTGATTTGTCTCTTTGGGCAAAGCATGTCGCCTAATTATGGCGCCACCACCCTTCTAATTGCAGTATGTATGTGATGTATTTTTACTTACCAGTGGAAGAGAATTTTCTACATTGATATGGACAGGTCTTTTGTTGTTGTGGGATCTATTACAGACTGTAAATATGGGACTCAGTTATCATCTTCACTTAAAGACCACTATTTGGAAGGTCGGAAATTCCTGCCTGCTTGGGGATGGAACCCATGATCTGTCACTTCCAAGACAAGTATGTTAATAGAGTGGGCTACCAATCGACTCCATGATAACGTTTCGTGTTGAATTAATCTTCCGAACTGATCACTACTCTCAAAGCAACAGCCCTAATTTTTTTTTTTTATGAAGCTGACATTTTCACTTTAGTTTAGCAAAAAGCTTTTAATACTGTAACAAGAGCATCCAAGAGAATCCCTACAAATGGTTTTTAAAGCAAACTAAAAGCAGTTCTGAACAGTGACCATCGGCCAGATATAATGCGGTAATCGAGAAGGGGAAAAGTATTGCTCAGAAGGAAGACCAGACAACGAGCGGATCAGCATGGGAAAATTTAAAGATGCTGATGTCCAGAATTCGGCCAGATATAATGCGGTAATCGAGAAGGGGAAAAGTATTGCTCAGAAGGAAGACCAGACAACGCGAGCGGATCAGCATGGGAAAATTTAAAGATGCTGATGTCCAGAATCCGATCAAAAGAATGGACGATCACAAAGAGGCTGGAACAAGTGGAGAGCAACAAAGTGACCGTAGAAGCATGGTGTCCTTAGCAACGCACTTGGGTAACAATGTGGGACCACAAAATTAATACAGAAAACCAACACAAAGTGACGTTGAACGTGCGCCTGTCATTTCAGTTCTCTTGTGCGCTCGAGAGTCATGGAGAATCATGGACCCGCTTAACAGGGCGGCTGAAAGGAATTCATGCCAAAGAAATGAGGTCATACACGACAATCTCATGCGTCTTATGTACTGAGCATATTACAAAGGAATGATCCCTTACGAGATCACTCTGTTTTTGATATCTCCTCACTGTTTAACAAAATGGCAGTTGATGTGGTAAGGCCATTCCAGAGATCTTCAAATGTTGCAAAGGCTATCATGCGAGACACTGTGTCTAGAAGCAAAGAGAAAGGCAAACGTCCCTCCCCCTAAAGGAAAAAAAAAAGAAGAAAAATTAAACTGAATTAACAAACAGGAGATAAAATCCAGGAGTTGATTGATTTGGATGTCAGCAATTCTCAGATTGCTGCAAAGAATTTGTTTCGAGTGAGATATTGAAGAGGAAAAAATAGTCATGAATTGTCTGTGGTGCCACAGCGACCCACCTCTTGCTCAAGAGTCAGGTGAAGATGAAGGTAAAGTTACCTTTTAAACTTAAATTATTTTTTATCGGAATGGAGCTATGGACAAGATTTCCTATAAACAGCTGATAAATCTTTCTTGGCACGTTTCCAGAGAGAGAAAGAGAGAGGAAGACTCGTTCATCGACCAAGAGAAGTGTGCGAGTCTGTGAGAAAACATGTATTAGCAAGATTTTTTCATTTGTTGTTTTGGTTGGATATTTACCATATTTCGGTTAAAAGCACAGATCGTTAAGCAGGCAAGAATGCTTTAGTTATGAAGTAATAGTGTCAAGGTCACAGGGACAAGAAAGTGCCTAGGACCAATGCTTTTTAGGAGGTGTATGAACAATACTTTCTCGGATACTTTTGAAAATATATATATATATTCTGTTTTTATTATTATCAGTCTCCGATTGTTCTAATTTCATGTCAAGTTTGATTTCATCTGCTTCTTCAAGGACAGAGTGGTCTTGAAAAGTACAAAATCTGGAATTGTGATAATTTTTGTTTATTTCAGGTTCTGCATTGATAAGGCAGACAAACTAAATCTAAACCTCGTGAAAAATCTCGAGTTGTGATATTTCCTGTTATTTCAGTCTCTGCACTGATTGTCAGACAAACGAAATCTAAACCTCATGAACAGATATCTGATCAATCTGTTTCTGTTTAAGCCCAACAATGAACATGGTTCAGCCTCATGAGACTGCTTAGGTATTTTCTATATTCTGCAGAAACATTGAAAAGTGTTGGTTGTACTCGATACTAGATAAAAGTAACAAGAATGGAAGAACAGAGATTGCCTTAAACATCATCATCAAGTGCCCTGTCGCAGCCTTATATATTATAGTACATATAAAGTGCTGTTAAGTCTAGTCAGCAGAAGAAGAATAAACTGAGCCATAGAAGTCCGTGACTGGATACTTGATGAGGTTTCCTTTAGTCTTCTGGGAAAATCAAGCTGTGGATTGTTGTATAAAGTATTTTGTAAAACTGTTCAAAGATTAGTTGATTACAGGTAGCTTATAAACAGTAGCAATGTTTTTACATAATATAGACAGTAACATAAGAGCATATAGGACTGTTACGTTGCGCTTGTAACCCACAGCTCAGTCACTAAGACCACTTGGATAAGGTGTGAATTGTCTTTCATGAATAGGTAAGATGCAGTATAAGAACAAAAGGCTGACGAATGCTGTATAGAAGTGGAACGCATATTTGATATGATATAAACAAGATAGGGTGAATGCTACGTTTCGGAACTTGTGTGTGGTGTGTGTGTGTGTGTGTGTGTGTGTGTGTGTGTGTGTGTGTGTGTGTGTGTGTTGTGTGTGTGTGTGTGTGTGTGCACGCTGAGTGTGTGTGCGCTGAGTGTTGTGCTTTTATTTTCATTATTATTTTGAATATGCTTGACAAAGACCTATTGGCCGAAAATTTGTGCCTGTCTTGTTTTGTTATATTACATATGCGTTCTGGTTCTATTTTTGTATTTTTCTCGTTTGTATTTGCTTGAACTCTGTGAGTTACTTTGATTCAGATTTCGGTAAGTATGGGTAATCAACTGTGATGACTGTTTTAATGGTAATATAAGATTTGTTTCGTTGTTTAGGTTGATAACATCATTCAGTTGATTGGTTATCCTGAGAAGAATTCTGCGGCGTCTGATTTCCTTTACTCCAAGCTTGTGAGTTCTGACACATTAAAATTCCCTTCTCTCTCTCTCTCTCTCTCTCTCTCTCTCTCTCTCTCTCTCTCTCTCTCTCTCTCTCTCTCTCTCTCTCTCTCTCTCTCTCTCTCTCTCTCTCTCTCCCCCCTCCCTACCTTGGCGGGGGCCAGATGACAAAAGATCTGAATATTACCCCTAAAAACGAAGACTGTCTCTCTCTGTGTCTCTATCTCTCTGTGTCTCTGTCGTTCTCTCTGTCTCTGTCTGTCTCTCTCTCTCTCTCGCTCGCTTGCTCTCTCTCTCTTTTCTCCATTTCGTTCATCGTCAGATTTGCAAAAAGGTATGTATCATAGGTAATCTGACCGTAAAAATTAGAAGGGGACGTTGTGATATAGTCCTGTTGTTTCATCACACTGAATACTGCACAATTGATAGTACAGCTTGTGTGGAATCATCATAGAACATGAACCTCTCCCTACTCATTCCGTATGTGTATATTATGACCTAATGCCATTGTATAATAAAAGCATTCAGAGTTCTGAGGTCTGAGTTATCGTTCACTGTCCTTGCAAAGATTTCAGTCATGTCTGTCTGTCTGTCTGTAAGGGTTGGATGTTAAGAAACATTTGATCCTTCTATTACTTTTCTAAATGAAATCGATTTGATTTTTTTCTTTTCATTGAATCATTCTCTCTCTTTCTCTGTCTCTCTCCCTCCCTCCCTCCCTCCCTCTCTCTGTCTCTCCCTCCCTCCCTCCCCATCCATAATTTCATACCTCTCAGCTTTTCTCTGTCCTTAGGTCGGACGCTAAGTGGAAAAAAGTACTCGATATGATTACATTGAAAACAATAATTTATCCCATCCCATCTTTACAAAGATTAACTACAGACGTTTTTGTAATCTTTAGTTGTATTAACTTGTAAACATCATTACACACCAGATGCTGTGACAGATTTGATTAAACCGCTTGCTATTTGCCTGTATATGATTATAGGTGTATTTTACTGTTTTCAAACATGAGCTTTAGAAAACAGTAAAATACAGATATAGCGTTAAAACGTATCGTATTGTTATAAGTGGAACAGGAAAAATTCATAAGTATTTTGTTTCCATTTAAAATACTTAATGAAAATTCCTCTTGATGTATAAAAAGGGAGCGAATGCCGGCAACTGCATAACTAAACAGAGTGAATGCATGTATTTGTACCGTAAGAAAGGGGGAAAGTAGGGTTTTCTCCCATCATCATCAAGTGCCCTGCCCCATGGCGTTGGCGATCATGGCCCCTCCATATGTGTCTGTCCCTTGTTGCCGCAACACATCTTTCATCCTCTCTGTCATTAGTCACTATGTTGTACTAACCTCTGTTGACTATAACATTGTTTGACTATAATGTTGTACTGACCTTTGTTGACTATAACATTGACTATAATGTTGTACTAACCTCTGTTGACTATAACATTGACTATAATGTTGTACTGACCTTTGTTGACTATAACATTGACTATAATGTTGTACTAACCTCTGTTGACTATAACATTGTTTGACTATAATGTTGTACTGACCTTTGTTGACTATAACATTGACTGTAATGTTGTATTAACCTCTGTTGACTATAACATTGTTTGACTATAATGTTGTACTGACCTTTGTTGACTATAACATTGACTATAATGTTGTACTAACCTCTGTTGACTATAACATTATTTGACTATAATGTACTGACTCTGGTGACTATAGTGTCGTACTAACTTCTGCTGACTATAACATTGCTTGACTATAATGTTGTACTAACTTCTATTGACTGTTACATTGTTTGACTATACTAACCTCTATTGACTATAACATTGACTATAATGTTGTACTAACTTCTGCTGACTACAACATTGACTGCAATGTTGTACTAACCTGTGTTGACGATAACATTGTTTGACTATAATGTTGTACTAACCTCTGTTGACTATAACATTGTTTGACTATAATGTTGTACTGACCTCTGTTGACTATAACATTGTTTGACTATAATGTTGTACTAACCTCTGTTGACTATAACATTGACTATAATGTTGTACTGACCTCTGTTGACTATAACATTGTTTGACCATAATGTTGTACTAACCTCTGTTGACTATAACTTTGTTTGACTATAATGTTGTACTAACCTCTGTTGACTATAACTTTGTTTGACTATAATATACTAACCTCTGTTGACTATAACATTGACTATAACGTTGTACTGACCTGTTGACTATAACATTGTTTGACTATAATGTTGTACTGACCTATGTTGACTATAACATTGTTTGACCATAACGTTGTACTAACCTCTATTGACTATAACATTGTTTGACTATAAAGTTGTACTAACCTCTGTTGACTATAACATTGACTATAATATTGTACTAACCTCTGTTGACGATAACATTGTTTGACTATAAAGTTGTACTGACCTCAGTTGACTATAACATTGTTTGACTATGACGTTGTACTAACCTGTGTTGACTATAACATTGTTTGACTATGACGTTGTACTAACCTGTGTTGACTATAACATTGTTTGACTATGACGTTGTACTAACCTGTGTTGACTATAACATTGTTTGACTATGACGTTGTACTAACCTGTGTTGACTATAACATTGTTTGACTATAACGTTGTACTAACCTGTGTTGACTATAACATTGTTTGACTACAGTGTTGTACTGACCTCTGTTGACTATAACATTGACTATAATGTTGTACTAACCTCTATTGACTATACCATTGTTTGACTATAACGTTGTACTAACCTCTGTTGACTATACCATTGTTTGACTATAACGTTGTACTAACCTCTGTTGACTATAACATTGTTTGACTATAACGTTGTACTGACTTCTGTTGACTGTAACATTGACTAGAATGTTGTACTGACCTCTGTTGACTAAAACATTGTTTGACTATAATGTTGTACTAACCTCTGTTGACTATAACATTGTTTGACTATAATGTTATACTAACCTCTGTTGACTATAACATTGTTTGACTATAATGTTGTACTAACCTCTGTTGACTATAACATTGACTATAACGTTGTACTGACCTCTGTTGACTATAACATTGTTTGACTATAACGTTGTACTGACCTCTGTTGACTATAACATTGTTTGACTATAACGTTGTACTAACCTGTGTTGACTATAACATTGTTTGACTAGAACGTTGTACTAACCTATGTTGACTATAACATTGACTATAATGTTGTACTAACCTATGTTGACTCTAACATTGTTTGACTATCATGTTGTACTAACCTCTGTTGACTATAATTTTGTACTAACCTCAGTTGACTATAACATTGTTTGACTATAATGTTGTACTAACCTCTGTTGACTATAACATTGTTTGACTATAATGTACTAACCTCTGTTGACTATTACATTGTTTGACTATGTTGTACTAACCTATGTTGACTATAACATTGTTTGACTATAATAATGTACTAACCTCTGTTGACTATAACATTGTTTGACTATAATGTTGTACTAACCTCTGATGATTGTAACATTGTTCGACTGTAATGTTGTACTAACCTCTGTTGACTATAACATTGTTTGACTATAATGTACTAACCTCTGTTGACTATAACATTGTTTGACTATAATGTGCTAACTCTGTTGACTATAACATTGACTATAATGTTGTACTAACCTCTGTTGACTATAACATTGTTTGACTATAATGTACTAATCTCTGTTGACTTAACATTGTTTGACTATAATGTACTAACCTTGTTGACTATAACATTGTTTGACTATAATGTTGTACTGACCTCTGTTGACTATAACATTGACATTAATGTTGTACTAACTCTGTTGACTATAACATTGACTATAATGTTGTACTAACCTCTGTTGACTATAACATTGTTTGACTATAATGTACTAATCTCTATTGACTATAACATTGTTTGACTGTAATGTACTAACCTCTGTTGACTTAACATTGTTTGACTTAATGTACTAACCTCTGTTGACTATAACATTGTTTGACTATAATGTACTAATCTCTGTTGACTTAACATTGACTATAACGTTGTACTGACCTCTGTTGACTATAACATTGTTTGACTATAATGTTGTACTAACCTCTGTTGACTTAACATTGTTTGACTATAATTACTAACCTCTGTTGACTATAACATTGACTATAACGTTGTACTGACCTCTGTTGACTATAACATTGTTTGACTATAATGTTGTACTAACCTCTGTTGACTATAACATTGACTATAATGTACTAACCTCTGTTGACTATATATTGTTTGACTATAATGTACTAACCTCTGTTGACTATAACATTGTATGACTATAAGTTGTATGACCTATGTTGACTATAACATTGTTTGACTATCATGTTGTACTAACTGATGTTGACTATAACATTGACTATAATGTTGTACTAACTCTGTTGACTATAACATTGTTTGACTATAATGTTGTACTAACCTCTGTTGACTATAACATTGTTTGACTATAATGTTGTACTAACCTCTGTTGACTATAACATTGTTTGACTATGACGTTGTACTAACCTCTGTTGACTGTAACAATGTTTGACTATAATGTACAACCTCTGTTGACTATAATATTGTTTGACTTAATGTTGTACTGACCTCTGTTGACTATAACATTGTTTGACTATAATGTTGTACTAACCTTGTTGACTATAACATGACTATAATGTTGTACTAACCGATGTTGACTATGACATTGTTTGACTATTTGTACTAACCTCTGTTGACTATAACATTGACTATAATGTTGTACTGACTCAGTTGACTATAACATTGACTATAATGTTGTACTGACCTCTCTTGACTATAACATTGTTTGACTATAATGTACTAACCTCTGTTGACTATAACATTGACTATAATGTTGTACTAACCTCTGTTGACTATAACCTTGTTTGACTATAATAATGTACTAACCTCTGTTGACTATAACATTGTTTGACTATAATGTTGTACTAACCTCTGTTGACTATACCATTGTTTGACTGTAACGTTGTACTAACTCTGTTGACTATAACATTGTTTGACTATAACGTTGTACTGACCTGTTGACTATAACATTGACTATAATGTTGTACTAACCTCTGTTGACTATAACTTTGACTATAATGTACTAACCTCTTTTGACTAAAACATTGTTTGACTACAGTGTTGTACTAACCTCTGTTGACTATAACATTGACTATAATGTACTAACCTCTGTTGGCTATAACATTGACTATATTGTACTAACCTCTGTTGACTATAACATTGACTATAATGTACTAACCTCTGTTGACTATAACATTGACTATAATGTACTAACATCTGTTGACTATAACATTGACCATAACCTTGTACTAACCTCTGTTGACTATAACATTGTTTGACTATAAAGTTGTACTAACCTCTGTTGACTATAACATTGTTTGACTATAATGTTGTACTAAACCTCTGTTGACTATAACATTGTTTGACTATAATGTTGTACTAACCCTCTGGTGACTATAACATTGTTTGACTATAATGTTGTACTAACCTCTGTTGACTATAACATTGTTTGACTATAATGTTGTACTAACCTCTGTTGACTATAACATTGTTTGACTATAATGTTGTACTGACCTCTGTTGACTGTAACATTGACTATAATGTTGTACTAACCTCTGTTGACTATAACATTGTTTGACTATAATGTTGTACTGACCTCTGTTGACTATAACATTGTTTGACCATAATGTTGTACTAACTTCTGTTGACTATAACATTGTTTGACTATAATGTTGTACTAACCTGTGTGACTATGACATTGTTTGACCATAATGTTGTACTAACTTCTGTTGACTATAACATTGTTTGACTATAATGTTGTACTAACTTCTGTTGACTCTTACATTGACTATAATGTTGTACTAACTTCTGTTGAACAGTAACATTGACTGTAATGTTATACTAACCTCTGTTGACTATAACATTGACTATGATATTGTAGTAACCTCTGTTGACTATAACAGTGTTTGACTGTAATGTTGTACTAACTTCTGTTAACTATAACATTGTTTGCCTGTAATATTGTACTTTTATTGACTATAACGTATTACTAGCCTCTATTGACAGTGGTGTTATACTAACCTCTGTTGACGATAACATGCGTTGTACTAACTTCTATTGACTGTGATGTTATACTAAGCTGTGTTGACTATAACATTGTTGGACTATAACGTTGTACTAACCTCTACTGATCATGATGTTATAGTTTCCTCAGTTAACCATAATAATGTACTAATCTCTGTTGACTTTAACATTATGCTAACATCTGCTGACAGTAAGATTGACTAACATTGTACATGTTCTTGCCTCTGTTGCCTATATCGTAGTACTAACTTCAAGTTCTACTGAATGTAACATTATACTAACTTCTATTGATTATATCGTTGTACTAATCTATTGACTATAATCATTAACTATAATGTTGTACCGATATCTGTTGACTATAATCTTAATTGCAACTATGTACTAACCTCTATGGACTATAAGATTGACTATTACCATGTACTTACTTTTGTTGATTATAACGTTGTACTAACTTCCATTGACTATATCATTGCACTAACGTCTGTTGACTATAACATTGCGTTGTACTAAACTCTGGTACTATGTAATATTAACCTCTGTTGATTATAACATTGTACTATTGTCTATCGACAATAGTACAATGTTATTACTAACAGTGTTACATTAACAGTGTTATGCAACAGTGTTATGCTAGCCTCTATTGATTATAACATTTCACTAACCTCTGTTGACTATGCTAATTTTTTGTTGTTATGCTAACTGCTATTGATTATCACGTTGTACTATTGTCTATTGACTGTAAGATTGTACAAACCTGTGTTGACTATAATGTTGTTTGACTATAACATTGTACAATTGACTATGTCTTTTGATTATAATGTTGTACTAACATCTATTAACTATGTCGTCCTTATCTCTACTGACTAATTTTGCACTAATCTCATGTTGACTGTAATGTTGTACTAACCTCTATTAACTATTAATAATATCGTACTAAACTGCATGAACTACAACAGTGTATAAGCTCTATTGACTATAATATTCCCACCACTGCCTGTTGACTGTAACGTTATTCTAACCTTTATTAACCATAACGTTGTTTATCATTGTACTAATCTCTGTTTACCGAAACATTGCACTAACATCTACTAACTGCAATGTTGTACCAACCTCTATTGACTATAATGCTGTATTAATCTCTGTTGACTCCAGGATTGACATTAACCGTAATGTTGTGTTAATATAATCTCTGTTGACTATAACGTTGTACTAACCTGTCTTGACTGTAATATTGTACTAACCTCTATTGACTGTAACATTGTACAACAACTTGTATCGGATATGACGTTGTTTGACTATACTGTTGTACTGACAGCTGTTAACATTGTACTAGCTTCTGTTGACTATAACCTTGTACTAGCCTCTGTTGACTATAATGTTGTACTAACATCTATTGACTGTAATGCTCTACTAACATCTGTCGAATAAACATTGTACTGATCTGTATTGAGTATAACATTGTAATAACCTTTACTGGCTGTAGTATCATGTTGTACTAACCTCAATTAACAATAACGCTGCCTGTGAAAATACAGTATATGCTTCATAAATGGAACTTTTATGTATTTCGTATCTGCACAGTTTAAGTTGGATTGTATTGTTCATGGTGATTGGTGTTGTATTGACTTTTTTCATGTGTGGTTCCGTTAGAGTTTGGGCCTACCTCTTGACATAAGGGTCGTAAAACAATATGGCCACTGACAGTAAGAGCAGTCTCTCTCTCCTCTCTCTCTCTCTCTCTCTCTCTCTCTCTCTCTCTCTCCCCTCTCTCTCTCTCTCTCGCTCTGTGTCTCTCTCTCTCTCTCGGTCAGACGTGCGATCATCCCTCTCCCTTCTTCATCGATTTGTGACAGTTTGAGAGTAATGCGGACAGAGATTTTTGACAGAGGAGTTTATAAAGATTGTGTGCAATTGAAAATGACATGGATCAACGAATCAGGTCAGTAGATGGTCCACAATT
This sequence comes from Monoplex corrugatus, assembly GCA_030674185.1. NCBI lineage: Eukaryota > Metazoa > Mollusca > Gastropoda > Littorinimorpha > Ranellidae > Monoplex > Monoplex corrugatus. The sequence continues at coordinate 24,450,332 of JAPXFY010000015.1, forward strand.
AACATCGGAATTAATTAGTAGAGACAATGAAGGATTTTCTGTTTTCACCATGTGTTAAAACAAATCAAGTTAACATGTGTCGTCGGACCAGTACACTGTTGAAAATTGCACGTGCTTTCATTGCTTTAGAGACAAGACACTGTGAATTGTAGAACGTCCAAGGATCATTTCTCTGTGTGAACATTTGTTCGCTGAGCGTGAAAAGAAGCTTGTCTTTAACGGCATTATGGCTCAGGGAAATTGTGACCCACCCCCTTACCCTAACTTGATTGACTGGCGATTTGCACAGATACAACATGCACTACAATTGCATTCAGCAGCAGTACAGAGAACCATGGAAGAAAAGTTCAGCAACTTAGACGACAAACTTTCACAGTTCTTTACTGAAGTCAGGAAGCTGAAGGAATGTGTTTTTACAAATAGAGAATCAATTGACGATCTCCAAGAAAATAGCACAATAACGATGGACAGAATTGAAAAACTCGAAAGAAAACTGGAAGCAACTGAAAAAGAAGCAAAAGCGTGTAACTTGATATTCATCAATGTTGCGGAGCAAGAATGGGAGGACGACTACGTCACAACCGAAATTATCGTAGAAGTCCTCAACAGTCACACAAGGAAACCAGACTGGTACAAAGAAGACATTGTACACGCATATCGAATTGGAAAACCGCGCACCCACGGAAGCAGTCCTCGTCCCGTCCTGGTGCAGTTTTGTCGCTGGGCTGACAAAATGGCCATATTGAGCGATCCAGAATTGAGAGACATCATGAGGTACAACGGAATCAGAGTGGCCTCCGACCTCACTACCTACCAAAGGGAAATGCTCGCATTTCATCGTGGGCTTGGCAAGACAGCATACATCCACAAGGGAAAGCTCCATGTGAGGAACAGCCAGGACACCTATCACCACACGTATAAAAATGGCCAATACTTCCCACCAGATACTACACAGTACATGGAAGACTGGCCTCAGGCCCATGACATTGGACGTGAAGAATACAAAAACAGTAGAGATCCACGGCCCGTCAATACACACCCGGCAAGGCACAACTATGGACATTATAACAGAGACCACCCCATCAAACATTACGATGATTTCGTTCAGGAAATGGACACGAACCGAAGGAAGAAGAGACAAAACACCAGGATCTCCCTTACTGACAACGAACACCAATATCAACATCCCAGGGACGTGTCAGAGAGGAGAGGACATTCCCATACAAACCCTACCTATAACAGAGACATCATGAGGTACAACGGAATCAGAGTGGCCTCCGACCTCACTACCTACCAAAGGGAAATGCTCGCATTTCATCGTGGGCTTGGCAAGACAGCATATATCCACAAGGGAAAGTCCTGTTTAATAGCAAAGTTGCTTTTTTACCTTTTGTCACCAAATGTTCTGTGCCGGCCTTGGTGCTAATCATTGTCGTGAAACTGAACCCCAGATAACAATATTTACTAACTTAGTAACTACTTCCAATTTTGTCCCTTTGTAAAACCATTGTTCATGTCGTCCTAAGAAGCCCCCTCTTCTGAAAACCATAACCTTAGTTTTTTCAAGATTAACTTGCAGTTTCATGCTGGCACAGTATGTCTGCAAGACTCTTAACTGGTTTTGCAAACCATTTGATGTTGTTGACAGAAGGGCTACATCATCTGCAAAAAGAAGAATGAATATTTCCATTAAACCTGGCATCAACTGGATGCCATGTCGCCCCTTTTCATCCATACAATTGGCTAATTGATTTATTAATACCGAAAATAAAGTAGGGCTTAAGACACATCCTTGTCTCACGCCTATGGGGTTATCGAATATTTCAGATAATTCCCGGTTTGCCCGAATACATGAGCATAATGATTCATACATTGCTTTTAGCGAAACCAAAAACTTCTCTTTTACTCCTTGATTTTGAATACACTTTAAGAGTTTGTCATGCTGAACCGAATCAAAGGCTTTCTTAAAGTCTACAAAAGCAACATATAGTTTTCTACCTTTCTTGCACATAGTTTTCTGAACCATAGCATACAGACTGAAAATTTGATCCACTGTAGAATATTTTTTCCTAAAACCTGCCTGACTTTCTGATATTAAATTATTGTTTTCTAACCAAGCATACAATCTAGTATTCAGTATTGATGTGTAACATTTTGAAACAATGCTTAATAACGACACACCCCTGTAATTGTCCACTTTATCAGGATCTCCTTTCTTAAATATTGGTATGATAATAGCTTTTGACCAATCTTGAGGATAAATTCCTCGGTCGAATAAAGTGTTAAACAGCTTCAAAAGAAAATTATGGATATTTGTGTTACCATTTTTTAACATCTCGGCTGTAACACCGTCTATTCCACTGGCTTTACCTATCCTCAATTTTCTGATGGATTCTCTGACTTCTTCTATAGTTATCTTAGAATTTAATGGGTGTTCTGTTGATTCATTTAAATCTACTTCGACAATGCAGCGCTCATCATTTGTTGATCTGTTATCTTGAAATACGTTTTTAAAATGACTGAACCATTCATCAATACTTATATTGTTAGTAAGTTTGTTTTTGGTACCATACCCTATATTTCTTAACTCAGTACAAAACTGCGATGAATTTGAAATATTTCTGGCTAAGCATTCTGCTTTTTGTTTATTAAACTGCTGTTTTTTTATTATTTAATAATTTTTTATACTTCTTCCGTGCTTTACAATACACAACTCTATCATCCTCATCTTTTGTTTTTCTGTAGTGTTTGAGAGTTTTTCTGCTTTCTGCTTTTGCTTTCTCACATTCACCATCAAACCAATCAGATCTTTTTCTCTTCTCTGTACATTTCTTACGGTACATACAAGCACCAGCTTCTTTGAGACATTCAACAAATATGGTTAAAGCCTTATCTACATTAGTGTCTAGAGTATCCGAAGCCAATGTAAGTCTTCTCTGAATGTGATTACTTTGTAATTTGTTTGTATAATCGTCTTTCTTATTTTCTTGCCCTATGAACTTTTGTGTGATGTTATTTTTTGATACTTTTCCCTCCGCTTTTATTCCTGTTTCAAGCTTTCGCTCCACTTTCATTATAACCGGTAAATGATCTGATTCTGTGAGACTGTCAACATCTAATGCAGCAATTTTAACTGATGAAAACAGATCACATGATACGATGAAATAGTCAACTACACTCGACCCTGAAACTCCAATGTATGTATAACTACCATCAAAGTCCAGTTTACACAGACCATTTAAAATGATACAGTCAAACATACTGCATAGCTCGAGCAGTTGGTTTCCAAAAACATTCGTGCGGCAATCATGAGACTGTCTCAAAAAATCACTGTATACCGAAAGATCAGTTAAAACACTGCCACTGTCATATCCAAATGAACAGTAGTTACCATCAGCTGGTCTTGCATTTAAATCACCAGTCAGCAAAACATAAAAGTCGTCGTGCGAAACTTGTAAATCTAACATTGTTCCAACACTTCCATACCAAACCCATCATGCTGATTATTCCAGTATGTGGAATCATGAGGGGGAATATATGTACATACAAACATTATAGGTTTATTTGTTGAAAACAAATCTTTGTTGATTTCAACAATAATAGCATTTTCGTTTCCAACCTCAATTCGTTTAACAAACGATTTTAAAGTCTTTCTTACCATAACTATTATTCCACCGGAATACCTTCCTTGATGAGATAGTTTCTTTGCTTTTAGTGTAAATACAACAAACTCTTGAAACAAAGATGAATCAAAATCATTCGCTTAAAGGTCTCAGTGAGACAAATGAAATCATGCTGCGAAATGAAATTAATGAAATCCTCATCATCCAGTTTCGGTAATAATCCATTCACATTATAAGTGAGAAATTTAATCTGTGGATTATTAACATTATGAACATGTAAATTCACCACTGATGGACACGATCTCATTTGGGATCCGTCCACATTTTGGGATCCTGGTAAAGAACTTATTCTTTTGTTTTTACTACTTGCTGTAGTGGCCCGGCCGATGTCCTATTTATCAGTGCCCGAGGCACCACTAGAGCTAGCTTTGGACTTACATTGCATACTTTTATCGCCTTTTGAGCTATCAGCAGCTGTTCTTTTCATACAGTCCAGAATATTGGTCTGACTGCCTGACCTGTCTGTTGTACTGCGCATCTGTCTGCTTCTCTTTTTAGGAGGGGCAGTACGTTTTGGCCGCTGCTGTTTCGGTGAACATGAACCACTGTCCTGTTCTTTCTCTGCAGAATCCTGCTGGGATTCTACAGGTGCTGCTTGCGTGTGCCTAGTGGACTCGTCAATGTGTCCATCTGACTCTCTGTCTGTGTCAGCCCTAAGTACTGTACTGACTTGTGTCATTGTTTTGTCAGTGTCTTCACGACTAACATCATCTAGGTCACTATCATTTTGCTCATCACTTTGTGAGACACTAATATCGTCTCTTACATCTGTAATACCATTTGGTGCTTCAATTTCAGTATTGTCTTTTTCTACTATCCTCTGGCCCTGAACCTCGTCTGTGACAACTGATAAGTCATCATCAGTCACATCGATTTTATTATCGTCTTTCTCGCCATGATTATCGTCAGTGTACGAAACACTACCGTTATTGTCATCACTGTCTCTATCAGTATGATCATGTGCGCACTCCTCTCTGGTTATTTTTCTGCCAACATCTTTAACGTGGGTCATTTGGGTATTGACTCGTGCTCGTCGTGAATCATTTTCATGGGTGACGGCAGTGCCTTCTTGGCGGTAACTGTTGGTATCATTTTGTCGGTGTCTGCCTGTATTAATAGTGAGCCGTCTGTTGTCACTGTCTTTAAGGAACACCACTCTCCTGTGTCCTGTAATGACCGGTTCTCGCTGACATCCCTTCTGTGTCACTTCACTATAAGAAAAGTCTCCAGGAACAACAGGTGTGGCGGTATCCTGGTTGGAACCGTAACGAAACGGGCTCTTCCAACTTCAAAATGTTACACATCAATACTGAATACTAGATTGTATGCTTGGTTAGAAAACAATAATTTAATATCAGAAAGTCAGGCAGGTTTTAGGAAAAAATATTCTACAGTGGATCAAATTTTCAGTCTGTATGCTATGGTTCAGAAAACTATGTGCAAGAAAGGTAGAAAACTATATGTTGCTTTTGTAGACTTTAAGAAAGCCTTTGATTCGGTTCAGCATGACAAACTCTTAAAGTGTATTCAAAATCAAGGAGTAAAAGAGAAGTTTTTGGTTTCGCTAAAAGCAATGTATGAATCATTATGCTCATGTATTCGGGCAAACCGGGAATTATCTGAAATATTCGATAACCCCATAGGCGTGAGACAAGGATGTGTCTTAAGCCCTATTTTATTTTCGGTATTAATAAATCAATTAGCCAATTGTATGGATGAAAAGGGGCGACATGGCATCCAGTTGATGCCAGGTTTAATGGAAATATTCATTCTTCTTTTTGCAGATGATGTAGCCCTTCTGTCAACAACACCAAAAGGTTTGCAAAACCAGTTAAGAGTCTTGCAGACATACTGTGCCAGCATGAAACTGCAAGTTAATCTTGAAAAAACTAAGGTTATGGTTTTCAGAAGAGGGGGCTTCTTAGGACGACATGAACAATGGTTTTACAAAGGGACAAAATTGGAAGTAGTTAGTAAATATTGTTATCTGGGGTTCAGTTTCACGACAATGATTAGCACCAAGGCTGGCACAGAACATTTGGTGACAAAAGGTAAAAAAGCAACTTTGCTATTAAACAGGACTTTTCAAAAATATAAAGACATGACTATAGAAACTTTCTTCAAGTTGTTTGATGCAAAAATTCAACCTATTTTGTTGTATTCTTCTGAGATATGGGGACTTAACAGACTCGAGCATATAGAGAAAGTACATTTGGTATCGTGCAAAAGACTGTTGGGAGTTCCAGTCAGGACACCTAACAAGATGGTATATGGGGATTTGGGAAGATATCCTCTTTATGTCAACTCCTCAACTACCTGTCTTAGATATTGGTTTAAATTACTGGAAATGAATCCAAATAGGTTACCTTATAAGGCTTACCAAATGTTAGTGGAACTTGACAGGGCTGGGAAAGAATGCTGGGCTTCAAAAATAAGGGAAATTTTGTGTGAAACGGGATTTAATATCGTGTGGCTGCAACAAGGTGTTGGTGATGTAAAAGCCTTTTTACGTGTATTTAAACAGAGACTTGTAGACTTATATATTCAAGAATGGTCTGGGTCACTCAGAGACAGAGATAGGTATGAAAGCTACAGATCATTTAAGACTATCTTTGAAAAAGAGAAGTACATTGACTCTATTGATATATACTGTTTCAGAGTTGCCCTTTTACAAATAAGGTTGAACGTTTTACCACTAAACAATAATATAAATAGATACAGTGAATCTGATCAAGAAAAGGTGTGTCCATTTTGCAGGACAGAATCTGAAAACGAAGAACACTTATTATTTAGATGTTCCACTTACGCTGATCTCAGGGCGAAATTTTTAAAGGATTTAGTCAGCATGCCTATGTGCATACTGCTCCAATCAACAAATAGCCACCGAAGTCACAGCGTATCCAGATACGTTTTCCACGCCATGAATAGGAGAAAAAAATTGTTAAAAGGAGAAGAAAAGTAAATAGTTATGTAGATACTAGCACTAGAATTTCAGACAATACTTAATTTCAATTGTAAAGAAAAAAAAATGTTTATTTGAATATGAAAGGGGTGCTCATATAGAGACACATGTGCATGTGTGCCTGTGTATTCACATTGACGTTGGTGTACTTATGTGCATATATAGGTGATAGTATCTACATTATGTATATGTGTGTGGATACATATGTATATATCTATGTGTGTATATATGTATGAGTGATTATGTATGTGTGCGTGTATATAGATGTGTATGTGTGTATGTGCGTTTATACATAACCTTCAATTCAGTCTATGGCCTGAACCATTGCTGACCGCCGAAGATAGAGTTATCTCTGAACTAAAAGATGCACGAAGTGCTAAATATGCGTTGAATGATCATTTGGTATTGTCTCAATGTCAATTGTTTTGGTAAATGAGTGACTGATCTGCGATTAGTCTGATTAATTGATTGGCATTATGAATGTCTGTTTTTGCCAATTAACCGACTGTTTTGGGGTCGAATTGCTCTTATGTCATATATTACTTGGTTCACTTCATTGTACATTAATTCCATTGATTGGTTTAGATTCACTGGTGAATAAATTGATAAACTGAACGCATGATTAGCTGACAACGGAATGATTATATAATTTGTTAATTGATGGCGATGGGTGGCTCACCGACTGATCGATTTATAGATTGATGGTTTTAGCTATTGATCGATCAGTGATTGAATTATGGAATGTATGGATGATTGATTCGCGTTATTTGAAGTAACGATTGCAAATTGATATATTGAACTCGGTTAAATTCTAGGTTATCTGGTCGATTAAGTCACTGGATGACTGATTAACTGGTTAAATGATTGATCGATTGATTGATTGAGTGAGGGAGTGATTACGTGAAGTGATTGTTACTGAAGTGATATCGATTGTACAGTTGGATGATGCATCTGACCCAGTCAATTGAAAGCTGATTTGTCAGTTGATTCACGGGCTGAATGGCGGACTATTTGATTGATCAACTGGTAAATCAGTTGACTGATTGGTTAATTGATTGGTTGACTGATTGATTGATTGGTTGGTTGGTTGATCGATTGATGGATTGAGTGTTTATGTCAAGTAGCTGTGGTTGAATATATTGATCAACTGTATGATCACTGAAGGGTACAAGAAACGTCAGATCTGTGCACTAATTGAATGGTTTGTTTGTCTGATAGCCAGTTATTGTAAAATTGACAGTTGGATGAATGATATAGATGAGGTTAATAACAAATATTCTTAGCTGGCCAGTTAAGGAATATGGACTAGAATACAAATGAAAGGACCACTGTAAATGCAAAGATGAATGTATCCCAGCTTATGTGACGGTAAACGATAGAAGGGGACAATGTGACAGAGTTCACTGCAGTTTGATAGTACATGTATAACTTGTATGAATGTATAAGAAAACCTGATCTCCTCCCCTCCCCTTTCCCATGCATGTATTGTGGCCTAAGGCCGATGTACAATAAACATTTTCTGAGTTCTGAGTTCTCTCTCTCTCTCTCTCTCTCTCTCGCTCTCTTTCTCTGTTTCTGTCTGCTTGTCTGTCTTTCTCTCTCTGTGTCTGTCTGTCTGTTTCTGTTTCTCTCTGAAATCAGTGTTGATGAGTATGATGCCATGACGTCTTTGCATTTAGGTGGAGTACAAGCCTGACATTACTTCAAAAACATTGTGGCAGCAGACGAATTTCTTGTCCGTTTGCTCGTAATCATTTTGAGATTATCACAAAGCTCCGACAGATTCACGTACGTACCTTGCATGTGGTGGTGATGGTCATGGATTTCATGTCTGTTCATGTACACGATTTTAGACTGACTCTGTGTGTGTGTGTGTGTGTGTGTGTGTGTGTGTGTGTGTGTGTGTGTGTGTGTGTGTGTGTGTGTGTGTGTGTGTGTGTGTGTGTGCGTGCGTTGCATACACTGTTAGAGCAATGCCTCTCTCTCTCTCTCTCTGCATACACTGTTATGTTAGAGCAATGCCTCTCTCTCTATCTCCCCCCTCTCTCTCTATCTCCCTCTCTCTCTCTCTCTCTGAATACACTGTTAGATCCATGCCTTCCTCTCTTTTTCCTCCCCCACCTCCTCAGCAACGTAGTTTTCATGCAGCTAAAGTTTTGATTTATCAGATGAATAGATTTTTTTTACAAACATGGTTCTGCACACGCACGCAGGCACGCATGCACACACAATGTACACATTTGAACATGTTTCTACACTTTTATACAATGTATATTCATTGTGGAATATCTTTATTATTTCTTTTCTCTTGTTCTGGGTTTTAGTTTTGGTTTTTTCTTTTGTTTCTGTTCTTGTCTGTATTCTTTAAATGTTAATTCGTTTGCAGTGTCTTTCTTTCGAGTTTTATTTTTCGTGTCACGATGGACTGACTGTATCAAATCTCTCTCTCTCTCTCTCTCTCTCTCTCTCTCTCTCTCTCTCTCTCTCTCTCTCTCTCTCTCTCTCTCTCTCTGTCTGTCTCTCTGTTTAACCCATGAGAATGGATTTTTCTAAATTTTGCCAAGAGCAAACTCTTTGGTGCTGTGGGTTCTTTTATATGCGCCAAGCACATGTGACCACAGGTTTATTCTCTGCTCATGTGACCACAGCTTTATTTTCATCCAAAAGACTAGCACCCAGGCCACCACTATGTGTCTTGTGGTGGGGGAAGGAGTAGAAAAATCCCTATCCAATGTCTCAACATTGAGACTTCTTGCATCTTAGGCAGGCACATCAATCACCGGGCCAGTACTTCAGTATAAGTGTTCAGTAGTAACATTAAGCGTTGCAAATGGCCACTGCCAATTCTGAAAAAATGTAATGTTTAATAAATGTATATTCCATAATTTCGTTTTCAGATGGAAAATCGCAGCATACAGTGTAAATGCTGTGTATGTCTTTCCAGACAACTCTATTAGTAAGTCTTTCCATTTTTCTGTCTTTTCTGTTTTTTGATGTATAATTTATCTGTGGTGGTGATCCATTTTGGGCAAGAACTTGGTGTAGAAAAGGGAATGTGTTGCTTATATCATACCTTTCTAAATAAAAGTGTGTGTGTGCGTGTGTGTGTGTGTGTGTGTGTGTGTGTGATTGACATACCGTGTAAAGTATAGATTGCTTGGTTGTATGTGGGTAGATTCTTTACCAGCTCTTGGCATGGGGACCAGTCTGTTGAGAATGCTTTAGTTTACATGAGCATGACCCAGTCTTGGGAGTTCCTTGAACCAGAATCTGTTTTATGAACAGATCATCACAACAGTTGTGTTGTATTTAACTTTAGTAAGAATGGCCCTTAATTAATTGACGAAGCAGGATATTCTTTAGTAACTCTGGTCTCAAGCGTTTTGGCTGTGAGGTTTACGGCCTGAGAAGATAGGGGTGCACGTTTCAACCTTGTTCAGCGTGTGCGTGTGTGTGTGCATGCGTGCGTGCGTGCGTGTGTGTGTGTGTGTGTGTGTGTGTGTGTGTGTGTGTGTGTGTGTGTGTGTGTGTGTGTGTGTGTGTGTGGTGTGTGTGTGTGTCAGACGCGAGCATGTCTGAGACCAGAATACCCATGGCTGGAATATCCAGAAGCCGGAATGTCCAGCTACCATTACTTAGTCCATGAGCATTCCAGAAGTATCAACCATTTTTTTATCACCAATTTCTCAACTCATGTGAAGAGAACTGTTCCAAGTTTGGAGTTTTTTCAAATGGGGGTCATTGCATCCAGACAGTTACATATGCACTTTATTCTAATCTGCCTGCGCAAAACTCTACGGGCTGGAAAGGTCTTGAAACGGGGAGAGGATGGAGGAACCTATGAAATACTAAACTGACACCAGAATGCTGAAACACTGAGATGGGCAGCGTACAGGCCAAGTGTTAATGTGGCAGGCTGAGACTGCATTCAGTGTGTTAGATCTTGATTCCATGGCTCTGTCAAAAGAACGAACCAGCACACACAGAACTAGTTCAACTGTCCTGTGTAAGTATACAGACAAGCATAAGCCATGAAGGATATGATTTCTCGATGGTGTATGGAACAAATCAGCCCCTACAGCGTACTTAACTGTTTTGACTTCGGATAAACAATGCTTTAGTTCATGAATTACCATATCCTGTGTGTGGTGTGTAATTTATTAAAGCAAAATGTTTCTTTTTCCAGCAATCCCAGCAGGAATCTTGAATCCTCCTTTCTTCAAAGGAAACTATCTAATGTAAGTGCATTATCTTATTAATGACTGAGTGTATAAAACGGTAGTAAAAACAAGCTGGTCGTTCTGGATGTGGATGCTAGATACAACAAGCATTAGTAGATTTTGTCTGTACATGTTTCGTAACTTTTTCACCAGATTTTGTTTCGTCAGATTATTAGCCATGACATGATACGTCTGTGTTGTAGGATTTTTTATTTGATAACAAACCATATTCAGATTGATATGTTGAAACTTCTTTTTGGGTAGTTTTATAGCCAAGCTTGGATCACAACGAGAAATTGGACCAGTCACAAATATGTTTCTCTCTCATTTTCACTCTGCGTGCGTGCGCACGCGCGCGCGCGCGCGCGTGTGTGTGTGTGTGTGTGTGTGATGAGGGTTATGAGGTCCAGGACATAAAATTTGAAGATCATGATCCCGATTAACAGTTCATGCCAAATGTCTCCAGGTAAATTGGCGAGTTTCAAATGATTTCTACATGTAGTGTGATCTTTCATTGTCTCTTGGTGATTGGAAGGAATTAATTTCCGTGTTTGTTTCTTGCACCATTTTCCATATTGCTTCCGTGGTTTGGCCACCACTCTGCTTGCTTTAGTTTTCCATCCCCATTCTCAACTTAATTTTGTCAGGTACAGGTGACAGGATGAAGTTGCAACTATCTTTGTTTTCAGGATAAAATGCCTTTAGTGTTGACATAGTTGGTATGGCCAGAATAAATTACTTTTTTGTTTTGTTTTGGTTGAGGAGTTAGATTTGACAGGCGTCATAGACCCTCTGTTTAGGCAAGACAAAAATTAGGAATTCTTGAAAGGTCTATAAGGTGGACCTCATTTCAGTTTGGGTTCCTGCACTATTGATAGCAGGACCCTTTTGTTTCTCCATTACCAGTTCATGTCGTGATGGCGGAAAAGCCACGGGCTGTCTTTGGCTGTGCTATTGTGATGCTGTAATAATGGCTTATCACTGATAAACATAAGATATGATTAAATGTTAGTTTTGTGATATGAAATTATAGAAGTATTTTTGAGGAGAATGTTGTAGTTTGGTGACATGATTTGATGATGTCAGAAAGTTTTGTGAATGCATTACCATTTTTGACGAAAGAAATGGACCCATACGGCCTAGTGTGTGTTTGGAGTGAGTAATGTAATTGATTTTATTTTGCCTGTCTTAATTCATGATTTTAAAATGTGGAACATGCAGTGATGTTAACTTGCACGCTCTGACTAAGAAGTTGTGGAGTTTGAGTATGCGTGAGTATTTCAGGTACTTACCATGTATTTCACGAGTGGAGTACCAGTGGGGGTTCTGTTCTTTTGGTTTTAGGGCTGGTTATGATTTGATGGTCTAGTCTGTGTCCTAGTTTTATGGTGCTGGTTGTACTTTGACTTGTTATGCACATGTCTTGTTTCATAGTTAGCATGTCTGTGATAACTTTTCTTTCCTTCTCATAAGTTAAGAATCAAGGTGGCGTAGAAAGTGGCACACACACACACTTACAAAACAAAATAAAACAAAACAAAAACAAAAAAGGTAAAAAAAGAAAAAATAAGGCACAAAGGTAACCTCCCTGAGTGCGATGATTCTTTCAAAAAATAGTACTGCAAACTACTGAGACTTGCAATCCAAAACTAGTGTAAAACGTGATTAAATGATTTGCCATTGAAATTTGACAATGCATCTTGTCACTTGCAGATAGGGTAACCTTACTGTTCACATCATATCGGTGAGATGCATTGCCATAACCTGCTTGACCCCCACATTCGAGTCCCCCTTATTTTGATCTATGCCCCAAGGTGAAAGAACACATCCATGTGTACGTTTGTACAACATAGATGGGGGAAGTCAAGCAGATAGCGCCTACAACGTAACCCTGGTTGCCAAGTCACGGGCATTCCAGACTTTCCCAACCAACAATGAATGGGGAATAGGTTATTTGGGAGAAGGAATGTTACATCGAAGGAACATAGAAAAATGCTGATTATTATCTCTCTCTCTCTCTCTCTCTCTCTCTCTCTCTCTCTCTCTCTCTCTCTCTCTCTCTCTCGCTCTCTCTCTCTTGCGCTCTCTCTCTCTCTCTCTCTCTCACACACACACACACTCTCTCTCTCCCTCTCTTATTTTTTATATTTTTTCACATACCGTATAGACACGATTTATCATTCTCACTATTTATTGGATGACCCTCATGTTTTGTTCTTACATTGTGATCAGTGTACAGTGACTGGACAAGGAAATGGATGGCCCTGGGTAGAGAAGAACAGTATAAAGCCATCAAAGCAAATTACAGTGACTATTCATGTTACAGAGAAATGTTTATTCTCATATTCTATTCTCTTACAGATATATAATACAAAATCTTTAGAAGTCGGTAATATCAGCTACTGCCAGCGACCCATCAGAAGAGACACTACATTACTACCATGTTACTTTGGTGGGTTCAGTGATGCCTATTGTGTATCAACATTCATGTTTGCTCAGGTCCACAAACTTTGGTGCTGCTGGAATGGTGATTGGTCATGAGTTTACGCATGGTTTTGATGATCAAGGTTAGTACACACACACACACACACACACACACACACACACACACACACACACACACACACACACACACACATGCACACACACACATGCACGCACGCACGCATGCACACATTTACATTCATAACATGGTAATCTCAAGAGGTAACAAATTTCACTGGAAAACCACCCATAAATGGAGACATTACCCTGTAGCTTGAAAGCATGGTACCATCCAGAACAGTTTGTGGTGCTCTGCAACTTTTAAAGAAGATAGAAAGATTTGAAATAATGGAGACATGTATTCAGATAAGGAAACAATCTTTTGAGAAAAGTACATACTGGTCAAGTATGATCAAAACTGGGTTGGATACATTCTTGCACTTAGAATTTATCCGAATGGAGTCTCTTGTATTCATCTAAAGGAAGAGTATCAGCTTCTTTGTACATTAGATCAATTGGAAGACTACGTGGCAAGCCCATGTAATCTTCAGAGTTACTGAATTGTGACTTTTCAGCTTATGTAAACCCTTTTTAGATACAGTGCAAAATATTTTCACAATATATTACTAAACCAAACAACCCAAGGACCACATGAACAGGAGTACAGCCATAGTCAGTTGAAGGAATACTTGATAAAACGCGCAAAAAGCGTGTCTTTCATGTTAATTGTAACATTGTCCCTACCTTCAAATTGACTTAGTTTCGTTGAGATTATTACGAATATGTAGCCCTTGATAGAATAAATCTGCTTGCTTTTGTATAAGGAACGATACTGTGCATGATTTCTTGAAACTGAGCAACAATTTTACTTCTTTTAACTTTGTACTTTGTGAAATTACAAGCATGGTTCTTTAAATGGCTGTATCAGCATAAAAGCCATTGTAACATCATTCATGTCAGTTTCTTATAATATCATACAGTATGGTTGAGCAAAGATCTGGAGAAATAAGATTGCATTTGGGAATCCCTGTATTGATAATTCACATACAGGCTAGTCCTATTAATGTGATAACTATTCTACAAGGTAGATTTGGATCCCAACAGTTTAGGGTATTGAAATATTCACACACACACACACACACACACACACACACACACACACACACACACACACACACACACACACAGAGTTTCTGAACAAGTACCAACAACCGACCACCTTTTCCTTTCCCACTACACAACCACTGCCCAAGCCAAACGGTTACAATAATATGAATATTTATCAAATTTAGATGTTACTCTTCACGTAGTCTAATCCAATCAGTAATCCAACAGAATGTCTTCTAACACAGTTTTGTTGCCCACAGTTCTTTCAACAGTTTATCTGTCTGTATCACTTTCCCAAAGTTCCACTTCCAAAAAAATTTGTTTTTGTTTTGGGGCACATTCCCCCCTTTCCTTACCTAACAAAACCAGAGTTCAGATGCCGTGTTTTACAAAGGCAAATCATTATCACCCACGACCTGGAACTGTTGTAACTTGTAGGGTACACACAACAAAGGGAACACTTAGCTAGGCTGCGTTGATGGTGAAGCGGGCAGGTCTCCAACCAGGGTGCAAGTAGATCTAGTCCCAACCAGCAACCCGTCCGTGCAGATCTACATTTCTGACCACAGTGAAAAGGCTCGGGTTAGCACAGAAGTCCATTTGGCTGCCAATGATTGAGCTCAGGAACCAGAAACACGCTTACCTATGTTGGAGCACAACACAACTCTGGATCTCTCCACCTCTCCTAGATCCAAAACACACTACCCTTCGTTGGAACACAACACAACTCTGGATCTCTCCCCTTCCCGTAGATCCAAAACACACTAATCTGCGTTGGAACACAACAACTCTGGATCTCTCCATTTTTTGTAGATCCAAACACGCCAACCTACGTTGGAACACAACACAACTCTGGATCTCTCCACTTCTTGTAGATCCAAAACACGTTAACCTTCGTTGGAGTACAACACAACTCTGGATCTCACCACTTTTTTCTAGATCCAAACTCGCCAACCTACTTTAGAGTACAACACAACTCTGGATCTCTTCACTTCTTGTAGATCCAAAACACGCCAACCTACCTTGGAGACAACACAACTCTGGATCTCTCCACTTCTTGTAATCCTAACAAGCCAACTTACATGTACTTTGGAGTACAACACAACTATGGATCTCTCCACGACTTGTAGCCTAGAACCAAAACACGCCAACATACGCTGGAGCCCAACTCTTTCTGTTCTCCTCCCCATGTGTAATGAGCAATCAATCAACTTCACCTCAGGTATAACCCATTCCCAAAAAAAGGGGAGACAACTACAAGAGGTTCTTCCTTTGACATTTTCCCCAGTGGAATATTGAAACACAATTAAATAGAAAATCTCTGCAACAGTGTTTCCACGAAAACAAAATCACGAGTCCAGCTGGATTGACTTGGATCTGGTTTGGGTTCGTGGCCACTGCGAACAGAGGCCGTTTAGTCTTAACCAGAAAATTGTCAAGGATTAAATACGGTTGTAAAGAGTCAGATAAACATTGTACCCCCGTGGGGATGCCGGGAGCTCTTTCAGTATAAATAGTATCCCCACCTTCTGGGAATTCTGTGCTGCAAATTTCCTCTTTTCTGTCACTGTTTCTGCCTTGTTCCTTTGCTTTCTGTCATTCTACCTATCATTTTCTGCCTTAATGGTCCATTCACCTGTATGTATTCGATAGTCTTACGCACTTTTTCTTAGGATTGATAATCGGGTACATGTATTAAGAGCATTTTTTGGCTCTAGGGAGGCGAGTTATGCGGAAGCAGTTTTAGGTAATCTATGCCCGTTTTTATATATGTTTTGGTGTCCTTAGGTATGCTTGTGTTTTTTAAATCCCCTGTGCGATAACTTGGACGGAGTGGTCAACGCCAGGGGCAACTCCTTAGATTATGTGCGCGAATGCATTGATATGTGTACCTAGTGTTCTTTTTTTTATATTTTTTTTTATCCTGTTGAAGTTCTGTATGTTTTGAAGCGGTTATAGCCCTGGTATGGCTCTATGTAGTCGGCTGGGCTTTAAACAACAATAACAAAAAATGTGTACCTAATGTTTTTTGCTTTATAAAGCAGCCTATGGTGCCATATGGAATCGACGCTATCAGGATTTTAACCAACTATTTCGGTCTTTAACCAACTAGTTGTCTTTGAGGTGTTCTTTAAACACTTTGGACTTCGCCTAAATTTTCCTATTTGGTTTTCTGTGAAAGCAGACATAGTTTTTGATATGCATCCGTTCAGAAAAATTACGAAATATTTCATAAGACATTGGAGCCAAGAAAGACCTACTTTCCTGCGAAGTTAACGTTGAACTATCGTAGGAAAATGGGTCATGTGCCGTGTCATTGTTTCTTTAAAGATAAGGAAATCTATATACCGCTTACTGAAGATATTTGCAAGATTTATGTTTACAGAACATATCTGGGACTTCCTGCATTAGAAAAACTGACAGATCTGTAGTAACTGTTGCATTTATATTCTCATTGATGTTGAGGAAAGTAACATGTTAATCATTAGGCCTACATGTTGATCTGTCTCCACTTATTAAAACTTGTGTGTTTGTGTTCACGTGTTGATGATGAATGTGATAAATTACTCTGAACTTGTCACAGGTCGCAAGTATAATAAGGACGGCAACATAAAACCCTGGTGGTCCAACTCGTCTGTGGAGAATTTCGAGCGTCTGGCCTCGTGTTATGCGGAACAGTACAGTCAGCGGGTTGTTGTTGGCCGACATGTCAGTATCGTCGATAGGCTATAGTCTCTCTTTCTTTGAGAACGTGTGTGCAATTATTTTTCATCTCAACATTTATGAGATTCTCGCTGTCAGATTTGAACCACAGATCCAGTAGTGAATGCTAATGTTTGAAAAAGGCATGACTGTTAAATTTGTTTGTCATAGTGTAGTTCCTGTACACAAGGTGGCTGAATGAAAGCATAACATATATGGTATAAGTATTTAGATGTCGTTTCTTACAAGCCTGTTTCAATAACAGGAATAACTGTCGGTTAGGGTTTTCAGTTACATGCCTACATCTGTTGCAAAACTAAACATATCCAACAGTTGTGGGCAACTTATCCTGAATTGAACTATTTTGGTGCTAATTAAGCTACCTCAGAAGTGTAATTTGTTTGCTTTTTGTTTTTGTGTGTGCGTTTTTTTATATTTTTTTTATAAAACATCCTCTGACCAAAGTATAAATATTAACAACATAACAAAAAGAAAACAACAAACTGCAATACATTTACTATTGACAACCTTTCACAAGCTTTTTCAGGCTTTGACAAGCTATTTCATATGCGCATTGTATACATAACAAAAACTATACAAAACACTACAAATCTGAAACGAAGAAAAAACTACAGGTAGGCCTATTCTCTGATCCACGTAGACCTATCTCCCTATACTCTTTCATACATTCAGTCTGTCCTTACAAGCTCAGGATATACGAATTATTACACCTATTTGTTGTAAATAGTTATAAATATCTTGGTATTTATTTTTCAATGAATCTAATATTTCAAATTTTGATGATTTTGTGTCCAGAGCAAAGGTGGCAGCTCTCAAAAGTTTTTGATTTTCAGTTTAAATAAATTTGAAACGATACATCCAACCAATTGTACAGTATGGATCAGAAATTTGACATTTGTTCAAAAGTATTATAACTGAAAAAATGCATTTGTTTGCCATAAAAATTATTCCTGTCTGTTGGGTGGTGAACGCTAAAATACTTTGTGTATAGTGAGCTGGGAAGTTATCCTGTTTATGCAAATTCACAAGCGAGTAGCATAAGGTATAGATATAACTATAAACAGTGAGGACACCGTTGAAGCTTACATATGTATGACCTCGATTCTTAAAAAACAGTTGTCCTGGGCTTCAGATATGTGCAACTCCTTACATGTATACATGCGTGGAGTTGGTCATGTATGCGAAAACCAGGGTGCAGATCATGCATAGTAGTTTGTACAGAGAGACGATGGCAATTTGGGTTAAGGGTCATTCACTTAAAAAGGCTGATACTCAAGCTCAGCAACCTCTGTGTGTGTGTGTGTGTGTGTGTGTGTGTGCGAGCGCGTGCGCGCACGCGTGCGTGCATGCAGTGTTTGAGTGTGTTGTTCCCCCAAAGACCTCAGAATTACACCCCCATAGGGATGCTGGGAGCTCTTTCAGCATAAATAGTATCCCCACCTTCTGGAAATTCTGTGCTAGAAATTCCCTCTTTCTTTGTCACTCTTTGTTTCTGCCTTGTTCCTTGGCTTTCTGTCATTTCTTCCTATCATTTTCTGCCTTGCTGGTCCATTCACCTGTATGTGTTCGATAAAGGCTTACATACTTTCTCTTAGGACTGATAATTGGGTACATGTCTTATGTGCATTTTTTGGCTCTAGGGATATGAGATAAGCGGAAGCAATTTTAGGTAACTTAGGCCCGTTTTTATATTTGTTTTAGTGTCCTTAGTTATGTTTGTATTCAGGTACATTTTTTTTAAATTCACTGTGTGATAAATTGGATGGAACGGTCAACGCCAAGGGCATCTCCTTAGATTATGCGCGCGAATGCATTGATATGTGTACTTAATTTCATTTTCCTTTTTTTTCCTGTTGGAAGTATTGTGTATGTTTTGAAATGGTATAACCCTGATATGGCTTTATGCAGTCGCCTGGCTTTAAAAAACAATAATAACCTCAGAATTAAGGCCAACGTTTATTATTTGCATCAAGGCAATCCCCAGTACTTTGTGCTTCACCATCTAGCTACTGTATGAAGAGAGCAGTGATGCTATCCAAGGTGACACATATACATACACAGATGTACACGAACACGAATTCTGTGATTACATCAGACGAAATAAACAGATGAAACAACATTTGCTAGAAAATGTTTGTTTAATGAAGGCCTTCCCTGCATATTCATCAAATGTGTGAAAATCGTTGGACATATGCCCTAAAAGTCTAATGTTGATTGGACCGTCTTGCACCGAGATAAGTCCATTAATTGATGACTACAGAAGAAGAAGCAGCAAAATGTGACCCCACCCCTCGTTGGGATGCTGGGGTTCTTTCAGTATGAATAATATCCCCATCTTCTGGAAATTCTGTGTTAGAAATTTTCTGTTTCTGTCACTCTCTTTGTTTCTCCCTTGTTCCTTTGCTTACTGTCATTTTTTCCCTGTCGATTTCTGCCTTGTGTTCCTTTGCTTTGCCATTTTTTGCTACCAATTTCTCCTTTGCGTTCCTTTGCTTTTTCTCATTTTTTTCTCTTATAGTAGCCTATCAATTTCTGCTTTGCTGGCCCATTCACCTTATGCATTTGATAAAGACTTGCATAACTTCTCAAACAATTGATATTTGGCCACATGTATTATGTGCATTTTTGGCTCTAGGGAAATGTGCAGAGGCAGTTTAAGTATGTTATGGTTTCCTCATTTATGTTTACATTCATGTTCAGGTATAGTTTTTCAGTCCCATGATGATAATTTGGAGTGGTAACGCTAGGGGTGTATCCATAGATTCTGTGCGCAGATGCATTGATATGTGTACTTAGTTTCTTTTCCATGTGTTTATTTTTTCTCTAGTGAAGTATACTGTACTTTTTGAGATGTTTATTGCCGTGATATGGTTCAACGCAGTGGCTGTCCTTTAAAAAACAATAAGCAAAATAAGCAAATGCACGCAACACGCGCGCGCGCACACACATACACACACATAAACACACACACACAGAGTCGTGTGGAGCAATGTGATGAGGTGTGTCAGTGGATGCAGACTGCAATGAAACTTTCATACACCGGTATCACATCTAACACTGTAACAGGCTCTTTCTTTCTAGGTTAATGGAAACTTTACCTTGGGAGAAAATATTGCTGACAATGGTGGACTCAAGGCTGCTTTTACGGTAATCTGCACATTGTGTGTGTGTGTATGTGTGTGTGTATGAGAGAGAGAGAGGCAGAGAGCTGAGAGAGACTAATATTTTTGGACCCTTTGTACTGGTAGATAGTCATGTTTACGAAAAGTGTTATTCGTGCCTATTGATCAGATACTATCACGAGGTGGTGATGCACACATTTCATGATTAGCCTTACAATATTGGACACATACGTTTGGGGTGGGTGGGTCTTACATGAAACTGTGATTGTTACTTTGTTTGAAACTGCTATGCATTAATTTGTTGTTTGATGAATCTCCAGACTTCATAAACCTTTCTGCAAATCTGTTGGTTAGAGAAAACTCATCATTTTGCAGTGAGACTATCCCAAATGTTGAATTACAGTACAAAGTCGATTACATGTCGTAGTGACTACCAGTGTCACGTCACAGTAGCCTACCCAAATCTGTCCACACATAAGTCTTGGTGAGACCAAATGAATGGATTCGAAACAATGTGTGTTGCATTGCAGATTTATGTAAAGATCACATAACGTATTTAAGCTATGATGAATTTGTTGCTTAATGTAATGTGCGAACAAATTGTCTCAGCTATGCATCAGTAATTTTTAAGAAATTTGTAAACAAATTAAACATATTTATTAACTGTGATAAAACAGCAGCAACACTGATATATTACACTTTTAACCTCGGTAAACAGAGGAGTAAGGGTGTACTATACTTTAATTCATGACAAAAAGATGCCAAAATGCTGCGAAAAATGGAACGATAAATTTCATAGAGATATAAACTAGATAGAAACATTTTGACAAATTCAGTACATTAAAGAAGTTGACTAAATGTGGTTCCAGATAAGGTTAGTACACAGAATATCAACTACAAGTATTAACTACAAGTACTATATTATCACGAATGAATATAACAGGTGATGACAAATGTTCCTTTTGTATGAGAGAGAGGGACAGCATTGAACATATATTTTGGAACTGTATACATGTTAAACAATTCTGGAAACATTCACAACAGACAGCCAACAGTACATGTGCAAGTATATCGTCATTGATCTTAAACCAATCAATCATACTTTAGGACAGAGTGCAAACTTCAAGTCCAACAAAAGTTTTGATTACATTTACTTGCTAATTTTTTATGTATACTTGTAAACTTAAAAGTTTACCCATCTTTTCACTATTTCAAACAATCCTGAAAACAAGATATAAAATTAAGAAATGCATTGCTGCTATCAGTCATGAGCTAGGTAAGTTTTCAATGAATTGGCTTTTTTTTATATAAAGATTTGATGGGAGACTTGAAATGTTTAAAAAGACAAAGAAAGGAAAATACGTGTATGCATAAATGCGTGTACCTTGGTGCGAGATCAGAAGGGGATCAAGATGTATTGTGGTTGAAAATATGATAGGCTTGATATTTTTGTAATGTAAGTTATCAGCTTGTATAAGTCATTGTAGAGTTTGACGTTGCTGAGGGTGATCAGGGAAAGATTATGTGGAACGATTGTCTCTGGTGTGTGCGAGATACTTGTTATGCTTGTCTTCATGGATTGAAATAATGGAGTTTGCG
The DNA here is from genome assembly GCA_030674185.1 of Monoplex corrugatus. NCBI lineage: Eukaryota > Metazoa > Mollusca > Gastropoda > Littorinimorpha > Ranellidae > Monoplex > Monoplex corrugatus. The sequence continues at coordinate 24,472,233 of JAPXFY010000015.1, forward strand.
TTTGTATGTCAGTATGTTTGTATATATACATATGTATAAAATGTTACAAAAAATCTGTTCACACACAGACAGTCTTGATGTGGAAAGATTGTTTTGAAAATTGTGTAAATTATATTAAAGTCAGCAACCAGTTACAAACCATTTTATGAAATATAAACGCAAATTAGTCAACATCTATCCATATTTCAGTCAGAAAAAGACAGGATCTAGCAATGTGCCATGAACGTCTTAATAATTATTGATTCTATATTGCAAGTTGTTTGATAGTTGAACGTGATGTAGCCTATCATTGATTGATGGCATTACTTTTTCAGTTTGTACGTTACGTTTTCAGGCCTACTAACTACGTTAAGATTAGCACAGTAGACTACAAAAGTCAGGTATATTAACATGGATGGCAGACGGTAGATCCTGATGCAGCATGAATACAAACCTAAGTTAAAGCTGAATGAACATGTATCACACAAAGTAGGCCTACTTTCACATTTTAAAGTTGGATACGAAATCAGCTTGTCTGTCTCCAGATTGAATGCTCAGTTTGAATCCTTGACAGAGTAATTTCATATGTGCAAAACCAAACAGCAGTGGCAGTAGGTGCTTTCACCTGAATGCAGTAGCAGTTTACGCTTTCTGTATTGTCAGAAGAATGCTTCGGAAAATTCAACAGGACCAGTCAGAAAGAAAAGATCTCTTCCCTGCATGTTGAGTTCAAGCTTGGTAATCCATGCTCTGTGCCCTCTGTTTGCACGTGCATGAAGCTGAAATGAAGATTGCATCAGTTGTGGCTTGTCATCCTTATTTTGGAAAAGAAGCTCAGCTTTTCTCTTTTACAGTACCAGTAACATTTTTGTCTTTTATCTTTAAAACGAGTCTTGTGCACATTAAATGAATCATACGAAACATTCGTATCAACATAACCATCTGACACAATAATCCATTTGCTAAAGTAGTCACTTGTCACTCGTGGTGTTAATTGTTCACTCCCAAGTAGTAGTAGTAGTAGAAGTATAGACAAAAATTTACAGTGTGAAGAAGCAACATCTTAATCCGTCAGTCTGTTCATTGTTTAACAGTTGTTTGTGGCATGTGTGGTGTGCAGGCGTTTCAGGACTGGCAGGCAGTGAACGCGATAGAGCCCGTTTTGCCTGGCTTGGGTCTCGGTCAGAAACAACTCTTCTTCCTCGGCTTTGCACAAGTAAGATGCATTATTTTATTGTTTAGTGCCCATATGTTCATTTGAAGGCTTCTTATACATATCAGCGCTCACCTGGTAGCTTAGTTTTGTTCCAGAGAAAGTAGACGTTTTCCCATTACCTGAGCCATAGCGAGGCATCAGAGACCTCAACTTTAATGAGGGTGATGTGTATCGCCTCTTCCCAGCTGTTTTACCTTCCCTGTCTCTATAGGTGGACATGTACCTATTTATAACAGTGTGGGATGTAGAAAGGCACTAATCTGGTCCCTCAAATGTAGACAGTTTGGTTGAAAGATGCTATTAGTTACCAAGAGAAATACTCATTTTAAGAAGAAAAGTAATGTTTATCGCAGGGGAGAAAACTTGGCTTGTAATGCAAAATGAAGGTGACCAGCCGCACCATCACACTCAGACTGCAGGAGCTAGTGCTGTAGCCATCATGCTGTTCTTTACCCTTGATAAAAAGAACTGTCCAAGAAAACTTGCCTCAGAGAAATTCCTGATTTCATAAGCCCAGCAAACCAAAGAGTTGCCCTAGCATTTCATCTTTTCATGGTATTGCTCATTTCAGGTTTTTTAATGGGAAAAATTTCAGAATTACATAATTATAATCTAATTTCACAGAACAGGAAAGAAAAAAGAACAGCAAATTCATCTTTCCATGCTGTAGCTCATTTCAGTAGTTTTTTTAATGGGAAGAAACCACAAAATTACATACAATCTAATTTCATAGAACTGATAGCAAAAAAGAAAAGCTAATATAATAAATATTTATATCGAGTTCTCATCAACTCTGTAGGCTACAACAAAAACGCAACCAATACACTGCTTATAGTGCAGCCGATAATGAAAGCTATGTCAACAGGGCTAGTCTTAAAAGCAGGTCTGAAAAAAATCTACAGTGTGAAGAAGCAACATCTTTATCCATCAGAATGTAGGGCCTACGTCTTATGAATGAGGACCCGATTGGCTTTTCATCTTAGACATGTTATGTGATTCGTACCTATGTAAGCTACGCACAAAAAGTTAAGGATCACTATGAGAAAACAGGTGCGTATTAAACTCAGTTCGCTACTGTTATTTATTTCTCAGTCCAGCCAAATTGTTATGAATTCTTGTTCAGCTGTAAGTGGGCGATGTTGTGTTAGTGCGAAAATTGCACGGGATTCTCTACTACTGAGCTTGGCCGCAAACGGAAAAGCGGAAACTTGCGAAAAAGGACCTTGTTTTGGACCGTTCTGCCTGAACACATTGCACAAGCCAGATGGAAAAACCATTATGTACGTGCAAGCACTGCTGTTTATGTGTGAGATGCTGTCTCTTGCTTGGCTTTATAAGAAGACATTCCACCAGTAGTAGGCCTGATCTGACAATGCCTCCACGACGAAAATTGAGCGAGTTTGTGAGGGGACGAGCTGTTGCATGGTTCCAAGATGGTGTTCCCAAGAGAGAAGTGGCCAGGCGACTTCAGGTGTCCATCTCGGTCATTGTCAGACTGATTCAACGCTTCACAGCCACTGGGAGGGTCCATGAAAGACGTAGATCTGGTCGACCGAAGAAGACAAACCCACGTGAAGATCGTCTCATTGAACGACAAGCCCTGCAGACAAGAACAGCCTCTTCCAGCATCATTCGAAGGCAGCTGAGGGTGGCTACTAACATCAACATCAGCCAGCAGACCATACGGAACCGCCTTCATGGGTTTAACCTCCGTTCTCGTCGCCCAGCTGTACGGCCACGCTTAACTCCAGCCCATAAGGCAGCACGCTGCGCCTTCTGCAGACGTCACGTGAGGTGGACACGTCAGCAATGGTCCCAGGTCCTGTTCAGTGATGAATCACGCTTCACCATGAACCACAACGACGGCCGACTGAGGGTCTGGAGGCGCCCGGGGCAACGCTTTATTGACACCACTGTCCAAGAAAAGGTGGCCTTTGGTGGAGGTTCTGTAATGGTCTGGGGGGGCCTTCAGCCTTCACCACAGAACACCCTTGTATCATGTACAGGGTAACCTGACTGGCCTCCGATACCGGGATGAGAACCTTCGACCGCTGGCTGTGCCTACACTGCAGCAGATGGGACCGACGGCTGTCTACCAGGATGACAACGCTCGCCCCCACAGGGCAAGGGTGGTCAACGACTTCCTGCAGCAGTCTCGAGTCAACAGAATGGAGTGGCCAGCATGCAGTCCCGATCTCAACCCGATTGAGAACCTCTGGGATGAGCTGGATCGCAAAGTGAGGAGCAACCACCCCCCTCCCAGGGATGCCCAACACCTCTACCAGATGCTGCAGGCTGAGTGGCAGGCGCTTCCACAGAGGATCTTCACCAACCTGGTCAACTCGATGAGGACTCGCTGCGTCGAGTGCCAGAACAGCCATGGCGGTTACACGCATTACTGAACTTTTGGGAGCATCAGAATGCCCTGTCTTGTGATTTCAATGACTTTGGGAAATCAAATTTCGATACGTACCCACTTTGATCGAATGTACACACCAAACGATTGCTCGAAATTGAAGGCAATTGTGTATCGTTATCACTAAAGCATGGAATTAAATGTTTGCCAAACTTCAACGCATTGGCTTTCTTATTTTGAAAGTTATGAATTTTTGTGCAAGTGATCCTTAACTTTTTGTGCGTAGTGTAGTTAAGATAGGTAAATATGTTCACACAAGCTGAAGGTTGTCATTATGTAATAGTCTGTGAGCGATGCCCATTCCCTCCTCCATACTGCTTTACCTTCCCTGTCCTTAACAAGGGGCAAGTGGACATTTACAGCCATGTGGACTTGTGTGATCAAGTGAGGACAAACATGTCACCCATTCGTTTGGAAACAGCGCTCAGTTGTGCTTAACCTTAGTATACGGGAGCAAGTTTTTCTGGACACTGCAGTATCCAATTCCCGACAAATTATTGCTATAAAAAACAACAACAGATTATTACTTGACATAGGTATGAAAAATCATTGATTCTATATATTTCAGTTTCGTGTGTGAGGTTGTAGACTAGTCAGATCCTGTGGTGGTATGTAGACTTGGATAAGAGCTTTTTTTAAATAAATCAACAATGAAAGTTAATTGACAGATAACATCCTTTTTCCTAAAAAAAAGAATGTCTACAAGGAGATCCGAAACCATCTTACCTGTATGAAAAATACAGCTGCAGGCCTAGTGATAAAGAAAATAATATCAAAGGAATCTGTAGCAAAGGTTTCCCATTTTGTAAAGAATATTTTGTATTTTATTACGGGGACATTTTTGAATAACCAAACAAAATACTATACATATAAGAGACATGTTTTAGTTTTGGATTCAGATTTAAATTTGAGGAAAAAAAGGGAAAAATTCCCTGTAGCCTACTCACTTATTTAATGACAGCGACTTACTGGTTTTGTTTGTTTTGTTAATGTAGGCTACGGTTATCCAATGAAAGTGCAACATTATCGTTAATAAGAGGATGGCATTTCAGGCATAAGAAAAAAACAACATGTAACAAGAGTAAGTAGACTGGAGGAGACAGAATGATTGTCTAGTTTAAAAAAACAACTTTTCTCTGTTTGAATAAACGTCTGATGGATAAGAAACAAGAACACTCTTTTGGTCAAAAACCCATTTGCGTGTGTTGTGTGTGCGTGTGCGTGTGCGTGTGCGTGTGTGTGTGTGTGTGTGAATTACGTATATACTAATATACTATTTTATAATTTTGGGCTTGCTATGGGATTATTTGATAAGTGTATGTGCGTAAGCGTGCGCATGTGTTTGTCTTAATTTTCAGTTCAAGTATTTAATTAAAATTGTTGTGCAGACGTTTAATCAATTTGCATTTTCTCATTCGATCATTGCATTTTAACCATTTTTTAAACATGTTTCTCAAGTTCATTATGTGTTTAATTGTTTCCACATTATTTTTAAAGTGTCAGTACAACTTTTGTGTTAACTGGACAGTAAATAGTTTAAGATGATGATGATAGATGGGATGGGTGTGTGTGTGTGGTGTGTGTGTGTGTGTGTGTGTGTGTGTGTGTGTGTGTGTGTGTGTGTGTGTGTGTGTGTGCAGAACTGGTGCATTCATAGCACTGTACAAACGGCCATATACCAGCTACTGACCGACAACCACAGCCCCAACCAAGTCAGGTAGGCTCATGGTATAGCAGTCAAGCGTGAAACATGCGTAATACCGATGTATTTTCCAGATAACAAATAAATGTGATTCATTCCTACCAAAGGGTCAAAATTTTATTTTACGAACAGTTTTCTATATGGGTGCAAAACATTGCCTGGGGCCTGTCATATTCATTTCAAGCAGAACACATTTTTCTATCAGGTGTGGTAAGCTGAGACCTCAAAACAAATTGTAAACATGTGGAAATACTTTTGTGCTTGGGCACCTAATTATCACTGAAAACATCGTTAACAAACTCCACAGTCAAACGAACTCACCTTGTGATGCTTGAATGGGGTTTTGCAGACCGGTATGAAGTTGGGATAAGATCAGGCAAGAGTTAGTAAGATTGAACGTGCAAATGGCTTAGGCAGGATCAGGCAAGGGAGGAGAAATAGAGACTTGGAAGAAGTGAGGAGACAGACATCTACCTGAATCGTGTTTCATTTTTAAAATTAAAAGACCCATTCCATATTCTGATCCAGAACAAGGGCGAGGCGCCTGATCCTATCCTGACGTAAACTACTCAAATGTCACAAGGTGTTGATTGTGGAGTTTTGCTTCCTAGAATTCAAAATTCCACCATGCGAGATTTGATAGAACTGAGTCTATTTGCTTCTATTTACTACAAGGACACCTTTGTCAAAGTGACCATGTGTGGGTACAGGCTTCTAGCAATATGCAGCCGAAGTCTTTCACGTTCCAGACAGCCGTTTTCAAAATTGTTTTTAAAGGGGACATTGCCTCGATCTTTGATGTAGCAGAATGAGGTATGAAAACAGTCATGTCTATGCCAGCTTTGGATAGGCAATACACAGATCTTCATCCCCCGTCTTAACGTGTCTCATGAGATGCTTCTTTTATGAGCGTCCTGCCAGATGACAAGGAGTCCAGTTTCAGACCTCCATAATGCTTCTGAACGCTTGAAGTATATCTGTAATAGGTAACAGGGCAAATTCATGTGTCTGTCAGGTAGATAAGCTGTTAAGGGTAGTTCCTGCTGCTGATATCATGTAAGTAGGCTATTTAAAGTTTGGATCAAATTTCTGATCCTAAATTTAACCTCTCTTTAACTCCAAGACATGTCGTTAGTATCTCTCAGCCAAGCAGTCCCCTTGTTTGGATGCTGGGGGCTCTTTCAGTATAAATAGTATCCCCACCTTCTGGAAATTCTGTGCTAGAAATTTACTCTTTACTGACACTTTCTTTGTTTCTGCCTTGTTCGTTTGCTTTCCGTCATTTCTAGCTATCGTTTTCTGTCTTAATAGTCCATTCACTTGTATGTGTTCCATAAAGTTTTACTTACTTTTTCTTAGGATTGATAATTGTGTACATGTATTGAGTGCATTTTTGGCTCTGGGGAGGTATGATATGTGGAAGCAACTTAAGGTAAGTTATGCCTGTTTTTATGAATGTTTTGGTGTCCTGAGGTATGCTTATATTTGTATTCAGGTGTGTTTTTTAAATCCCCTGTGTGATAAATTGGACGGTGTGGTCAATGCCAGGGGCATGTCCTTAGATTCTGTGCACAAATGTATTGACATGTGTAGGCCTACTTAATTATCTTTTTTTTTTCCTGTTGAAGTTGTTTATGTTTTGAAGTGGTTATAGCTCTGATATGGCTCTACGCAGTCAGCTGGGCTTTAAACAACAATAACAATAACAAGCCAAGCAGTCTGACTCAATTGTCTTGATAATAACAAACATAACATCACTACCTTAAGCATGACTGGGGAAAGCATAGGTAGGCCTACCTTGAATGAAATCACTAAGAAAGTCAAGAACCACAGATCTGTACATATCAAATAACCCTAGTGACTGGTAAAGTAAGCTTCAGCATGAAGATCCTTTATAACCTTATGCAGTCAAAAGAGTGGCAGCCTGCAGACCTGCCTTCATTCGAAGAGAATGGAGACAGCACTCCTGGTTATATTCAAGGCCTTTGCCTTCTTGGAAGAGAGCAGTGATGAAAATCAGTAATGCTGGAGACGGAGAAGCGAGATTTTCGTCCCATTCATAACAGAAATGTAATCATCCTTGACACAAGTGTTGTAACTCTTTCTTGTCCCTGGTCTCCAAATTTATATGATAAATGCTGCGGTCTCTTTGGGGAGTCCCTGTGCCTGCAAAACCTTCCTTGATAATTTATAGCTATCACCTAACTTTATTCCGGACCTGATGAAGTTCACCTGTTGTTGGCTTTGTCAACATACTGGGTTTTTGAGGTAGAAGCATTGGCTGTTGTGTCATCAGGTGAAGGACCTTCTTGTATCAAGGTTGGGTTGGTCACACTGGTGCAATGAGAATACATTCAGTCGTCTGTAGTTACAGTTACCGGTACAGTAGAGTCTTTGGGATGAGGCTCAAAGGAAGAAAGCAAAAGCAGAAATTTCCTCAACTAAGACTGAAAGCATCTCCAGTCCTTGCTTTAGGTCCAGTTTTCAGGACATGTATATACCAACATCTTACTATTTAATTTTGATGTGAATAGGTCAACAGACCATGTTTATCACTTTGTGCTTTATGTTCCTGACAACATCAGAGGCTAGATTCCATTTTAGCCTTAGATTCAAAAGCAGTAGCTGACCCAAAGTTGGTTGACTGTAAGTACTACAGTCTTAAGTTTCCTTGGTGCCGGTAATTTTGTTCTACTTAGGTTTGTTGCCAATTTGCTATTATTGCAGGTGACAGTTTTGCTACTGTCAGACAATATATTAATGTGAGCAGTGAAGTCTTTCCTATATAGGGATTTGAGTGTAAACTGAAACCGAGAAACTTAAGTGTGCTATGGTTCAAACACTGATGTCACAGGGTGAAAGTTGAGACCCAATTATCGCCTTACAGATAATAACTTGTACTGTATGCATGCAGAAGTTCATATGATCAAGGTATTCTCCTTTCTAGACTCCATCATACTTTTGGCATCTCTGACATTGCTCTCTCCTGGTTCACTTCATATCTATCAAACAGAAAACAAACTGTTCTCATCAATGGCACTTACTCTCAACCTGCATACCTGACCTGTGGTGTTCCACAAGGATCTGTCCTTGGCCCTGTTCTTTTCACTCTTTACACCTCCCCCCTGTCCACCATCATCAACTCCCCACTCTATAAAACACCACTTCTATGCTGATGACACCCAACTTCAAGACAGTGACTCACCTGACAATATACAGCTCCTCTTGACTCGCACCACTGAGTGTTACTCGGACATTAAGAACTGGATGACATACAATAAACTTCAGCTTAACGACGACAAGACAGAAGCTATCCTCATTGGCACCCGTCAGAAACTTTCTCAGCTGCCTTCTCTTTCTCTCCCATTATGTAACACATCAGTCCCAATTTCTGATTCAGCTAAAAACCTTGGTGTCTGCATTGACTCTACCCTCTCCATGAACAACTTTGTTTCTCAAACTGCCAGATCTTGCTACTATCACCTCCATCATATAAGCCTGATCAGGAAGTATCTGTCTGTCGAAACAACTGCAAAACTCGTTCTCTCCTTCACAATGTCTCGCATTGACTATTGCAATTCACTCCTGTCTGGTCTTCCTGCCTCCACCATTCACATCCTACAGCGCATTCGAAACAATGCTGCACGCCTTGTACTCAAAAAGAAAAAAGCTGACCACATATCTCCTCTCCTGGCACAACTTCACTGGCTCCCTGTATCAAAGCGCGTACAGTACAAACTAGACACCATGTGCTACAAAAGCCTCAATAATGCAGCCCCCGATTACCTGTCAAGCCTACTTGAGATCTATGTTCCCTCATGTACCCTCCGCTCTGCCTCCGATCCTCTGACTTTTCGCTTTCCACGCACTAAGCTCAATACCTATGGTCCACGAGCCTTCTCTGTTTCTGGTCCACTCTCCTGGAACAAACTTCCTCTCTCAGTCCGTCGGCGTTTTGTCTCCTTCAAGTCCGCTCTCAAAACTCACCTTTTCTCCTCTGCATAAAATTCTGACCTCACTCAACCCCCTCTGCAGCCTGTCTCCATCGGAGGGGAATCACATTGTAATATATAATTGTATATAATATGCTCTCTATAATTTTCCATTGCTTTTAATAGTTTTATTCTTTCTCCCCATTTATAGCCATGCGTGTGTGTGTGTATGTGTGTGTGCGCGCGTGCGTGTGTGTGCATGCGAGCGTGTGTGTCTGTATCAGCGCTTAGATTTGATTTTATCAAGATTTTGCGCTATATAAATATTGTAATTATCATTATTATTATTATGTGTAACTCTGTAGCAATGCTTCATCTAAATATAGCTGATACAGTATGTATCCTTTGATGCAGATGTGTAGGGGGCCAGTTTCAAGATCTTAGTGAAAATTCTAAGAGAATCATGAAATCGCTGGGGGACAGTTTTAAATTCATAAGAACTGTGTTTTGGATTAGGAGTCAAAATTATTTCTTACTGTGTAGTCAAAATTATTTCTTACTGTGTATGTTAATGCAGAAAAAATTGCTGGAATCCTTGAGATCGACAGCTATAGCATTAGGTTTTGTTTCGTTAACTTGTTTTAAAACATAGGTGTCCAGTTTGAAAACGAATTTCACAACAAGAAACACATCTCCTTTTCTGGTAAGGTGAGCGATGTTGTGGCGGGGGAGCTTGTGTGTCCTTACGATCCCAGGAGCTATGCCGGCGGGGACTTCGTGGGCCCTGGCAGCTTCAAGCAAGCCGGACAGGTCGCTGGGGGAGGGGCCAGACTAAGGGGTGCATACAAACAAGTCCTGGCAGCAGGGGATGGGTGAAAAAGAGGGTAAAGAAGATACACTTTTCATATATGGCTTCTTTTTCAATGTCGTGAGCAGATGATTTCTTCGAAGGAACAATGGTCAGGATCTCAGCACTGTAAGTGCACTGCGCGGCAAGAAGGCACCCGCAAACTACTTGCTTGTACTTTTGCTAATCATTGCATATGATGAACTTACAAAATGGAAAACGTTATAGTTCTGTGTCCTCTGAGTCCCCCAGGGGGACCTGAACTTAATGGCTACTGGGGAGGGAGAGTCCGTGTCTGTGAAAGGTAGCTGTGATGACGGTAATGGATTACCCGACGGAGGTTATTGGAAGCGGACATGTAGAAACTCCTCAAAAATGCAAAATCACAAAAAGAAAAAAATGCAAAAAAAGGATTTGAATATAGGGACATGGAATGTACAGACTATGTTAGAATTAGGAAAGCTCTACCTACTAGTCAAAGAATTAGAAAGGAGCAAGATGAACATAACAGGGCTCTGTGAGGTTAGATGGAGTGGGCAGGGACTTTTTACTGTAGGAGAGCATACAGTTGTATATAGTGGAAATGAAAAAGGTGGCTCAAGAGGAGTAGCAATTGTGCTGGACAAAAAGCATGCTGGAGCTCTGAAAAGCTATAATCCAATTAATGACAGATTTCTCACTGTCAAAATAAATACCAAATATGCTGTTTTGAACATAGTTCAAGCTTATGCTCCAACATCCACTAGCTCAGAAGAAGAAATAGAAAATTTTTACAATGACCTCCAAACTATCAGAGACAAAATTCCCAAAAAGGAAATATGCATTGTGATGGGTGACTTCAACGCTAAAGTTGGAGAGGGGGCTGACACAGAATGTGGAATAGGACCATATGGTTTAGGAGAACGAAATGAGAGAGGTGACATGCTGGCTCTGTTTTGTCAGGCAAATGAGATGAACATCACAAATACTTTTTTCCAACAACCACTGCGCAGAAGATACACATGGATCTCTCCAGGAGACAGGTGTCGTAATCAGATTGATTATATTATCATTGACAGATCCTGGAAATCAACTGTCCTCAATGCAAAAACAAAGCCTGGAACAGACTGCGACACGGATCACATTCTTGTGACAACCAAATTAAGAATGAAAATATTGAAGAAGCCTAAAACCAAAACTACGCCAAAGTTCGACATATCAAAATTAGAAAACCCTGAGCTGGCGTTAGAATTCAGTATAGAAACAAGTAATCGTTTCTTAAAGTTACTTGAAGTATGGGATGAAAATGACTCATATCCTGATGAAATCTGGACAGACATAAAAAACACACTGACCAAAATCTCTGAAGAAAAACTAGGAAAAGAAGAAAAAAGGAAAAAAGCTAAGCCCTACATAAGTCAGGAAGTGATAGATCTGGCAGAAAAGAAAAGTCAAGCTCGAAAGCAGGGAGAGCGGGAAAAATACTCAGCACTGAAAAGGGAAATAAAAAGTAAAGTCAGAAGAGACAAAGCAAATTGGCTGGCACAAGAATGCAGTAAAATCAATGAACACAACGAAAACAGGAAGTCGAGGGAGCTCTTCAAACAAATAAAAAAAGTGAAAAAAACAAATTTCAAAGCAACAAACCAATGCATCAACAACAAGGATGGTCACACTCTGACTGAACCAGATGATGTCTTGGATAGGTGGAACGAATATGGCACATCACTTTTTGGCAAGCCTGACAGCCATGAAAATAATTTAGAGCCAAATTTGGAATTGATCCCTGGAGATACGGAACCTGAACCTCTGCTCAGCGAAGTTGAATCTGCCATTAAAGATCTAAAATGCAGAAAGTCTCCTGGTCTTGACAATATTCCTGGAGAGTTGTTGAAACACTCAGGTGATGGTGGACTCAAAGTAATGCATCACTTATGCTGCAAGATATGGAAGACTTGTCAGTGGCCTACAGACTGGAAGCTCCAGGAATTTGTCATGTTACATAAGAGTGGAAATGTCAAAGACTGCAACAATTATAGAACAATTGCACTGATCAGTCATGCCAGTAAAATACTGCTGATAATAATTTTAAACAGGTTAAAGCCAAAAGTAGAGGAAGAGCTATCCGACTGTCAGGCAGGCTATAGGAAAAACAGGGGAACAATAGATATGCTGTTTGTACTCCAGATATTGATAGAAAAGATTAGAAACACAGACCAAGAGATGTTCATCGTTTTCATTGACTACAGCAAAGCATTTGATAGCGTGATTCACCAAAGTCTTTTCCACTTCATGATCAAAATGGGTTTTCCAAGACATCTGGTTTCCCTCATAGCTTCATTATATAATGATCAAAAAGCAACAATCAGATGGAATAATCAAAACTGCAAATTTTTTAACATCACTAAAGGGGTAAGGCAAGGTTGCATCCTGTCTCCACATCTCTTCAGCATATACACTGAACATATCATGAGAGAAGCAGACATAGAAGACATGGGAGTAAATATTGGTGGTAGAAACCTGTCAAATTTACGCTACGCAGATGACACAGGATTACTGGCAGACAACATTACAGGCTCTAGGAGGATCCTGTACAGGGTAGACCGGGTTGGAAAGGCAGCTGGGCTGGACTTAAATTCAAAGAAGACAAAGGTTATGCATGTTGCAGGCAAATATAACACTAGACAGGACCAGATCATGCTAAACCAAGTCCCTCTAGAAAATGTCAAGGACTTTAGATATTTAGGTTCAGTCAAGACACACGATGGAACATGCTCAAAAGACATAAAGATGAGAATTGGAATGGCCAAGAACAGTATGGTTCAATTGAACAATTTGGAAAGACCACAGCATAACAGCAGACCTTAAGATAAAACTCTTAAAATGTCTTGTCTGGCCAGTGATGTTATACGGCTGCGAGGCATGGACAATGAAGAAAGAGGATGAAAGACGAGTGGAAGCAGCAGAGCTGTGGTTTTACCGAAGACTGCTGAGGGTCAAATGGACGGATAGGCGCTCAAATGAAAGCATACTGAATGAGTTGGGTACTACACGCAAGCTTCTAGTACTCATACAACGGAGGAAACTGAAATATGTTGGACACGCAATCCGTAATGAGAGAACAGACTTGATGTCCACTGTCCTCCAAGGTAAAGTGGAAGGAAAGAGAAACAGAGGACGGCCACCTGCATCACTTGCTAGAAACATCACAAACATCAGTGGCAAGAAACTCCAGGAGGTGGTCAGACTTAGCCAAGATCGAGAGTGCTGGAGGCAACTTGTGAGGACATCATGTGCAGCGGCCAACACTGTTCCCGGTGACGCCGACAGGTGAGACAGGTGAGAGCGATGAGACAAAGAAGAATTGAGTACTAACGACTTCAATCTGATCCAAAATCTAAAGATAATAGATTAATACTAATAACTTCTCAGACTTCATCAGCTGTCTCCCCCCCCCCCCCCCCCCCCCCCCCCGATATTGTTTTGTATACTTTGATGGTGAAAGGGAGATGGAAAACTGGTTCTATGGATGGGTGGGGAGAGGGTTGTTTACAGAGAAAGTAGTTACTCCTCCTCCCGCATCTTCAGTACACAAAATACCATCCGTGTATGAAAAAAATATTCTCATTGGAGTTTGCAGGTTACTGGAAACGACATTTCAGTTCCCCTAGGGGACCTTTTTCTAAAGCAGACCAAAATGTCTCATATCTGCAATCTACAAATTTGCTTGAGACAGTATCTCATCATGCAAAGCATGTCAGAGTTGAGTGTCACCATTCTTAAATTGTCAGTATAGTTCATAGTTTCTAGTTTTAATTCCAGCCCCTTCCGGTGTTAGGGAAGCCTACTTGATATGAGATCTGCTGTCACTTTATGATATTAGAAGTGCATCTGATGTCATGATTGGTAAATTCTACGATGTTTCAATTACAGTAATCTGATGATATTGTTTTGTAATTTTACAATGAGCGAATAGCTGTCGATCACTTGGTTTTATACCTTTGACATCTGAATTATACCTGACGATGGTATGATGTGATGTTTTCCTGATGATAACATGATGTCATTTTATGTTTGAATCATACTGGATGCTGATATAAATGTCATGTTGGAATTACACTTGATTTATACATTTATGACGTCTGAATTGTACATGATGTGATGTTAGGTTTGAAGTTTTCCTGATAATAATACGATGATGACATTTTAGGATGGTTGAATCATGCCATGATGCTGATATGATATCATGTTGCAATTACACTTGATTATGACTAAATCTGGTCATCAAAAGCATTACTCTTAATATAAAGTAATTTCATGCTGACATTGACAGTGGCAAGAATCACTTGTGCAGTGCATCTTGCAAACAATATATTAAGAGCTTTATTGTTTTGTTTCAGGGTTCGTATGTCCTTGTCCAACTCTAATGCATTTGCTGATGCCTACAAGTGTACACCGGGAACTCCAATGAATCCTGTGAAGAAGTGTGCTTTGTGGTGATCACATCACCATGTCTCTGTTCAGCGTTGGTTCCTTTTCAACTACACCTTAAAAGCTCTTCTTCAACCAAAACGTAATGGCAGCATCACACTGGGTTAGGCAGTAGAGTAAGCCGAGGAGTGAGCTTTTAATGTTCTTTATGAATTAAGAATCTGAATTAATTAACATGTAAGAACATGCAATTTCTTTAAGCATTACATAATTTGTATTAAATATTTTATACAAAACTGAAAATATTTCTTAAATTAATCTTCAAACAAAATATCATTGAAAGTAACTTGGTTACTATGAATGAAATCTCATGATCATACGATTTCACAAGGAATGAGTAAGCTTTGATGCCATTGTGTACGTCAGATCTCTGAAAACTATGTTCAAGGCTATTGGCGTGTTACAAGTACAAGAGAGCGATCACTTCACATTCTTTCGACCGTCTTGATATACACAAGTCATTGAGCATGTCATTCTCATATCAACAGTTAAAAAGTTGAACATTTCAAGCTCTTTTCATGCAAATGAGGTCACACACACACACACACACACACACAAATGTTTCAGTTTATAATAGAGCCTTAATTCAAGCTCAATAACAGCAAATAAAAAAAAAAAATCCATTGTAAAAAACAAGAAAAAAATAAGCAGAAAGAATTTACAACAGTCCAACACAAAAAAGTATAAAAGTACCGGTATTTGAATAGGGTACTCAATTAGAATATAATTATACACTTTTAGAAAATGTTACAATTTTTTCAGTTGCACGCACGCACGCACACACACACGCACACACACACACATTGTATGAAGTTACACCAGAATATTGCTTGGATGAGTCTTCTGCAACACATATAAGTATGAATCTACATTGGTACATTTTCTTTTCTTTTTAAATCAATTTACATTTACACACACACAGAGAAGTATATATATATATATATATATATATATATATATATATATATATATATATATATATATTCATTCCTGAAACATGTTTCCATGTTAATTTTACATATGTTATGCTTTGTTTCCATTTTCAAAAATTAGTTTGTTTAGAGTTAATACTTGCTGGTTGCTGTTGTAGAGTGCTGTATTTATAAATATTAAAAGTATACAGTGTTTTCTGTATAGCCATTTTCTTATGATTTTAGATAGGTTTTCTTTTTGTACTTATAATAAATTATATGTTGTTTTTCTTCACTGAATGATCCTATGTATGTGTATGGGTTCTAAACTAGATGTTACTTTTCAGAAAAATGTGACTTCCCCCTAAGGAATGAGTGAGTTACTTTTCACCTCACAGAGTTTGCCCCTAGCAGACAAAAGGTAGAGATGTCGGGGGCCGATTTAAGATTTTGGTACTGGAACTCTTCCTGCACATGCTACTGCTCAGACTTGTAAATTCACCTAATCTTGTGATTCTTTTCTTATCAAAACACCCATCCATCCAGTTTACAGATATTTTTTAAGAGGGTAAAAATCTAAAATGCATGTTTTTAAGTTCAATTTCTGCAGCAGACCCGTCAAACCATCCATGAAAGGCATCCCATTACAGGAAATGTTTTTGCTAAAACTGTGATTTGGTACTCCTTGTTTTTCTAAAAATATTGAACCAGAGGAGGTCCTGGTTGTTAAAAATTGCTAAAAATTTTAGTAAAATTGTAAATTTTCTTTTTCTTTTTTCTTCTTTTTTTTAAGAAATTTTTCTTTGAAGAAGAAACCAGAGTGCGTCTTCAAAGTACATCTCTCAGAAAGTGAATACCTGATTTCAAAACGGTGTTCACCAAATGTTCGTCTGGTGGCAAGCACCTCATTCCATGGTAAAAGTCCAAAATGTATGAATCCTATTATCCTTATCTACATATGTATTATTTCAGAGATATACATTAAACTTCGCACCTCAGTATAAGTAGAGATATCGCTTTGTAATATTATATTTGTAGCCATGTGTAAACAGATAAATTTTTCTAGAACATCGACAGATGTGCACTGTTAGCAGACATAATATAGCTGGAGAATACTGATCTGCATGTTCCGGTATTGAGGAGTTTGTGTTAATTCTGATACAAGCTCCATAAGTGGGACATACATTATGATATATTTTCACTATAAACAGTTAATCAGTATTTCAACCAACGG
The DNA here is from genome assembly GCA_030674185.1 of Monoplex corrugatus. NCBI lineage: Eukaryota > Metazoa > Mollusca > Gastropoda > Littorinimorpha > Ranellidae > Monoplex > Monoplex corrugatus. Next base: position 24,488,940 of record JAPXFY010000015.1, read on the forward strand.
TCACTGAAATGTTTATGGCCTACATGGAAATTGGTTGTAATATATTTTACATCTTGCTTCTTCCAACTAGGTTAATTTTTTATTGATAATGTCCCCAAAAGTATCTGGAAATTTAAATGTTTGTATTACTTGGGCAGTTGTTTTACTTGAAATAATATCCACGTTTTCTGTACATATTATTTTGGATTTCCCCCCTTTTTTTCTGGATACATGTATACATGTTGTAATACCCTCACTGTGCTGGAGGTATGTTGCTGCACAGTCTGCAAATCCCATCTTTTGTTGGCGTACATCACTACATGCTGGGTGATGAGCTGCTGAACAAACAAACAAAACAAAACAAAAAATCCTGGATTTATCTGTATTATCTGCATACATGAAAAATATATATATAACTATATGGTGTATATATTTCCTTATTACTGCGCTCAAAATGATAAGCCGAATGATTATTGCATTGTATATACTGTTTTAGAAAACTAAATCCTGGATTGATTTGTATCATCTGTGTACTTATGCAAGTATACAGATAAGTATATCATGTATATTATTGCACTCAAAGTGATAAGCAGAATGATTATTGCACTAAAGATACTGTTTTAGAAAACTTTGTAAACATAGGCAGTTTGTCTATTCTTATTTTCTTGTGGTCCCTTCCTTTTTTTCTTCAAATGCATGTACGCACACTGTTTTGCCCACACTGTGCAGGCGTTATGTTGCTGCACTGTATATATATATACCCCACTTTTGGTGGGTGTGCATGTATGCTGGGTGTTTTTCATTTTTCCATAAGCCACCAGACAGCGACACTTACAGAAACTTTTTTAACATGTCTGTTTAATGTTCTGCATGCTTATGCACACTAAGGGGATTTAGGCACTAACAGTCTGGACACATATTGACCCTGAAGGTTTTTTTTGTTTTTTTTTGAGGCAGGAGATACTTAGATAGATGGGTACCTCCTGCCTGGTGGATAGAATGTGGAGCTTTTTCCAGTCTCCAGCATCATTTGATTCATTGTGTCCAGCAGACCTGTAAATGAAGTCAGTGTCTGATGGGTTATGGAAAAATGAAAACACCCAGCTTACATGCACACCCACTGAAAATGAGGTATGCAGACAGTGCAGCGCATGCAGGGGCAGCTCGCATGTTGACACAGGAAATTGAACGAATCTCTACTTTTTACCCTCCAGACATGAGGACCTGCTTGGGTATCTTACAGCCTGAAGGGTTAATAATGGAGATTTTCCAATGTCCCAGATCATGTCATGTTAAGTGTGCTGCACAGTCTCCATATCCTGTCTTCTGTGGGCATGAGTGTTGGTTTCATTTCTGTAAGCCACTGAACGATGAAATAACAGTATTTTTAATGTGCCTATTTCATGTTCTTTATGCTGACACATGTGAGGGGGGTCTTAGGTGCTGACCTCCCAGGTCAGCATGTGAGCAGACTGTTAATGTCTAACCCCTGTCATGTGCATAAGCTCGCAGAACATGAAATGGACACATTAAAGATCCTGTAGTTGTCCTTTATAATGTCAGTGTTGGGTGGCTTGAGAAAAGTGAAAACATCCAGCATGCATCATTGCATGCACATGGAAAACAAGATATGCAGATTGTAAAAGCACACTAACAGACAGGTCATAACGCATGCATAGATAGAAAATCTCCATCCTTTACCCATCAGTCTGGAAGGTATCCAGTAAGGTTTGATACTACCTGAACAATCATGTCTGGTGGATAAAAACTAGAAATCAATTTTATCTCTTGGGTCAACATACATGCTGCCCTGTTTGTGTACTGCACCGTCTGCATAACCCATCTTGCGTTGATGTGTGCAGGGTGTTTTCATGTTTCTATAAGCCATCAGATGGGACACTGATATGATTCCACACCACTACAGGACCTTTAACATATCCAATTCATATTGTGCATACTTATACACATGACAGGGGTAAACAGGTCTGCTCTCATGCTGACCTGAGATCTTTTGATGTTCCTAAGCATGTTATTTAAGTCTGTCAGTGTTTGGTAGCTTATGGAAACGTAAACACCAGCATGCATGTCCACCAAAGATGACCTGGGAGATAGGAAAAATCTTCACTGTCAAGATGTGTCCACACTTGCTAGTGCATAAATCTGCACAGCTGCAGATCTACACACATGTTGACCTGGTAGATGGGACAAATCTTTACCCCTTACCCAGTACTTGTGCAGACCTGTTAGTCTGCATATCTTGTCATCAGATGGGTGTGTATGTGGGGTGTTTTCATGTTTTTATAAGCCACCAAAAATTGACACGACTTACAGCTTCACTAGCATGCTTATTTCAGTATTTGAGGTTCTATATGCATATATATACAATATATGCATGGTTTCAGAAACAGAAACTCAAATCGTGCACATTATATATTTATATATATGCATATCAAACCTCAAATGCTGAAATAAGCATGCTAGTGATGTTATAAAGTGTAAGTCGTGTCAATTTTTGGTGGCTTATGAAAGCTTGAAAATACCCCACATACACACCCACTGATAACAAGGTATGCAGACTATACATCTCACTAACAGGTCTGCACAAATGCTGGGTAAGGAGTGGAGATTTCTCATCTACTAGGTCAACATATGTGCAGATCTGCTGGTGCACAGCACAGTCTGCTTCTCTCGTCTTTGGACATGCATGCTGGGTGTATATGTTTCCATAAGCTACAAAACACTGACAGACTTAAATCACATGCTTATTTGATGTTGTGCATTCTATACATGGCGGGGGAGAGGGATCTCGCATATTAACATCTGTGCAGATCTAGTGTATTAGTGCATAAACCCCCTTCATGTGTACACACGCACACACAAAAATCAAGAAGGCACGCTACAAAATCATGTCAGTGTCCAGTAAAACGGTGAAAACATCCAGCATGCATGCCAACTAAGGCAGTGTCATTCTGCACAGCAACATTCTGCTATCTTTTTCAATATATTATTGTCTATATATGTGTGCTGTGCTTGTTAAGTGTACAAATAAATTACAATATTATAACAATGACACTGTGTGCGTGTGTGTGTGTGTGTATAAAAGGTTGTTTGTGGGCAATGCCCACAGAAAACAAAATAATGTATTAAAGATCCTGAAGATCCTGTAAGTAGTGTTGATGTAAACGGCTTATAAATTTATAGAAACATGACCTAGTATGCCTGCTAACAGAAGACATGAGTATGCAGCTATGCAGCACCACTTGAGTAAAACAATGCTCGTACACACAGAGAAGAGCCTAGAGACATCATGGACATCATTATGTTTCCCAGGAATGCTTTTAAATGAATATATGCTTGTAACAATGATCAAAGTCTCTACGCATAATGCTGTGGGTGACATTCGAAAGTTACAGTGTAGTGTCATTTAACAGCTATTCAAAACCAGGTAAAAATAAAAGTACTAACAAACAATATCCTGAATATGATGTTTGAATCTTTTCAATTCTTGTTCAAAATATTTTCCGAATAAGGCATGGAAGTCGTTTCCTGATTCAGTCATTCAAATATTCATTAGAAAACTTTTACAGGCAGAGTCTTTCTTTAGCTTGTGCCAAGAGACTACTGGATTTTCCGAAATGAAGTCTACAGAGAAGACTTCTAGCTCAAGCACCAAAAGAAGATACCACTAGTAAAGGTTTTCTCAAAAATTCCAAATAAGACATGACATCAATTATATGTATCTTACATAGCAACTCAAGACTAACAAAATATCCTGATAACAAAGACTGGTAATTTTCATGTGCAGTCAAACAAACAAAATTAATTACAACAAAATTATTAAGTTAAATATACATTATCTACTCTGATATCACATTAGAGTAATAAGCATCAAAATCTGCACAATCATTCCGATGTTGACCTTTCTGATACGATGCTTACCTGAACATGCTCTTCATTCATGATGCCATGAGAGTCCGTTTTTGTGTCATAAGCTGCTGAAATTTCATTTGAAGTCCTTGCAGTTTGTTTTTAAGGTTGGCTACCTCTACAGCAAACACAACTGCTTGTTTAAAGGAACCCTGGCACTGTCGTAAATGGGGGGACACCAACACACCAAACAGAGTTAAAGGATCTTGAAAGTGGCGTGGTTCTTCTGAGTTCTGTTTCTCCTTGATGTACTCATCTGTCACCTTCTGCATACCGACCGTCTCCACTTTGTCACTGGGAGTCCCTTTCTGGTTTTTACGTTGACGGAGGTCATCTGAGTGCTTCGTTTTCTGTCTGTCCACATTTTTTGTTATACCTGCTTGTTTCTCCACAAGACTCATATCTAATCTGGTCCAGGAATGTCCATCACCTTCACCCTCAATTTCTCTGCCCTCATCAGCACCAGATACGTCAACAACTGAAACCGCTTCCATCTCCATTTCATTTTTGGCAAACTGCAAAGCCCCAACATTACGAGTTCCACCCATGGAGTAACGAGCTCGTGACATGCTGAGAAAACCATTGCGCATAACTGCTTCTAATCTTGCTTGACTCTGGTACAGTGATTCAAGTGTATCAAAGAATTCCACAGTCACTTGGTCTAAAGACTCGCAAACACCTGTCAAGTCCAAGTGAGTTTCCATGACTGCTAGCATACCCTGAAACATAATGAACAAAACAAAAAAGTTACAAAATTGTACATGTTTGTGTGTGTGAGAGAGAGAGAGAGAGAGAGTTTTGTGTGTGTGTGTGTGTGTGTGTGTGTGTGTGTGTGTGTGTGTCTGAGTGTGTGTGTGTGTGTGTGTGTATGAGTGTAAGTGCACGTGTACATGTAACTTGTAAGTGTGCATTTGTGTGTCATCTGTGTTTGTGTCTGAAAATTCCTGTTCACAATTTTTCAGGGGGGGGGGGGGGGGGGGGGGGAACACGATTCAGAATCAGTGGCATGGTTGTTCTTTTCTACATCACCATACATGTATCTAATGTGTGTGTATGTGCGTATGTGTGTGTGTTAGAAAGATTGCCTTCTTTCATTTTCTGTCTCATTTTCTATACCACTTTAATGGCCACACAAGCTGATACAGGTTTTACAATGTGATGATGATGATGACAATGATGATAATCTTGATGCTAGTTCCATCTAGAATCGAGACTGCATGACAGAGCTGGAACAATATATTCTGGCATTTAAAGTTGGCTGGACAGATACAGTGTTGGTTACAAAATTTAGCAACACTCTCAATGAAGCATCCTTGAAGTGGATGAAACTTGACTGCGTGGTCCCAGCCTATCAAATGAGCCCATAGCATGCCCGTTGAAGCTGAAAAATCTCAACAATCATTTTTTAACAGACTGATGGGGATCTGAACCCACAACTTTCCAGCTGACAGTCCATTGCACTGACCACTACACCACGGCGACTGGTACAGATATTAATTCAAATGCTTTTTTCAGTACGTTCACCAATTTGTTCACTGCTCATTCATTTCGTAAAATATCTTTTCAGTTTTTGGCTCATTTTTTTCCACATACCCTTGGCTATGGTTTGATGCCATAGTTATTTGATTTGGTTGAAAAATAATATGATTAGAGCTGATATAAAAAAACAAAAATAATGCTTTCGCAACAAACATACATGTACACACTCAGTAGCACAGAAAACCACACAAAAAAAAATGAAATTTGGTTTTTGTATAATAAACATAAAGTGAAAAAGTTTTCTTATATGTGAAAGTTTTTCTATGCAACAGTGTAGCACAGTGGAGGAAGAGACAGAATAGGCTGTTGTTCCGCCATCTTGAATCGCATTATCGGGTTCGTTATTTTTCAATACTGATTAGACTTATACTCAATTCTCTGAACGAAGGGAAAAAACTGCACTTTGACATCTCCATAAGAGGTTGGCCAAGTTTCTAGTGTTATCTCCCATTTTCCCCCCCTGAAATTTCAATGATGAAAATCCACCGTGGCAGACACGCTTATGGGCTTAAAGACATATATATCAAAACGGCCCCATGGTAAACAGCGTAAGCAGGGAAGAGGTTAAAGCTGGGCCAATTTTTCAGAGATTCTCATGACACTTTTTGCCTTTTGTGAAAATGTCAGTCTACTAGGCCTATAGCAGAAGATGCTCTTAGTTTTGTGTTACTGTCAAAAAAAAAAAATTCTGTTTATCATAAAAAAAAGGTTCAAAGGAAAATAAAAAAGAAAATTAGCAACATCCCTGTAACTGATATGCATGTATACAACACGAGAACTGTTCACCAATTTGACTGAATGAAATGGCACTGCTAATTATATAGGCCTATTACCATTCATGAAACTATATTGATCAACAAAACCAACCTGAAAATTACTGTTGAAAACTTCAGCAAAAAGATCAGCATCACAAAAACCAATATGATGGAAGTTGGCAGAACACCTGGCAACCTCAGCATCAACATCAATGGTACTAAAACAAGTAAGTGACTTCAAAGGCTTCAGCAGCATTTCCACAGAATACGAAATATTCAAAAGAGAGAACAAAACTAGTGTCAATAACCTGTTTCCTGACAGGAAAAACTAGTGTCAATAACCTGTTTCTGACAGGACAAACAGTTGAAGTGTTACATCACTCAAGCAGGTGTGATCAAGGAGAATAATTACACACTAATTGTCCAATAAGAGAATAGACAGTATGCAAAGTGTATGCGTTGGTTTAAAAAAAAGCCATGCAAGTTTTGTTACACGATGGTGACACTCTTTCTTCCAAAAAGTGGCGAATGCCACTACATTTAGTAAAAAAGATAATATGATAATGTGGATAGACAGACAAAATAACTTGATCATTCAGTCCCAACAACTTGAACAACACAACAATACACATGCATTACTAAAATAAAGATTTCCAACATCTATTCCTTCACTCATGCCAAAATATTCAGTAATTAATTATTAAGTAAACATGCTCTTTAACTAGTAGTGTATTTAATTACTGGGGTACTTAACACGTGGTGTCGTCGGGTACACCAAAAAGCTAACTAAACTAAAACAAGTAGGCCTATAACGTTTTTTTCCCCCCCTATAATGTACAACAAGAAATATTTTTCAACTATTCCATTTGAGGTCCATGGTATCAAACTTCCATCATCCACGGACCAACGAAACAGGCATATGTGTCAGGTAGCGGGTAGTAGATGGTGAGTGTCTTGATCTCCAAGCCCTAGCCCAGTAAGTGCACACTATCTTGTCTGATGTCTTTGGTCAGCCCAGCAATCCTACCACTTCAAATCAAATACATTTGCACATCAGTGCATTAAAGTCTGGTTTTAATTATTCAATCTCGCATGCCCATGAAAAATTGTCTGTGGGGCACACACATTTAACCTTCATAGTGTCGGTATGCAGCAGGCGACAATCCACAACCCCCTTGGTGTCAAAGTAACAAAATGAACAGTCCAACTCAGAAAAAAATTTGGTCCGTCTGCCACAATATCAGATTATTACACACACACACACACACACACACACACACACACACACACACACATACACGCACACACACACACACATACACACACACACACAACAGCAGAGCAATGTCTCCTTTTTCAGAAACTACACAAAACACTTTCACTTTGGCCTGTGTAGCACTTTTCATATGACACTTTCAATCTCAGCAATGGACGTGTCCAACTACACAGAAGCAGCAATAGACAATGGAGACATGATGAAGGGTTCTTTTCACAATGACAATGACTACAGCAGCAACACAGAAGCACAGATGAATCTTATCTTGCTTTCTCCCCACACACTGGTTGGATCAGCATTACACATCAGCTCCAGATTGCAAAACCGATGCCAGAGCAAACTACATATATCTTAGATACATAATACAACAGTATTCTTAACTGGATGAGGAAACTGTTCCTAATCCAATCAGTATCTTTACTTATCAGCAGCAGAAGCCTTTCAAATCTCAAGCAGACTAATTTTACTGGGCTGGTTTCCCACTGGTGAATTCTGATGCCACCAAAATTAGAAGTGATACCAAAAGTAGCGCAATGATCCTACTTTCATTTATTTGCCGGGCTTACTAATTTTTTTAGGCCTACAGTTTCATGCCAATAATGAACTAAGTTTCTGAACTTTAATTTCTATTCAAAACCATGGCTGAGAATACTATTTCATATGACAAATTATTACCTAACTATATTCAGCTGCATTTGGCCAGAATTCCAAACTGAACAGCAACAAGGGTAGACAATTTAATAACTGCTTCTCAAACTGAAACTAGGTGAATACGACAATCAGAAAGCAGAATTTAATAACATCAGCTATCAATTTGCCCTACTCCTGAGTCACCCTCACCATCCTTACTGAAACATAAGCCAAGCTTGTCAGTTCCTTTTTGAAGTTTTTCATACTCACCCTAACATACCAGTTCCTGACCAGGAACTTGACCAAGCCCCAAGAACATAAAATTACCACATGTGAGATGCAGTGTCCAAGAAGAACTGTCAGCTAGACTAGACGTGACATGATCAGAAACACCAAGATAATAGAAATGGCAGGAACAGTCCACCACCATATTCATCAACAAAGTTTTTAAGCGATCATTTGACCACAATGCAACCCAAACAGCTGGCTTAACAACAATATACTGACCTATGACTAAAAAAAAAAATGGTTTTAAAGCAAGAGAGGAGATCATGGAAAACCTGGAACCATTCCAGGCTTGATTGATACCTACACATATCAATAACAACTTTAGGCACATCCTAGTAACTAACATACCTTCAGACCAAAATCCATAGTAAGGAGGAAAACACAAGTTTTTCTTTTTTGCATTTTTTTTAGAGTGAAACTTAGTTTACTGATGATGTTTATTTAGTACATTCATTAACCTTTACAATGCCAAGGACTAAATATGTCCGCATGTGTACCGCACACCACATCAGGAATTTTTCTAACTCCATTGTTAAGTTATTGGTGGATCCATGGATGGAAACAGCAGTTGATGGAGAACCCCTCGAAGATGTACAACACTTCAAATACCTTGGGTCATACAAGTCAGCTGATGTCACATGTAGCAAAGACATCAAAGCAAGAACTGCCCAAGCCAAACAAAGAATGGTCCATCTAACATTTGGAAAGACATATTTAGGAAACTTAAAATATTGCTAACACTAATTTGGCCTGTCATGTTATACGGAAGTGAAGGATGGAGAATCAAAAGTGCTGAGATGTGGTTCTACAGAAGACTCCTAAGAATAAGCTGGACTGAAAGACAAACAAACCAAAGCACTATGGAAGAACTGAACAAACCACCTGAACTTTTAGGCCTGGTTAAGAAAATGAAAATGAAATACTTTGGACATGCTATATGAGACATCAGAGCTGCTATGTAATGAAGACTGTGACCCAGGGCAAAATGCAGGGCAAGAGACAACAAGGAAGACCATCGACTTCCTATGTACAGAACACAACCAAGTGGACGAAGTAACCTAAAGATGAAATCTACATGACTGTAGACAGAAGGGGATGGAGAGCTGACGGGGCATGCATCAGCAGCTATCATCAAGAATGATATCACCAACAGGTTTATTGTTGGGCTGGGGAACCCCAATTCATACAAATCACAAAGCTTTGACCATCTACATGACTTATGGCAAGTCATGCATGAAGCCAGGAGTCAATCACACTTTCCAATGGTCACTGCACTACAATTTTTTGTGAGTTGACTCCTTCAGAAACTTTGACCTTGCTTTCCAAAATGGCTGATGATAAAGCTTGAACTGCGCCAAGTGCTGTAAGAAAGGCAGCGTGTTGCCACAGATTTTAGCTTTTTCATTACAGCAGAATGAGCAGATGTTGACCAAGCTTTACATAATCTGTGATTGACCCAGACTTCGAACTGGACAACTGCTAGTGTATGAGTCAGCCACTGAGGAGTACAGTTGTGAGGAGGGTGGAGCATTGTTTACGTCGGGCAGTAGTTTTTAGCAGTGAGCCAGCACATCTGCATGGCTCAGGTGGAATGGTGGAGTGCGTGGCTAGTACAAAGACAAAACTTCAGTGCAACAAGTGGGGATAAGCACTGTGTTGCTGTACAAAAGTATGTTTGTCAAGGTTTCTGTCTGAATTTTTATGGAAATAAAAAGAAATGGGTTGGCGTGGCAGTGAGAGAGAGAGTGTGTGTTTGTGTGTGTGTGTGTGTGTGTGTGTGTGTGTGTGTGTGTGTGTGTGTGTGTGTGTGTGTGTGTGTGTGTGCGCGTGCATCCATGCGTGTGTGTGTGTGTGTTCAGTTCTTTATAAAAAATATACACATAGGTGAAGAGATATAATAATATATTTCCGTTACTTTTATGTATTTTTAGGTGGACGTTTTGGTTTCTTATACAAGTTATAGGCCTACGACTAATCCAGAATGTTTTTGGTTTTTTTAACAAGAAATTGTGCAAAATTTACATCAATTTTATGGACCATTCTTCACAAACCAAATTGTCAAATACACTTTACACTATCATGAATGGATAATCTGTTCAATTTTTTATGATTACCTTACTCACGCTTACTGAGACAGAGATCGCTTGGCATGAGGCATACGCAAGGGGAAAAAAGCTTGGCTCCGAAGGGGTTAAGGATTAACGATCTGTTCTTTTGTTTTGGGCTTGAGTCTGAGAGTGGGAAGTTTCAGTTTCAGTTTATCAAGATGACGTCTCCGCGCTCGGAATGGATTCCATATGCACTAACGTCGCAGGTGCCATTTGTATGGTGATCATGGCACAAGCCTTCAGCCTACACATAAACCCATGAGCTGCCCAGGTGCTAAGGCCCTACCTAGACTAGAGTATATGTCTAGTGATGGGAATCGAATGTGTTCAATAAATAATATTTAATATTATATTAAATTTGACAAAACGGCGTGAAAGGCACCTTGACGTTACAAGGAATTGCTCCATTTCACACCTTTCAGCTCGCTGCTGACCGTCAACTCTCTCCCCGCGACACTCATGATGGTATAGGAACTGAGAAAGGTCTATGTATCAGCACAAGTGACGAAACAAAAACTAAAAGGTCACGAAGTGGCAGCGGGAATCATGACACATCGAGGATGTCAGTCCGATCAAGAATTTGATCATTTAAAACAAGAATTTCGCTAGCAATGCTGCCAGATTCTGATCATGAACTATCATTCCTAATAGCGCATACTTCATCTGCATTAATCACAAAATGCGCAAGCACACTCACCTATCCACGTGGTTGTGGTTGTTGTAGGATAGAATCGTCCCAATCACAATGCAGCCTCCTTTCGCTGAGAAAATAGTTATTATAAAAGAACAAACTGAAACCACTTGCAACGATCTTTTAGTTAAATTTTGTCATCTGAAACAAATTTTAAATAAATTGCAGAAAAAAGGAAAGAAATGTCTTTCATAAAATGTGATTAAGTTTGCGGTTTTGTCTAAGGTTCGCGCATTTTCGTTTTGTTTTTGTCCTTTTTCAGGGGCTATTTTCGATTCCTCTTTTGGGTATACAAATCAAGGACAGTCACTCTCAACGTACATCTTTTTGCAGGCAAGTTGTTAGGGTAAGCAAGTAATGTGTTATTTTTTGATTACTACGAGTCAAACGTAGCTCTTGTATATAATATCTGACAAAAGGTTAGTGGACGGGCCACTGTCTGGAACTACAGTACCGTACAAATGAACAGCATCTACACACATTACTTGTGATTTTGCCATCTGTCGATCTGTGTTGAAATCGCGCGCGAAGTTTATTTCATCAAATGATCTACATCATCCATGATCATGTACTCATTCTAGCGAATCGGTAATCCGTACACACACTGTAGGACCTAACTCAAAGAGTGTGACTTAGCTGATGACAAACCTCTGATTACCAGTGTGATAAAAACAAAAAAACTAGACTGATGACACTACTGTCAGCCACAACATACCTGATACTAGTGATAGTGATAGGTAGATCTAGGCCCTATGTTACAAAAAATTTCAAATATTTTTTATTAAATATGCAATTACCATCATTGAAAAGAGCAAAAAAAAGAACTTTAAAATGGTATTAAAAGTTCTTCGGTTGATTGTCTGTGACGAAAGTTACGATTTTTTTAATAATTAAATTTTCGACGTTTTCCATCATTGGATTACATAGCAAAAACTGTGACCGCGTGTGTGCCGTTTCATCACAAAAAGCACCATAACTTTGGAACGACTGAACCGATTGAAAAAAATCAAATATCAGTAGAAAGGTCTTTGTTTAGCCAAGATGATTAAGACCTTCATGAATCTCTGAGTCCATGCATTATTTAACAATTAATTCATTAATTGCCTTAACTGGCTGAAGCGAAGATCAACTGAGATTCCTAAAATCTTTACAGTTTCCAAAATCATCAAATTTCTGACTTGAAAATTGTTGAGTAAAGCCTCAAGATAATTATCATGATAAATTACAACAGTTATTCAATACCATTAGGCTCAATCTCTATGTAATAATCAATTAATTACAGTTTTTCATGAAAAACCGCCTTTAAACAAGAAGTTGTCAACCTGTGCATTTTTATTTTTTATTATGTATTTACTCATGGTTTATATATATGTTTTTAATTATAAATAATATGTGTGTGTATTATTATATATCATATATATGTGTGTATAGATGTATGTAAGTATATTCATATTGATTAACTCAAATAAAAAAAAAATTGTGAGCCTGTGATGGTAGTATAAATACCCTTAAAAAAGAAATGAAAATTGAATATTTCACTGAAAAGACGTCTCAAGTTTCCTGGTAACTTAGAAATTGAGTCTTTATCAAGACTAAGAGATTACAGATTAATTACTAATTAAGCTGTTCTGAGGGGTAGAACAGATTCACAGACTGAATTGGTTTATAACTTGCTGTTCTGGAAATTTCATCTTGCAATTTTGATTTAAAAATTCTGCTGGTAGTAAGGACAGTGTTTCTTTTCAATTATTTACCCTAACAAGCAAACTTTTTTGAAAAAGTTGTAATTTTTTTCCTTGCATAAACACACACTTTCTCATAAGCTGTCATACAACATGAAAGATAATGTGTTATGTATGTAAATATCTGTGTGGGTGTATGTGTTATAAGTGTACATATGCATATATGTATGTATGTGTATACTTGTATATATTATATATATATGTGTGTGTATATATATATATATATATATATATATATATATATATATATATATATATATATATATACATACATATATATATATACATACATATATATATATACATATAAGTATCAGTATGTGTAAACACACACACACACACACACAACACACACACACACACACACACACACACACACACATATATTTATGTAAATATCTATATGTATATCACTCAAAAAACAAAATTAAATGCAAACAAAAAACACAAAGACTGACCCATAATGCTACATCAAAATAAATCCACAGAACAGGTAACAAGATGAAAAGGGCATTAGCAGAAATATATCATAACATACATGCACAAACACCAGGTATAAGAATAAGCTGTACTGCAAAAACAAAAAACTTCTGAAACACATTTACTTGAGTTACAACTTACATACAAATAGTCCACACATACCAAAAACAAAAAACAAAACAAAAAAGCACGGAATCCGTAGTCACATTTGATTTACAGCTTGCCAAATGAAGAAATCACAAAAATGTGCAGACATTCTAAGAATGGAATCATGAAAGTCATCTGTGTAAAAACCAAATATGTCAAATGCAAATCTAAACTGTAACAAAAATGGAAAAAACAAAAGATTATACATGAAGGGTATCCAATTCCAAGTGTTACTACCTAGATGCACCCCAGTCCCCTTAAACTAGTTAAAGTGTACACACTTGACAGGAAGGCTTCTCTTGACATCATTTTGCTGTCCATCACTCCCAATAATTTTTTGCTAAATACATGCAGCATACAAATTACAAGTCACTGTTCTTCTCAGTACAACCATGCCATTTCCTTCTCTCCATCCGATACAGTGATGAAAACGACTGCTCCACATCATTTAGTTCATATGAAAGGCTACTAATACTATGTATCCCAGACTGCTCCACATCATTTAGTTCATATGAAAGGCTACTAATACTATGTATCCCTGATGATTATTATTGGCATTATCATTATTAGTGTTTAAAGCCCAACCCACTACTCAGAGCTATGTCGAGGGTACAACCATCTCAAGTGAAACACACGTGTAAACATGTAAAGGACCATGCAAAAAACAAACACGGAAAAGAAAATTAAGTAGTAAGTACACATATCAGGGCATTCACACAAATAATCAAATAATATACCCTTGGCATTGGCAACCCCACCCAGATCATCACCAGAACGATTGGGGGGGGGGGGGGGGGGCATTAGCACATAAATACACAAAAGCATTCATGTGTGTAAAAACTGGCAAATATCTGATATTGCCAATGCCATTAAGCAGTTCACATTTACTTACAGCTAAAAAATACAATTCATTAATTATGTATCCTATTATCAATTCAAAGAGGCTTTATGGAAAATTTACCAGAGGTGAATGGATCAGCAAGACAGAAAATGAAAAAGGAAGATATGACAAAGGACAAAATCAAGGCAAAGAAAAAGAGAATGACAGGAAAGGAAATTTCTACCACAGATTTTCCAGAAGAAGGAGATATACTGAAACAGCCCTTGACAGTAACACCAACATAATACTACATACCTGTCATTTGTTCACTTGTTATCCTATGAAGCAAAATACAACACCAAGATGGCAAATAGGACCCCTATATATTCTTCTCAACTTTACTTTTTCAGCATTATGATTCACGTTAAATAATGTACATGAAAGTATGCATTGTCAGTACACACACACACACACACACACACACACACACACACACACACACACACACACACACACACACACACACACACACACACACACACACACACACACACACACATGAGGTAACAAAATCTCTTGGTATTTCTTTACAAAACAAAAACACTAATTGAGTAATTCAGAAAAAAATCTGCCATGGAATGTATGGTTTATGAACTAAACCATGTAAAATGCTGTGGTGTGCATATAATAATAATAATAATAAATGGTTATTTATGAGCGCTTTCCACTTGCACAAAGCGCTTTACAACAACAATAAAAGTAAAACAAACACACGAACTCACAGACACACACCAACACACACACAAACACGCACAGACACACACACACAAACCACACACACACCACGCACGCACGCACGCACACAAACACACACGCGCACGCATTTACACCCAAAAACACGCACATCAAAAATACAGAGCGGCAGGAAGAGGGTCTACAAGAAATGTTGCTGGAAGAGAAAAGTCTTCAGACTAGTTTTAAAGGAGGGAAATGAAGGGCTGTGACGGAGATTGTGAGGCAAGGAGTTCCACATCTGCACAGCAGATGATGAAAAAGCTCGACCACCATGCCTCTCTCGTTTATATTTTGGAACGCGGAATGTTCTATCATCGGTAGCAGAGTGAAGAGATCTGGGTGGTACATAGATCGTAAAGATGTCAGAAAGGTATTTAGGCGCAGTGCCAATTATGACTTGGTAGCAGAGACAAGAAGCTTTGTATTTGATTCTTTGTTCAATAGGTAACCAGTGTAACTCTCGTAGAAGGGGTGTACAATGTGCCGATCTTTTTGCTTTGCACACTATTTTGGCTGCTGAGTTCTGTACTTGTTGTAGTGGTCTGATCAGGGTATGTGGAGAACCGACAAGAAGAGAATTGCAATAGTCTAGTCTAGATAGTACACAAGAACTGACAAGTGTTTTTGTTGCATCAACTGTGAGGTAGCGACGTATAGAGCTGATGCGTCTGAGTTCATGGTAGGCTACTTGACAGGTTTTACTGATATGATGTTTCATGGACATCTCTTTATCAAGGAAAAAGCCAAGGTCACGTACATTGTCTGAAAATGAGACGGGCGTATTTCCTAGGTCAAAAGTAGGAGGTAGGGAAGTGGCATCAACTGATGGAGGAAGGAGTCTAAGAGCTTCAGTCTTGTCATCATTTAGTTCCAGTTTGTTTTCGGTCATCCAATTTTTAACTTCTGTGACACTATCTTGGAGAGATTGAATAAGATTATCGTAGTTTGGACTGTATATGGACTGTTTTTATGGCAGTGCAGCCAGGAGTTACTTAAATGTTACCAAGCATAGCTGAAGCATGTGGACACCAGACCTTGTAATGTAGCAAAGGAGAATAGGAAGACAGAACAGTATTTGATTTTGTATGTCCTGTCTGGTTATGCTGTGGCTGATGCATCAGTTCTATATCAGACAGGCAGGAGTGAAATGGGTATGTTGTGCCAGATGGTAATAATAGTACAGAATTGAAATGGATTCATGACAAGACAAGGTCTCCAAATATAACATCACAAGCCAGAGAAAATTTTGGAATGTCATAGTCCACTGCATTATCATACGATTCTTCACTTGACCAATAAGCCACAACATACACTAGATCTAGATTCCGTTTTTTCATTTTTTCTATTTTTCCAAACTACATAACTGGATTCTTTTAAACTTACCTAGTCGTGCGAGTTTTAATCTTATCCAATCTGACAATCTAAAGTCCAGAAGTCTAGAAGCTGATGATGAGGGGTAGCAGACCTTTGAAGTTTGACTGCCCATTGCCGCAGTTTGCCGAGTCATCTACTAGATCTAGACTGACAACCAGCGTCAAACTGAAGCTTGTATTTCGAGTTAATCTTAAAATTTGTACACCAAATTTTACACATTAAGTTACAAATGCATTATCTTATGTGTCGTGAAAAATGAAGTTTTAACTCCAATAGGTTCAGCTGGTATGACCAAAAGAAAACGGTGAATCGACACAGATAAGCCTGACGGCCGTTGTAACAACAGCCACCGAAGGCAATAACAACAGTCACCACACCCACTATCTGTAATATGGCGTAAAACGGTTTAATAAAATAATATCTGCACCAAATTTTACACATAAGTAGGAAAATGCATGTTCTTATTGGTGGTCACTTTATTTGACACTAACAATCATACCCGTAAGTTTGGGAGATACGGCCGCACACACCACAAGTCACACCACTACTGCCACATCAGCAAATCAGAGGAAGCTCGTGAAAATGACCAGGTCATCATGGGAAAAGTATGGACTTCGGTATTCAGATCGGTAATTATCGGACACATGAAATGATGAATACATTAACGAAAAAAACAGCGATTGTTTGCCTACCCTCTCACATGTGCCGCCACGCCGGTAACAGTCTTCCGCTACAGTTTTCACGCACGCTTAATCGCCGATTGTGACATACCTAGACACCATAACCGTTGATAACCATGGTCACGATGGTGAGATGATGGTCAGGCACCAGTTCGTTGATGCAGCAGCATCACCTATTCTGTTTGATTCTGCAAACAGAATCCTTTCAGAATGTAAGCGATTTCAAAATTTTCAATGAAGTGTTTATTGCATGACTTGCAAATTTGGTTTATCTGTCATTGAACTGTCAGGTGTATCATTGTTAGCAACTCCCCCTGCCCCAAATCTGAAAAGGGATTTAACAAGATCTTCTTCGTGTTTTACTCTGAACACAATCCCACTGAAATGAAAGATGTGAAAATGCACAGAACTAAAAATTAAAATGACAGGTGTGAATGCATACATAGTAATAGTTTAAATGAAGAGATCACTGATCAGTCTCATTGTGTAGTTTTCCCTGGGCTAGTTTAAATTAAGAGATCATTCTCATCATTTAGTCTTCTTTGGGTGAAACATCAGGTGCTATATTGTTGAGTTTGAACATGAGCCTGTTCTACATCTAGTGGTTACATGCTTTAGCTTGGGTGTCTAAAAATGGCACCTGCGTCCATTCTTTAGTAATAATAGTATTGTCCACCTGTTCTGCTACCTCATTCAACATTTCCTTGAACAAAGATGCAGCAGTTTTGGCATGGCCATTAGACTTTATGACATGACTACACTGTCTGAATTTCCAACTGTTGCCATCAGATTATTGTAAGGACTTGTGTGCTGTTGGATGGTCTTGCAGAATTATTCCATTGATGACATGATCAGAACAAGAGATCTTTAACCACTTGAGTGCCAACTTTTTTTTACATCAAGTGTTTTCCATGTGCCTGGGAAAAAACGTTGCATCACTACCATGTACATTAAAACTGTTGCTTCCATATTTATGGGAATCTATGCATGGAATTACACAGAATGGTGCATTAGGTATGACTAAATGTATTTTCAGATGATTCATGTGTTAATTTCTTGAAATTACTACATGTTTGTAATATTTTGTGGAAATTCCTGTAAAAAACTCATAACTGCTCTTGATAGAAACCAAAAAACAAAGGAAAAAATAGAAGATACGACCCTCCTGATGAAATCTGAAAGTATTCAGACTTTGGCTGACCTCTTACTGACAGATCACCGACAGCTGACGAGCTACAAATAGCCACAGTGTGCTAGTGCACTGAGTGGCTTGACCCATCAAGTCCTGGGCTGCCCCATATCCCCCCCCCCCCCCCCCCATCTCCCACTCACTGACTCCATCACCCAAGTCTTCCCCTTGCCACTTCAAATACTACTCATTGACAGTGTGGCTTATATAATTCTACAATGTGGTCCTGCCAGTGTGGCTTATATAATTCTACAATGTGGTCCTGCCTCTCAGTCTCAGTACAGTGTAAAGTGTTGGCTAGCTGCCAGTATTGCCTGTGGCCACAAACCCTGTGTGTCACATGCTCGGAAAATCAATACTTTTGGTTTTGAGTCTGTCTGCTTTATATTTCATACCAACAGCAAGTAACCACTGCTGTTTTCAACCTCTTCTTGTGTCAGAATTGTCTTCTGAATCACCCTACAGTCATTTATAAGTTCTTGACTCAACTCACATGCTTTCAAAGGCTGAAAACATGCAGCATTGCAAAACAGTCCTGGTGTCAGCATTTTGCTAAAAACCAGTTTCTCTTTTCAGATAAATAAAACCAATCTGCTGAGGATTGCATAGGTCAAAAAGTCATGTAAGGGAAGCCAGTCACTTTTATGAACCCTCTCTGAGACTGACAACATGAGTCAGAGCTTCTCTCCCATTTACATTAGGCTGAAATGTGCGTCAAACTACCTCCGTAAATTTTACGTATGTACTAATGTAGGCACCAGAGAAGGCTCAGAGAGCTCTGTAAATTTTACAGATATGGCACTTAAGAGGTTAATAGTCTTTGCCTGGATCTACCTCTTAAGTAGCTGCCTTTGTATCAATTACCACCAGTTTTAAAGGACTCGCACAACATCACAGTGATTGATTTGATAACTCTTTCACTTCAGTGCTAAGTGCAAGCACCACTTGACCAACTGATTTAGAGAGAGGTCAGAATTTTCTTAGTTTTTTTTTTTTCATATTGTATCATTGTATGAGTTATGGTTCATCTGTTTTTAAATATGCTTACGTTATATGTGTAGATCTAGATCAGTAAGACGGGTTCAGTGGGACCTAATGCTTTTGTCTTTCAGTATTAAAGTGTTTTGAAGTTTGATGATATCAAACTGTTTGAATAACATCTGAAGTCCACCAGCATGACAACAGTCAATTCTGTGTTAAGATCAATGGTTTTCTTACTTGTCGTACATGTACTTATAACACTGTTATATCTCCCTTGATTTTCATTGTAGGCTGACTCCACTGTAATTAGAAACCCAGGACAACCTGAAATTTTTCATTGGCAGTGTAGTGTAAGGAACAATTTTCAAATGTTTATAAATCTTTGAAAATAAATAAATGCAAGTTATACAATCTAATGCTGTTCTTTTGTCAGTTTGTGTCTTGAAAAAGACCCATCATTTTATAGACAAAGATTAGTCGTATCTGTACCTGTGCTCCGTGGGTCAGAAAAGACCCATGCTTTTCATAGCAATCCAGCATGATCATAATCTTTTGTTTTGTGGGTCAAAACGGAGTTATAGACCTGTATAGTTGTGGAAGTTTTGACTCACGAAGTATGACAAGACTTACTCAGAGATGCGTTACTTATTCACTGCCCAATATGCCATTGGCATGGAGGGCAGCAACGAAGATTCTCCGCTTCTTTCTGTTCTGGGCCAGCCTCTGTACAGTATCCAAAGTGTGTTTCAGGGTCTTCATTAAATTACAAAGGTCTCCATCTGTCGTTCATCACCAGGTGTTCTTGTTTCTTTTTTTCTCACATCTTCTGGTGTCCATTGAAGGGCAATCCAGAGGAAATTATTAATTTCTTTTCAGACAGTGTGTTATGGAGTATAACTCTTGATGTCTCTTGACATGATATACTGATTCTGTGGATTTTTTTTCAAAACCATTTGTCATAATTACATTTACCTCTAGATGATCTAACCTTTCTTCAAAGTCACAGGGAGTGAGCCCCCTTGGAAAACATCTTAAGCATTTTCATACACATCTGATAGTCTTTAACAAGTTCAGTTGCAAACTAAGATGGTAAAACAGTGATGATCAGGGAGAAGGAATAGGCATTGCCTTTGACCTTGCTTCCCTGTAACTGATCAGTTTATGGGAACACCTTAACTTTAAAGAAATATTGTTTTAAGGTAACAAATTTCGCAACAATCTTGTTTTCTGTGGTTCAGATGGCTGATGATCAACTGCAGTTAGAGGTGGACTGGTGTCTTGCCAGGCTGGAGGAGAAACTGGCGGGCATGGATCCATACAGTCGACCTGGTCAGTAGAGCATTTTTGTAGCTCCATACTTCTTGCAGTTTCAGTTTTTGTGTCTGCTGTCTGTACACTATTACAATGTATGTCATATTTCAAGTTTTACAGTTTAATGTAAATATTGTTTGATACTTTAATTCCTTCACAGTTTTCTTGTTGAGCAGATTTTTGATTTTTGACTTGAATTTTTTTGAATGAACCCTTTTAAATAGAATTATGCGAAAACAATTTATGTATAATCTTTGAACAATTTAATCAGTGAACAGTTCGTTTTCTGTTAATTCGTCAGTCACTTGCATTGTTTGCTGTTTTATAGCATCACATCATCTCGATGACTATCTACCTATTGAAATATAAACTTTCTCTTACGTATTCCATATCTGTATATTTACAGCTCAGGAAGCAGCCAAGGTTCATCGTATTTTGAAGAGCAGCAAAGCTCCAGTGATAAAAAAGCGACAGGCCATGCGTAACATGTTTGGGGATTACAGGGCTAAAATGAAAGCCATGGAGAAGAAAAGTTCAGCAGGTGAGTTTGCATGTGTTGTGCATACATGCTTGCATTCTGTTGGTGTTCAGGGTTTGTGTCTATAAACACTGAATATCTTAAGTACCTGACATTTGAAAATGAAAATGTTTGCATCTTATGGGTGCATGTATTGTGTGCACAATCAGTCTGACACACTCTGTCCAAGTCATTAGTTTTTAAGAGGCATGCATTCCTTTGATCCCATCTCATATTTTTCACCAAATCAAGGACAGGATGAACCTTTTTGGGACTCATAGGGAGGACTTACAGAAATCGTTTTGTGTTAATTCTTTCCTTATTCTGCCATATATGCTTACAAATGGAAATAAAATGGTTATCTTGCAGAATCTGTTTGGTTTTAAACATACATAGAGCTTTTGATTCTTTTGTAAGAGAACACTGTGAAGACATCAGACACACAAATACTTTGAGAAACGATACAGGATCCCGATCGAGCCACAAAAACTAATGCCTCCAGAAGAGAAGCACAGAAAGTCTTTGAGAATAATGCAATAAAACCAATTCATTGCTTAGAAGTAATCATCTTGACTTATCTTTCCTTTTGATTTGAAACATTCTTCGATTACTGGTCATCATCCATATTGAGCCATGCACATTCACACGTATATACTTCTTGCTGTATAGCATTTCTGTACCATCCACAAACAATCAATAAAAGATTTTGGATAAATTCATGTAGAATATCAAAAGAATTTTTTGCTGACAGCTTGATTGCTTTTTTACAATCACTGTGAATCATGGCGTGGGCCATTTCCAATTGTACAGAATGTCATGGAAGTATGATGGATACCCGTTAAAGTTAAATTGATGAGGCCCTGAAGATTAAACAGATGATGCAAATCTAGTCTGTCCATAAAGTATCCACAAAACTAATTATTTTTACCTGGTGACAAAGTTTTTAAAATTTAATCATGTTCAGTTGAATGTGAAAATTAATGACTCCTCAGAATCATTTTGGAGAAATTATCCTGAAATTTTGAGCCAACATTTGGATTATGAAAAAGGCAAATGTGTGTTCATGTTTGAAATGTGCTGTTTGTCTCGACCAGTGTTGAGTGCTGTATATATGTGATGTAACTGTCTGATACATTCTGTTCACAGCCTTGAAGAAATCCAAACTTGTTCCAGTCAAAGAACCATCCAGTGACTCCAGATTTTTACGTCGCAGCACAGGGGCACAACTTGCACACGATGATATTAAGAAGTCTGTCACTTCAGCCACAGACGATTTTCACCAGCTCTGTGTCAACAGTAGTGAACAACAGAAAGACACTCAAGCTGCATGTGCAACAGAAAGTGACACAACAGTGTGTAAAACCTCTTCAGATGTGCCTTCATCAGAAGCTGAATTCAAGTTTAATTTTGATGGGACTGAGTGTGCCACAGGAGATGATGTTTCTTTGTCCAGTAACAGTGGCAGAGCTTTTCATCACAATTATTTTGTGATAAAGCCATCTGGTGAAGAGTTTCGCTTCAACTTCACAATAAATGAACAAGAGATGTAAAAGGTCAATTGGGTCTGCTGTTGTTCAGCTGATGAACATGGGTAAAAGTAAAACATAGTGTGGAGTTATTTGCTAAGAATATGCGCATATTTCATGCACTGCTGAGAAAAATGTTTTAATTGGATAAGAGCCACATCACATGATTATACATTTTGAGAGTTTAATGCAATGGTTCTGAAATGCACAAGAAGTAGATTCCGACATAAAATACCTTAATAATTTCACTACTGGAGAGATGTGAGAAAGCTGTAACTGGTTTAGCCTTATAGCATTACTGTATTCAGCAGGTAGAACATTGGGGTAGAATGACTGATTTAATATTGATGTTGTGACTGGTAAGATATTTGACAGGAAAGTTAATAACAATAATAATAACAGTTACATTAATTATTTTGTAACAAAACTTGTGAATTCAAATCAAAGTGCACTCAAACACCAGACATATGAATGCAATCAATGCAGACTACATACAGTATATACACACAAAAAAGACCTACACAAACTGATTTATCGATTGTTCATGAATCCTTGAAACATTTTTCTTTAGTGTTCATTAATAAATGTATTTGGATTCTTTGAACTTAAGCTTTTTTTGAAAAAAATTTTTCCAAATGCATAATTCACAAAGACTTGAACTAAAACAAAAGGGATTCTAATGCAGGAACCAGAAGAACAAGAAAACCAATATAAGCACGTATAAAACAAAACAAAACAAAACAAGCGCAAATTTTCGGCCAACTAGCCTTTGTCAAGCGCAAACGCACGGTCACAAACAGATCACAACCACCAAACAATGGATAATAAAAACGGGACTAAAAACTTCCCTGCCACCTCGTCCAGTGGGTAAGAAGGGGACCAAATGGAATGCCCATGTCTTTTGGTTTTCTTGTTCTTCTGGTTCCTGTTTGCTTGGGCGCGGGCAGTCACACTTGTTTTGGTTCTAATGCAGTTTTTTTTTCTTCTCTCTACATCTTGTCAGTATTCAGTGTTCAGCTTATACATAAGATTTTTGCCTTGCAAATGACAAATTGCAAAGTACTTCAATGTTTAATCTTTTTAAAAAAGGGAGATGGTATTTTGATTCTGTCAGCATGCAGTGTTAATACTACTTCAGAATGTTTGGAATCTTTCAGTGGATGGATTTTCTTTACCAAGTTTGATTCATAGGTTCCCTGTAGAGAGTTGTTGTGAATGGAAATGTCTGTAAATGTAGCTATGGTGGTCCACCATTTGGACCAAGATAGTCTGGAATATGAAGATAATTACTGAGGGTGACTGATGGTGGCTTGTAAATAAATTTTGGGAAAGGCATGGTCATGGTATATTGTTTCTTTTCTTTTTGTATCTATTGTTTTTGTTAACCTAGTTTTAACTCTAGAATTGTAAATTATACATTAGCTCAAAAACTGTTTCGCATGCATACATGCATTGGTACAACTGTATGGAAAAATCACACAGGCTGAAAGTTGTCAATTTTGACGTTCAAAATGATGGTGAAATAAAGTATCTCTTCAGCAAATTCCAAAAATACCATACCGACAAAGTTCCAAAATGTTAACTTTCCACAAGCTTTCAATCTCATCAAAAGATCTCTACTGGACAGAACAAGATTTCCTTGTAAAGATCATTAGAAGATTGAAATTACTGTATAGCTATGAAAATTCCTGCATTAACCATGTAAATGGCAATCTGAATTGAAGTGATCGTTCGTGTCCTGACAGGGCATTTACTGTTCGTAACTGACTGATTTTCTCTCTCTCACTTTTTCCTTGTCAGGGAAGTAATCTGTTGTTTCTGTCCTTAATT
Source organism: Monoplex corrugatus (assembly GCA_030674185.1). NCBI lineage: Eukaryota > Metazoa > Mollusca > Gastropoda > Littorinimorpha > Ranellidae > Monoplex > Monoplex corrugatus. The sequence continues at coordinate 24,513,525 of JAPXFY010000015.1, forward strand.
TTTTTATTTATTTGTGTGTGTGTGTATGAATGACAGAGGCTGTTTGGCTGAAAATGTTCACCTGTTGTGTTTCATCAATTAAACATACAAGGTTGTATTTCATGAATTAAAATATTTAAAAATACAATCATGTTCTAATGTCACATGTTTTGGATCTGAGCAAATGGCAGTTGACATTGTATTTCACATGTAAATAACAAGTAATGTTTTAGTACGCTTATGCTGAATAGTTTCTTAGAAAAATGTAGAGAGTTGCGTGGACAACAAAGAAAACAAATGAGATAATCTTAAAGAAGCAAACACAAACATAGCATTAACAAATAAGATTAAGAAAAGACAAGCAACATTTGTAGGACATTAATGAGGCAAAAGAAATTTGAGCATTTAGTTACAACAGGAAAGCTAGAGGGAAAAAACATGTAGTAGATCCAGAGTAAATGAAAACAGAAAGGGTAGAAGATAAACTTACATCAACAAAGGTATACTCGTATGGAGGGATAAGATTGCCAATGCCATGTGGCATGGCACTTGATGATAATGATTGTGATTACCGAGACCAAAAGAAAGTATATGAATAAATCGGTGTGATATTTATAACTAACTTATTTTCTCTCTCTCACTTTTCTCTTGCATTTATCTCTTTTTCTCTCTGTCAGACAACGCTTTTCCCAAGTTCTGTATGTATTTAGCCTGATGCTATGTCTCTCCTACCCCACACCCTCTGCAATGAAAACATGAACACACATGTATGTGATAACAAACATCCATCAACATCATAGATTTGTATTTACAATATGTAATTCTGTTGGTAAAATTTCACAGACATTCATACATTTTCTGTGATGTATTTGTCAAATTGCTGACTTTTGATGCATAGTGCTTGCATGCTGTTTTCTAATTGAATCATTGAAAAATGTTCAAAAGTTAAACACAAGGTCTTGTGGCAGTTATTTTGTCGCTTTTATCTGTTTTGCTATATTTAATGAGCTAAGTAGGTCCAGTAGAAAAAAGTTCAATAGTTTTGCACAAGGGAATATAGCTGTCTGCTGAGAAAACAACATGAAGAATTTCTACACACGTGCACAAAGTGACTATTTAGTTTTCTCTGTTGTTACAGTATATAGTGATCAGGCCAAGATCCAGTAAATTCACAAAACAGAGGGAAATAAACCATGATAAAACTGACAGCGGTGTTGTTTGAGCCCACATTTTTCCAAATGCCTGATCTCATCTGCATGTTATGTATAAAGGCACTGTGAAATTCACATGGTCTACTGGTGCACTCGAGTGTGTGTGTGTGAGATTTCGGTGCAGTTATACTCGCATAGTCAACACATTTCTGTGGCTGAGTTTCCAAATGTTTCCTTTTGCATTACAGACTGGTGAAAATTGTTCTCATGAAAATTCTAAATCTGAAATTGATCACAGTCACACTGTCCAGTTGAGTAATGTTTTGAGTTTTGCATTTCCATGCTGTTAATCAAAAATGGAGAGAGGCATGCCTTCCATCTTCTTGCCACTGCGTGGATTTTCTCCCCTCGGTTGCCACTCAGGGACATCATCACCATAGACGCCAGCGTAGTAATAGTGTCGACGAATGCCATTGTTCAGCTCACACAAGTACGTCACACCATCAACAATGTAGGGCTGCACATCTGTGTTGTATAGTTCCAGACGATCTGACTTGATGAGGTTGTCAAATGCCTGAAATGCAGAAATGTGGTCAAATTGAACAATCTCCCTGTGTGTGGGACTTTTTGAATACTATTAGTATTACACTTTCTCTGCTTGGCCTTGATTCAGGTATAACCAAATCTACAAACAACTGAGAAATAAACAGTTGAATGTGTTCAGCTCAACTAACAACCTGAGTTCTCCATGTTGTCAGTGTCCAGTAAGTTTAATCGTTGAAGAAAAACTGTACAAGAATAATTTATAGTGGTAGTAACAAAACATGTGCTAATATATATTTTTACCTTTTGTGACTTCATATTTGGAACAGATCCATTCAAATTTCCACGTTTCTCTTTGGTTAAGTAGACTGTATCTCTTCTAGATTGGAGAAAGCTTACAAATGGAGACATAGACCTATTATCAAGATATGCATGCACATCATATCAATTGCATGGAAAAAAGGAAAACGGCTGAGCTTTTAGAGCAGTCACTGAAAATACATACAATGCAAGCTGGTTCTTCCAGGTTGTTTCCCCAGATGTAAACATTCGTCAGTGTGTTGTTGGTTTTCATGGCATCGGCAATGGCACACAGTCCAGCACTGCTGATGTTATTGTGAACCACCACCAGGCTGCAACAATATCTCCATCATTTAGTTAGATCTATGTGTCATAGTTTTCATCAGATTTCTTTTAAGGGTGACAGACAATACAACTTTCTTTACAGTTCTTTGTCACAAATATATTGTGCAGTAACTTAAAACATGAGACGATAACAACAATGTGACAGAACCACCATATATTACACACTGTATGTATTTTGGAGAAAAACATAAGTTAAAACATGTGATTTTTCTAGCTGCTATCAAAAACTGTTCGTCCCTTTTCGTGACAAGATACCCAAACAAGACACAAATTTATCACAGCTGTTCTAGACAAGAGCCTGTTCAAACATTCAACAGATTTAATTATGTATAAGTATATATAAATATACATGAACATAGATGTATATACATACAGACAAGCATGCATACATAAATACATACATACATACACACATGTGCCCACACATACATACCTACACGTACGTACGTACATACATACATACATACGTACGTACATAGACATACATACATACGTACACACATATATGTATATAGAACTCACCATTTCAGGTTTCTGTTCATTGTAGCCAATGCCTCTGCCACATGCATAGCACCATCATCCTCTAGTCTATTGTAGCCGAGGTCCAATGTCTGCAGGGCTGTGTTCTGCTTCAGCACTTTGGCCAGTTCTTTCACACCATCACGTGTGATACGGTTACTGCACATCAGCAGTCTATTGTGAGTACATAAAATGACATTTGCTTTTGTGCTTTATTATGTGGCCAAAATATGTACACAAATATCGGTAAAAAAGTGTAGCATTTCCAACAGTTCATCACAAGCGATACAGTTGCTGCATATCATCACAAAGTATGGTTAGTACATACACTGAGCATCATATCCTTCATTATGTCAGACCAACACAATGCTATGGCCAATCACCAGCTCTGCTTGTCACATGTATACTTAAAATTTAGATGAAAATATGCAGTATTTCGTTAGGTTCTTCAACACTATCGTGAGTCACCAACTTATTGCACACCATCATGGTATTGTTAATACGTAGAATGAAATCCTGTGCTGGTAGATTTTGTAGTCATTTACTGATTCAGTCATTGTCATTTTGTGTCTAAAAATAAGTAAAATGACAGTAAATTGTCATTTGCATTATCATTTTATCACTAGTATACTTTAAAAACTTCCTTCGTGAATCTCAGTTGCATGCAGGTATACAGAGCACCTTGTGCTGCACACATACTTTTTCACTGGTCCTTATTTAAAAATTTTCAATTTTCTCTTTCCTTACATGTTTTTTCCAAGCCATTTGTTTTCACAGTGCATATGATACATTTTCTATGTGTGTGGTCAACTTCTATTGCCTGAACAATTTCAGTAGGCTACACTCTTTTAATCTGCTTCATTTGAGCTGGTGTGCCTGGGTTACTTGTTGACCTTGTAATTATGTTAGGGACAGAAATGAACAATAATTGATGCAATATTTCTCTCTGCCCTCCTCTCATCCTCTTTCCAATTGTTTTCATTTTTGAGCATGAGTGCATGCATGCACATCACCAACACATTTTTTTTTTCTGCCAGAGTTACAAGACGGGTTGCGAAAAGTTGATCAGTGAGCTGTACCCAGAGCATGTTTCCATAACTAGGTTAGATGAAAAATGCCTCACAAGACAGGCCAATGTTTTGATGACCCTCTGTCTTACCATTTGTCAGGCACAAATGTTTTGTTGTTGTTGCTGTTCCTGTGCTTTTGTGTGTGATGGTTTTAGATATTTGGAAGATGTGGTGTAGACCCATGATGTAAAGGGGGATGTGTAATGTTGCATAACCTTGTGAAAAATAAGTTGTATTCAAAAATACATTGGTGAACTATGATTTTGAATTTGAAAGTCATAGAGCAAAATGATTTTGAGAATGCAGGACATTTCTGACCTCTATTCTGTGCAGTGCTCTTTAGTAATGGATGTTGGATCCACTCGGCAGTTGTGGCAGTTTATTTGTTATTGGTTTAAAGTGTAATGGTTTTCATACGAGATTACTTAGTCTACAAGTTGTACAACACTCAACAGTCAGGTCCAGCCCAGCCACCAGAACAAGAAAAAAATCAGAAAGCCCTCTTCATAGAGAGCACCTTGCCATTTGGCTTGTAAACAAAGTAACTGATGACTGGGCCTGAACAAGTCATGCAGCACATGGACAGCCACTGTTTGCTTGGTGAAATGGCTACTATGTGGTGTCAGGAACTGGGAAGTGACTGGCCAGTGGTGGGGCATTGTTGCTCTGGGTCCCATCCAGCATCTTCAGGTGTTTTTTGTTAATAACATTATCTTGTTATTGGTTTAAAGTTTATAGAATTTAATGAGATTTCTTAGTCTCTATTATGCTCTTTACGAAGAAAAAAATACTGATTGCGTGTGGTTTTTGTTAAAAGGACTTAAAAGTTGAAGCATTTATAACAATGAAATTGTGACCCGAAGAGATTTGAGATAAATGAAAGAAGATATTGAAGAAAAGTTTTTATGATGGAGGGATGATTTTGATTATTTTGTTGCGAATTAGTTTTGATGTTTGTACATTCTGACAAGGTTGTTTTGAGATGCGAGTATTTCTCTTGTGTATGTATTCTTTTTTTTTTAAATTATGAGGGGTTTACTATGATGCAAATTCCTCAACTAAATGGTTGATTGATGTGATGAGCTAATTCATTTTCCTTTACTACTGTTAAATAAAACAGGGAACTTTTCTACATGTCTGTTGTTGTGAGAGTCCGTTGCGTGATGAGAATCTTGACACTATTCAGTACCTAACACATAAACAAACACAAGCTGGTTGGTTCTTTTGATACAGCCAGGGACTCAAGACCTGATATCTCGAGTTCAATCTGAGCCCACAACACAGAGAAATTTGTCTAGTAGCTGTCCATCCCAATGTTTCCATCATTCTGATGGTGTCAGCTTAATGTTTCATAGGTTCCCTCTCCCCACTCCCCATCTGAAGACCTTGCCAATGTGCTGTGTTTTGTTTGCTCAGGTTCAGGGAGTCTGCCACATAATTACAGGTGGATGTGAGTGGAGTGCATGTGGAACTGTCCAAACTCTACAGAAAGAGCAATCTTTTATGTATCACTCTGCCGCATATCCCTTTTGTTTATCTTCAATCACCATTCACAGACTCACCAGCTGAGGTTAAGGTAGGTCAGGGTGAAGTTGTGCATAAGGTTCTCGGCTAGTCGGAAAGCCCCAAAGTCACGCATGTCGTACTTCTGCAGGTGTATCTCTTCCAATGATCTGTTGACCTTCCAATCACACATTCAGACATATTTTTCATATCAAAAGTTTAATGTGTATGAAGGTCAGCTATCAACAGTCTTAAAAAATATGTCTATGAAAATGGAGATATGTGAGTGTGCCACTCTGATGATTGTCTGTTTTATTCTAACTCATATCTTCTAATCCAGGTTTAAACGATGGAAACTATCCCATTTAGAAAGATGTCACCCTCATTTTTGTACCTGTTTAACAGTCTCTGCAACAGTGATGCCGACCTGCTTTTAATCTTCAGTAAGGCAATGTGAGACCCACTGTGTTAAAACATGTTTCATTCCAAATTTACTTATCAAAATTGCATGAACTGATCCATGCCATACCACTGTCATGAACAATCTCTTCACATATAATTCGCCTTACTTTTTTAATATTTTTCTCGTCAAACACTTCAGCTGGCTTCCCAAGCCTATGTTTGCCTTTAACATCATTCTTTCTTAACTCACTCGGTACGACGGAACGCTATAGCGGTCGTGATGAAAGGCACAGTTGCGTACGACGGAACGCTATAGCGGTTTCGATAATTAAACATTTTTCGACGCTCCCCTTTTGAGCCTGCATGCCTACCATAGCCACAGTGGTCACTGCAAACATGTCAAGGGTCAAGTGGAAAGTTACTTCGTGAGATTCCGTAACACTACACTCGTCGGGAAGCGATTGTCTTCGGCACCCCGAATGACTTGCTAATCTGCATTCGTGTCGAAAATGGCGTCGCAGGCGAATACGAGTTTTCGAACAAAGTAGATCACGTCTGCGGCGTTTTACTGCTGCTAAAGTGATTGAAGTGCTTCAGACTGAAGGATTGGACATTGAGGAGTATGCTGAAGATAATGGTGAAAGTGTATCAAGTGATGGAAGCTGCCAGCAAGAAGGTACTGACAGTGACCCAGTTTCAGACGACAGTGAAGTGGGAAAGGGAGGTGGGCGTACACGTCAGGAGAGGCGAGCAGTCAGCAGGCCAAGTACAGCGAGTCGCATGCCTGATGGAGTTTTAATTCACTTTATGAAAGCATGACTGGCATGAAGATTTTAGTTTTTCTCCCACTTTGCGTCTTTCTCTGGCTCTTGTGGCCTGCATGTCTCATTTAAGTGCCACGCCCCCATAACTCCCCTGTGTAACAATTTGTAACATTTATTCATATAATATCACTAATAATCTTTTTTTTTTTTACCCTGAGCAAAGTCTACTTTATTCATGTTGTTTTGTGCATACAAAGACCTTCTCACCTTTGACTGTGTGTTTATGGAGCTGATCAAAGTGTGTGACTGTACGGTGATCCTGACCACAAAATTTGGGGTATTTTCAACGTGGCACATGAAGAAGAAAAATTCAAGGAAGAACTTCAATATTTTGGCATGAACTAACCCAACATGTAAATATTCAGATCTGAAAGTTTCATTTTGTTCCTTTATGTTTTGTATTTTTTGTGATTTTTTTCCTAACCCTTCAAAATGGGCCGTACCAGGGGAAACGCAAGGGGAAAAACTCTCTGTACCAAGTGAGTTAAAGAATGACACCCACCTGTAAATAGCAACCTGAAAAAGAGCTTGTGTTCCACATACGCTTTTCAGAGTTTATGATAAATATGCATTGGAACTTCCTGTAGAAAATAAAGTTTTAATGTAAGCGCATTTTTTCAAACACTAAACTAGGCCATGACGCTTAGAGTAACTATACCCAACGTGACGTCATAACAAACAACATCACAAAATTTGTTTGTAATTTTATGACTAAATTGTAGAATCAGTAGGCCAAGTGTAGCAGTTTCAAAATGCTGCGACAATTACTTGTTTAAGCTATTAGGACATTCTCCGTCCCTATTTTCTGATGACCCTCATACAAGATGCAAATGCCAGTTGCAAAAGGTTCCCCTAAATAAGACAGGGTAAAAGTTTTGATGGACAGAATTTATATTATCATTGTTATCCTTTTCATCATAATTTTGTGATGTTCAGTATATAAAAAATGTGATCAACTAAAACAATCTAAAAAATGTTTTCTTAAGTCTGAAGGGCAGAGATGTATGTATTCATATGTCCAGTATCTTCCAAAAGGACACATGAATGCAATTTTTTTCTGTATAATATCTCATCCCTTATCAATATGCAGATTCAGTGATTTTAATCACATCCATGCTACTTATTGTCAGTAAACATAATCTAATATTCATGATGACTAGGAAGCTTTAAATGGGGAGGGTTTTCCTTCTAATGGAAGCTGTACTCATCAAATAACTCACCTTTAGCATCATAGCAAGGTGAACTGAGGGTTCTTCCATGTGTGTGAACAGAATAGGACGATTGACATTGATGGACCTGAGGGACTGGTTGTGGAGCAGAACCGTTGCCAGGGCAATCAGGCTCTCTGTTCTCTGATAGCACACATCAAACACAGGTCAGTGACAAATTTCTGAAATTAAATCGGTAACCATGATTTTAACTTGAATACCAACATCGCTGTCACCATCCACCATAGCACACTTTGTAAAACTGGAGGTGGGGAAGAGGGCAGACTATTATTTAATAACATTTAGACAATCCTATCTCACCAACTCCTTTGTCACCTTTCCCCCGTAAAGATCCTGGCAAAAATGTATGGACAAATAAATACAGGCACTTACAAAATAACTGCCCAAAAAAGCCATGTTATTTCTTTACACAAGATAAGCTGCACACTTGTAAGAGGGATCCACACAGTGCACCAGGTCGACACAAACTTGCACATTTTAGACTTTTTTTTAACTCAGGACTTTCAGTAAACTGGAAAAAAGGAGAGATTTTTATCAAAACATTTGAAAACAATCTGCAGATACATTTTGTTTATAATTACAGTCATGTATATGTACATATCCGTGAACGCATGGTCTAGACATGTCAAATGTCATTTTACATAATTTTTGCTATCAAGTGATCAAAAAACAAACAAAAGAGATCACCCACTAGATCAGTGTCACCAAGGTCCAAGTGTTCCAGTGTGGTGTTGATCTGAAGAGCCTGGGCAAAGTACATCCCTCCTTTCTGCTGCTTGGTCTCCAACTTGTTGCCATTCAGCCGAAGCATCTTCAGGGTTTCGTTGGTCTGTTCAGTTAAGTCAGTTTAGTTCAATAATACTCCCATTTGTCCCACAAGTGGCAAGTGAATAACTTTCATGTATGCAGCTTTGTGTGTGGGGTGTGTGTGTGTGCGTTGCTTCCACATTACCGTCTATGCTGTTGTGTTGGCTATGCTGTTGTGTTAAAAAAATTACCTCAGGTGCATGTGCGTATATTGTATGAAATCAGTGAGGAAAATTTTCAAGTCTGTTTGCTATCATGCTACAGATAGCAAATGCCTTGTTACTGTATTCTTGTGGTGTGTGTGTGCGTGCGTGCATGCATGCGTGCGTGCGTGTGGTTCTAGGTTGGAATTTGTGGAGGAAAATAGCTGAATATTGGTCATGCTCCAGATTCTCAAAGGCTTCAAATCATTCTGTATTGACCAGTTGCTTCCTTCGTTATATTATCTAAACTGGACATAGCATAATACGACAAATAACACAAAAAGAATGCAAACACAAATACATGCATGTTTGAAATGTTGTGATATTACGGACAACAGAATGGATTAATAAACAGCAAACATTTGAATGCACTCACTTCACTGACTGATTTATCACATGCTGAAAAAAGTGTCTTTTCATACGTGATGCAATTTTGTGTAACAGAAATTTTTTTAATGTGATTTTTTGTATCCACAGACATTTCCATATTCTAAAAATGGAATGGACAAGTGTGTATCCACAGCGGATATTCAATGCAGATTCAGTATCAATGTCACTAGGCCACATATAAAATATATAAAATATCACACACACACACACACACACACACACACACACACACACACGCACATGCACATACACACACACACACTCATACTCATGCACACAGTGTACTGGCTGTTAGCCCCCTGTGTGGATGCCAGGGGCTCTTTCAGTATAAAAAGTATCCCCACCTTGTGGGTACATGTATTACGTGCATTTTTGGCTCTAAGACAATGTGATATGCAGAAGTAATTCAAAGTAATTTAGGCCCGTCTTTATGTATGTTTTAATGTCCCTATTTATGTTTGCATTTGTATTCAGGTATGTTTTTGTTAAACTGCCTGGTGATTCACTGGGGAGAATGATCAGTGCTAGGGACATAGATTATCTGTGCGAATGCATTGATATGACATTTTTTGTGTACTTAATTTTTTTTCACTGTTAGCTGGGCTTTAAACTGCAATAACAAGACCCATCTGTTAGCATTCATGCACATAGTACTCAAACAATGGCATCCATTGCCAGTTTAATGGTACATTTGTACTTTAGGATGACTGTCAAACAGAGGGCTTTACTGCTTTGTTTTGCACACAACCTTTGAACCCTGCACCAAGAATGTTTAAACTTGATGTAACAAACAGATGTGTGCATGAGGTATGCTATACAACCTGTAGCGCATCTTAGCAAAGAAAGAATTAAGCAGTATCAGGGTATACTGCTATTGTGCAAAATGTAAACCCCAGTAAATCTGCAAGGTTATGAAAATATCCAGGATTGATTTCCTAGCGTTTTAATTATTAACTTACATGAAGAGCTTTTGCCAAAGCCTCAGCTCCAGCAGGTCCAATATCATTGCACATCAAGTTCAGCTCATGGAGAGTATTGTTCTCCTGCAACATTCATCAACAATAGTTTCAGTTTCAGTTTCTCAAGAAGACATTCGGAATGAATTCCATATGCACTAGGTGCCATGTGATGAAGAAGATCCAGAATGATCACGGCACAAGCCTTAAGCCTGCACACAAACCTATGAGCTGGCCAGGTCCTGAGGTCCTACCTAGACAGTTCCATAAACCTGGGGTCGTGGGAGTGCGATGGCAAAGACCTCAACTTTTCCTGTGGCCAGCACCATGAGGGTAGTGTCCATCCCCTCTCCCTCGCTTCAAATTCATATTCATATTCTCCCCCCAAGACTTCAGAAAGGCAAGAAGGCTAACTGGTCTTCAAGAGATGGGACCTGGGAAATCAACCTATTTCTCCAATGTTTTTCACAAAGGCAGCCGGGCAATGCCCTACTCTTCATGATTTTCAACTGGCGTGGGATCTTTAGCGTAGACATACAGAAGGCACATAGGTTTGACTTGATTTTTGTCCCCTTCCGAAGGACTAGATGTTCGGTTAGAAACAACAATAATTCACAAATACAATATCAGACACAGCACACGCTCAGTATAACAATAAAAATATAATGATAATAATAATCGAGTACCATAGCTTGATTGGTAAGGTCACAGCCAAACTGCTGTCAATTATTATCTTTACATGACTCTTGTATACTTATGTAACATGTATGCACAGCATGAATTGCTACATGTATTCACATGATACTTGTGTACTTACATATGTGTACATATACCACACATGTATGTACATATACCACACAATACAAAACGTAACCCAATCCATATAACCCAACATGTGCTCAGTTGTATTTAATGGTGCATATTCAGATGACTTTAAAATATTAGTAGAAGAGAAATTTAGGTGCAGATAATGACAAACCTGGGATAAACTATTATATGTGGCAATGACAGTGCCTGGAAAAGTCATGGACATTGCACAATTTTCACAAAATAAGGTTTTACCTTTTCAGTAAGAAGAGAATGCGGAACAAGATGAAAATGCACACACACACACACACACACACACACACCCCCTCTTCATCGTAAATTACCAGGGTTTTACAAGACTAAAAATAACTTTAGCTTACAGATTATATCTGGACTCACTTCGGATTAAGTTCAATAATACCATCAAATGTGTCTGTAGTGAGTCTATAACAGTTAAACACCTTTTGTGTTGTCAGCGAATGCGACCTTATTTCCCTGTATCATTTTCAAAATTGAAACAGAAACACACTGATTTCACTTTGTATTTACACTTTGCTAGGCATTTACTGCACAGTCCCGTAGGTCGTTTTCTTTGATTAAGACCGATTGTTTTTATACCTGTAACTCCCACCTACCTCTGTTTATTTGCTTGTTAGTTTTATCATTACTCCTTGACTGTTACAATGTTTTTATTCGGTAAGATTATCCTCTTCTACCCCTCTACCCCACCAGATAATCACAGATGGTTTGTCATAACCCAGTATGGGACACGCTCGTTGTATGCGCATGCGTATACGTGCGCACACACACACACACGCACGCACGCACGCACACGCGCGCGTGGTTACATACACACATACAGCCCTGAGCAATCTGTTAAAGCCTGATCGTTCTAATGTTATGATTGCTTTTCTATTGTCCTATAAAAAAAAATTTAATATTAATATGTTAAACTGTCTTTATGATTTCATAGAATCTTCCACCCCATAGACACCTTTTTTTTTTCTCGTCTAAAAGCACATATGTGAACAGACGGTAAAAGAAATAATGAACGAACACACACACACACACAACCACCACACACACACACACACACACACACACACACACACACACACACACACACACAAACAGTCATGTATCTTCATTAGTCTCTGAGATATGTACATCTGAGTCATTGGATCATAATGTAATTATAACTGAATTTGTTTAAGAAATTTACTTTAAAATTTGGACACTTGTACTAATTCCTTGAGGACAAAGACAAACTGAATTACCATGTCATAACAGTTTTACATTTTACTTCAGACCTTAAAAGATTTAACGCTGTACATAAATCTCAGAATCATTATTTTCAGCGCAAGTCAACGTTCCAGCTTTGTTCAAAACTAGAGCCATCAAATTATTCATGAAAACATCATGCAGCATCACAAAACAACCTTTGTTCTCTACAGGGTCCATATTTACTGAATGGATAAAAAAATTTTTTAAAAAGACGGAATGCTGTAGGTCTACTACTATTCTCCTGTTCCACTGATGTTGCTTTTTTTTCAAACTTTTGTTTTTCATTTCTGTAGATATATGAATGAGTGCAGACCAATATCTGTACAAGTAATACCTACGTTTTTTGTTTTTTTTGTACATAGTTAATAAAATTCTAAAGACTACAGAAGCATACTGATATTGTATATGGTTTTACTTTCACCATCATCACAATCACCTCTCCTTAACAGATATTTTATGAGACACCTACGTCAAACATCACTTTTAGCTATTTTATTTATACTTTTTTTTTCAAATAAAATAAAATATCAGATTTTATTTACCGCTAGCATGTTTGCTATGACAGTGGCACCTTCGTCAGTGATGTTGTTATAACGGAGATCAACGGACGTGACAAAGCTGTTCTTGTCGAGAAACTTGGCCAGCAGAGGGCAATCAGCATCTGTCATGCGTGCCTCACACATCAGGTGGTTGTTTCCCGCCAGATACAGGTGCATGCTAGACTTGAATTCTCTGCAAGAGACAGCATTCAGAATTCAAATTTGTGCTTCTACTGTGTTTGTTGTTGTTATTACTGTTCTTGTTGTCGTTGCTGCTAATGGAGATGCTGTTATGTTCAATGATAGTCCACATTATGACTAGCAAAATAAGAAAAGACATGAAAAATGACACAGACTTGGCTATCCTCACTGTCTCTACTTCTTACATACATGTGTTTTTGAATGGGAGAGGGGAAAGCAGTGTGACTGAGGAACTGTCATGATGAAAATCAAACATTCATTTCCCTGCGTTTACACCTGAATTTTTTTTATTAAGCACATCCTCTTAAAGTGCTGTTTGTTAGCGTGACAATTTTTAAACCAAAATAGAAATTAACATCAAAGCACACATTTCAATTATAACAATCATTACAATGTGCAGTTCTTGTACATGTGTGCTGTAAGCTGGCCAAATTAAAACTTGGTAACACCATAGACTGTTAATTGTGATTATAGAGAAAAGAAAAGAAAAAAAGAGCAAACAAACAAAACTCAAAAATGAACTTTCTTTGAACAATGTTGATGCTCTGCAGGTGGTGCTGCAGAAATACACGCCTGAATAACATCAGTAATAATAATGAATATGATCACTTAAAGTGGCCACAGCATCATATATGATATGTAAGATAAATCAAGTATAAAAACTATTGATATCAGCATCACAGTCTCCAAAAATAATAAACAACAATTTAAACTTCTCAAATAAATTTATCACAAAAATAACATCAATTTAATTTCAGCTCTAAAGGCATTTTATATTCCATCAAAAATCATTCAAATGTTGAAACAGTAATTGGTTCAGTTTAACTTAAAATCAAACTATAATATATTTTAAGTCTTTGCAGCAACTGCACATTTAACTCTAAGGGCATCCTACATTCCATCCAAAATCACTCAAATGCTGAAACAGTAATTTATTCAGTCTAATTCAAAATCAAATTATAATACATTCTAAGTCTTTGTAACAATTAGACAAACATACTGTGGATTGTTATGCCCACTATGTCACCATGTGTCAAACAAATGCACAAGCACAGAAACACGTTTTTAGAAAGGAAAAAACAAATAAAACAAAACAAAAAAATCAACAATTATCAATTCAGATCAACTTCAAATCAGCACCAGTCTATTTTTGTATTTTCTGTCTTTTATTTATCTTATTATCACTCTATATATCTATTTGAGCGTTAATAAAATAACCATTAATTTATCTGTGAACGCAAATGAGCATTTGTTAATTGTGTACACACACACACACACACACACACACACACACACAAGGTTTTCAATTGTGAGTTATTTTCAACTGAATTTGCAGCTTTTATATTCTGTTCTTTGTTTTCAACTACATGGAGAACGAACAAGAAGATAATGACAACAGTATAGCAGGGAACAGTCTGGCCCCACCTGAACAGTTATGGCTACACTACATGGTCAACCTTAGACAAAGAACAGAACCAGGCCCTCAGGCACATTACTCGTATAATGCAGTCTACCTGCCCCTATCTATAAAATGGAGACACAAGAATCTGTTCTGTGAACCAGAGAATGGAAACCAAAAACATGATGCTGATTGAAAGTTCAGATAAGCTGGATGATCTCCTCGAACACTACCTGAAACAGAGATGTTTTGTCCATGAAAGCAAGAGGCTACTGCATCAACACCAGCATACCTTAGAAGAGACATTTTCACCATCACTTTTACAACTGCCAGAATCATAGACATCAGAACAGCTAAACTTTGAAATCCACAATAAAGTCCTCTAGGTAACCTTAGCATAATACAAGATGATGAAGTATGCCTGGCTCTCACGCTAAGCATGATGGAAGATCATTACTCACAAAAGGCATGGATACATGTATACATTGATGCATCAATATCCCTAATTAGTACATTATACATTATATACATAATAAGTTCAAATACCTGGGAACGGTCATTTCATCAGACGGCAGATGCACATCGGAAATAGCCGGCAGAATCAGCCAAGCCAAAACAGCATTCAAGAAGATGACAAGCATTCTTACCAACAAATGCCTATCAATTAACATCAGAAAGAGAGTCCTTGAATGTTATATAGAACCAATACTGTTGTACGGATGTGAGGCGTGGACAGTCAGCAAGCAAAGCCAGAGCAAGATTGAGGCAGGTGAGATGTGGTTTCTCAGAAGAATGTTGAGAGTTCCAATGGACAGCAAAGAAAACAAAAGGAGACAGTCTTGATGGAGGTAGACACAAGTAGATCACTCATAAGGAAGATTACGAAAAGACAGGCAACATTTATAGGCCATTTTATGAGGAAGGGGGATTTGGAGCACCTGGTCACAACGGGAAAGCTGGAGGGAAAGAGAGCACCAGGTAGACCCAGGGAGAGAATGCTGGACGGACTTGCGGAGTGGCTGGGGATGAGGAGGGTGGGGGAGATGCTAGGGGCAATGAGAGATAGAGATGGATGGAAGCCCATGGTCGCCAACGCCATGCGGCAGGGCACCTGATGATGATGATGATGATACATTATATCACCAACTAGAATAGTGTGCACACGTCACCCAAATAATTGTTTAAAACTTTGTGTATGGATGCATCCACGTGAAATAAATATGTGCATAAAATCAAATTTGAATAGAAAAACAAACAAGAATTGAAGTGCTTTTGCTTGAAAATAAACAACATGCAATGCCAAGGAACCAGTAAGTGTTACCACTGTTTTACAAAAGTGCATGCACATGCAAAGATAATTATTTTGAAAATTAGTACAGGTTTGGCGTGATTTGCATCATCTTAGGCATAATGATGACACATACACATGTAGGCAGGCACATTAATTTACAGCATGCTTAGCATTATGCCATTTTATGCATATACAATATAAAGACACTTTCATAATCTCCTGGGGATGCAGGGATGGGAGAACTATAACTGACCCTTGATGTGTGAGAGAGACAGAAAGTTTGAATTTAGTGTGTTTAAGGATAGCATATAAACACATGTGCAATCTCTTTTAAAATGAATTTATATTTTCCAGTGTATGTTTGTGCATGTGAGTGTGCAATTTGAAGAATTATCAGGAAAAAAGTAATAATTTTCCACCTCATAACTCTTCCATGTGTATGTCTGAACATAATTATCACAATTGTCCAAGCTTCTGTGGCCATAAAGGTAGCATACAAAATGTGTGATGATCCATAAAAAAAAAACAAGCAAACAAACAATATAGTCTCAACATACTGATGCTTACTTTATGAGAAATTAACATGTGGAATTGCAGAGTTTGAGACAGAAGAAAGGGGTCTGTGGGAGAAATGAGATGACTCAGGGAAAAAATAACAATAACAAACAAACATACTAACAAACAAACAAAAAAGAAAAAACAAACAAACAAAAAATGATAATCTTGAAAAAAATGATGCATTATCTCAAAACGTATTAAATCAATGATTCACAGTTTAAAAGAAGAAACAATATTACAAAACACATATTCAACTCATACAAGTAAACACATATAAATGGACATGATAAAATAACAAACACAGTCAGACCCATATGCCAATACACCACAAATGTTTGCAACAAGTACAAGTGAAAGTACACGGGGTACAATGAGTTGAAGAATACACATCTTTACAATCATTACTTTTCTTAAGTTAAACAAAACACACTCATACACTTGGCAATCATATCAATACACTCTGAATAAGGAGGTATTGGGTGCAATAAAAGGTGGTGAGGGGAAAAAATTCAAAAGCACAACTCAAGGCAAATGAGGGAAATAAAAACAGTGAAAGTGGGGGGGGGGGGGGGGGGGGGGGGATGAAACAACGTAATCCACAAGTCCACCAAAACAAAAGTAAATGTTTGAAATACAACTTGGGTAAAATCAACAAAAGAAACACCAAAGGGGAAAGTAATCAACTACACAATCAGCAGGGTGTCACTGCTGGGGAAAATCATCAAAGGAAAGACCAAGAGGGAAAAGTAATCAACTACAAAAACCAGCAGAGCGTACAGTGACCAATCTCCATTAATACTTACCCTCTCTGTTTTGCACTGTCATTGGGATTAAATTTCAAACAATGCAGTCAATACAAGCATGAAGGTGATACTAAGTAAGTGCATATGCATACACTGCACACATACAAAAAACACAGATCACACACACACACACACACACACACACACACACACACACACACACACATATATATATATACACACATACATTCATACACAGATACCATACACATGCAAACAAAAACGCATACAGTGATACACCTACATATATACAGGGGTTCATAGTCTTCTGTGCTGCGTTTGTGAACTGCAACTCCAACATTCACTAGCTATTTACGTGATAGGGTATTCACATGTATGGCCACACCTTACAGCACCAGGTAGACCATGATCACATTCCATTATTCAGGGGTGGGGAGTATGTTGGGTACTTTCATGTTTTCCATAAATCCATTGAACACTGCCATGCCTTATGATATCTTCAGCATGCTTATATGATGTTCTGCATTCATATACACACAAAGCAAGTTTAGGCACTGATACCAACCATCTTGGCAACAGCACCTATTTCACACACACACACACAAACACACACACACACACACACACACACACACACACACACACACACACACACACACACACACACACACACGCACACACACACACACACACCATGACATATAATGCACACATATCTTACATAGTATTACATATCCTACGAGTGGGAGACATTGAATTGACTATAGTGATGACATCAGATTGAGAAACACTGATAACTTCAGATGCATACAAGTGTACCACAGAAATGCATCGCTTTTTTTCTTAAACATATACTATTTGTTGGTAAAATGATTAAGAATCAACTGGACTGATAACAGTATTCATTACTGGCATGTGCAAAGCATATATTGATTGAAACAAAATGTTTCTTACTTTCAATTTCAAGGAAAATACATCATTTACATGTCACTTGGCATGGGGGGAAGGAGAGAGAGAGAGTGTGTGTGTGTGTGTGAATGTGTGATTGGACAGTGGGGTATACATATGTCTAGGGGGGGGGGGGGGGAGTTGTATTTATGTCTACGAGTGTATACCTCATCTAAAAATATACTTGGAGGAAGCCGCCCCCCCCCCCCCCCCCTTCTTCCTATGTGATGATTACATAATCATGATCCTGAGGTCAGCATATACAACATTACTTTTATAATAATTAGAAAACAATCTCATTTTGATGAATTAGTGCTTCTTCCAGTTAATTTCAGTACAAACGTTAAGTTGTTCATAGTGACAATGTTATGTCATTATTAGGAAACGGTTTCATTCATTTATCTAGCATATATACTGTATCATGAATGTAAGCAATGAAATGATTGCTGAGCATAATGAGACACATAAAATGAAATCATATCACTCACACACAAAACTAATGTCTATCAATGACTCACAGTGCACTGGACTCTTTTTCTTTGTCCAACATCTTAGCAATGTATGGGTGTGGCTCCACCCCCAT
This sequence comes from Monoplex corrugatus, assembly GCA_030674185.1. Lineage (NCBI taxonomy): Eukaryota > Metazoa > Mollusca > Gastropoda > Littorinimorpha > Ranellidae > Monoplex > Monoplex corrugatus. The sequence goes on from JAPXFY010000015.1 coordinate 24,532,120, forward strand.
CTCCGTACACACAGTTTCAAAGTGAAACAATGCAGCCAGTATATCTGACATGATGGCTTTGTGGTCTCTTCACCTCTGTATCAACAAATATCACATGCATATAGGTATGAACTCTCTCTCTCTCTCTCTCACACACACACACACACACACACACACACACACACACACACACACACACACACACACGCACAGAGATACACACATAGATAAACACACTCATATGTACTCATACATGTGAACAAGCAACACATACACACAAGCATACACACACTTCTGTTTTGCACACACATACACATGCAAATGCATGTGCAGATACATCCATTTAATCACAAGAATATTACAATAACATTTACCAAGTGGCAATTTTGCAGCCTGCATTTTTATCTTCAAATCAAACAACAGTAGAACTGAATTGGATATACTGTTCAAAGACTGATTAGTTTTGGAGAAAAACTGAGAAAAAGATGATCCTGAAAGAATTTTGATTATAGATACCGACTCATAACCTGGTGCTGCAAGATTCTACTGTAATGAATACTACTGCTACTGGTGTATTTCTCACCACTTTTTAAATTTTTTTATTAATCATCTGGACCTGTCTTCTGCATTTCTATTGTTGTTTATATGTATGGGGAGGTGAACAGATTAGTAACACCACAGTATTTTTCACTGATCATATAGAAGCAGTAATGTGTCCTAATGCAACTGAATAATTATAGTATCATTCTCAAAGCTACACATTTTATCATATATCTTTCTTTCATTCTCGTGAAAGGAAAAATAAAATAAATCATGACATCTTAAAAGCATCGTGAAAGGATCACATGAGTAATATCATCCGAGTGTTCGTGTATATGCCAAACACTAATGTCAAATGTGTAAACATTAAAAGGCCTAAGCGTTGTTTCGATCTTGAGGTATAGGCCTAATTACCGACATCCTGCATAACATTGGACAGCATAAACTTACCGAATGAGCTTAAATGCTGAAATTACAAATCAGCTCAAGCTATTGTCCTCTCAAACAGTTCGTTAAATGACCCAGAAAGACAAGCCACCGACATTTCTGCAATTACAAAGCGACTTACCACAAAACTGGACGACAAATGGAAAGTGAGTCCTATATACACTTCCGGTTGTTTCTATGGTAATGGAACTAGCAGTTGTCTCCCTTGTCTATGGCTCAATCAACCGATTCAAAAGCTACAGATTTCACGCGCACGCGAGTGTGTGTGTGTGTGCGTGCGTGCGTGCGTGGTGTGTGTGTGTGTGTGTGTGTGTGTGTGTGTGTGTGTGTGTGTGTGTGTGTGTGTGTGTGTGTGTGTTCTTCTTCCTTTATACGGCCAACATCATTCTGCTGATGGTTTTGTCGTAGTTTGGGGAGATTGCGCTGTTGTGAGGATCTGGAACATTTTCGCAACTCCAACTGAGCCAGTCTGATTTCCTTGAAGGTACCCGGGTTCAAGCCCCTACCAGCAGTGCCTCAGCCTTCATCACCGCTACTTGGCTAGGTCCAATAGAGGTGTGAGGGGTGGTGGGGGTGATGGTGAAAAGGGGGAGGGGGTCAGGGATGGAAAAATGACTGGGAGGGATGGCAGGGGGAGGGGGGGGTTTAGGGAGTAGTGGTCAGGAGGAGGGTTGGGGGGGGGGGGGGGGAGATTGTTACAGGTTCTAGAGATGGGAGGCCAGTCTGGATTTGAAGCAGTCCAGTGACTCAGCTGTCACAACCTCCTGAGGCAACTTGTTCCATTCAGGTATGGTCCTCGGGAAGAACGTCATCTGCCTGTACCGTGTCGTGCAGGTAGGAATGTCGTAGCTCAGGTTGTTGTTTGTCCTAGAGCTCAGCCTGCTGTCAGGTGGTTTGGGCAGGTACATGGAGCTAATGGAGATGAGACCGTGATGGAACTTATAAAACATCTCCAAGCGGGCTTTCTTACGACGCTGTTGCAGGGAAGGCCAGTTGAGGAGTCAAGGATGGTGTCCACGCATGATGATTGGCGGTGGCGATTGGAGACCCATCTTGCTGCTCTTCGTTGGATCTTCTCAAGGGCCTCAATCTCGTTTGCAGTATAGGGATCCCAGACGGTGGCTGCGTACTCAAGAAGTGGTCAAACAAGGGCTTTGTACGCGGTTTCCTTTGTCTTCTTGTTGCCAATCTTGAGGTTGCGCCGGATGAAGCCTAGGGTCTTGCTGGCTTTCTTTGTGATGGAGTCAATGTGAGATTCCCACTGCATGTTGTCCTGGATGTTGACACCAAGGTAGGCTACTTAGTGGTGTTGACGTTTTCAAGATTTTGTCCATGTAGCTCATACGCAGGGGCAATCTTGTTCCGCTTCCGAGAGACTCTCAGCGTTGAGCACTTCTGTGGATGGAACTCCAAGGACCACTTCTTCTCCCAGGCGGTAAGGGAGTGGAGATCTTCTTGTAGTTCTCGCTCGTCTTTTTTCTCCATGATGGTCTTGCTGCGCATTGTATCGTCGGCAAATAGGCGGATCTTCGACTTGATGCCATCAGGAAGGTCGTTTATGTAAGGAGAAAAAGACTCGGGCCAAGGACCGAGCCTTGAGGGACACCGGATTCCACAGGTAGGAAGTCGGATCTTGTTTCCTCCACCACCACAGCCTGCTGTCTGTCCGCAAGGAAGTTCTTGATCCAGGCGTTGGTGCGGCCTCTGATGCCGTAACGACGTAGTTTGTGGACAAGTAGGGTGTGGCTGACTTTGTCGAAGGCTTTTGAGAAGTCAAGGACAATAGTGTCCTCCTGGTTTCCCTTCTTGATCTCTCTGGTCGCTTCGTCCACATACCCTATGAGTTGAGTTTCACATGACTGTCCGCGTCGAAAGCCGTGCTGCTCTGGACAGAGAATCTCATTGTTTTCAAAGTGGGACATGATGTGGCTGGTGACAATGTGCTCCATCAGCTTGCAGGCTATGCAGGTGAGGGAGATGGGGCGGTAGTTGGCTGCGTTGTATCTTTGTATGTGTGTGTGTGCGCGCGCGCGTGCGTTCTATAGTAATGAAACTGGCAGTTGTCTCCCTTGTTTATGGCTCCTATGAGCTGATTTATGAGCCACATCTTTTTCACGTACGTGTGTGTGTGTGTGTGTGTGTGTGTGTGTGTGTGTGTGTGTGTGTGTGTGTGTGTGTGTGTGTGTGTTGTGTTGTGTGTGTGTGTGTGGGGTGTGTGTGTGTGTGTGTGTGTGTGTGTGTGTGTGTGTTGATCTTGCTAATTTTCTGCACCATCATTTACTGCTCTCTGGAAAGATGTTGATAGTCACCCCTTTCCGTCAATGCTGTGAAGAGTGATCCAGTGATGCTCTTCTTGCTATCGCTGATGCTGTTATCTCGTTGGTCTTCTTGTGCGCTCCTCTTGGTCAGCTCATCATTTTGCTTATCTCCTAGTGGCCCATTAGCTCATAACACAGAGGTTGTGGTGTGGGTTCATTCTTTGGGCAGGCCATGGTTAACTGGCCCATTAGCTCAGTTGTTAGAATGCCATGCTCATAATGCTAGGGTTGTAAGTTCAACCCTGGAGCAGGCCATTTCTCCCCCCCCCCCCCCCCCAAGACCATACCAGCATGTAGGGTTTATACACAGGTATAAGGCTCGTACCATGACCATGTTGGATCTTATTCCCCACAGGGCACCTGTGTCATCAATGCATATGCTATTCATTCCAAGCACAGAGATGTCATCCTGAGAAACTGGAACTGAGATAGTTCATTTTCTGCACAATTTTCAAAATCAAAAATTTTTTTTTTTACTGCACACTTTTCAAAATCAAAAATGACTTTCTTTTTTTAATTTTTTTTTTTACAGATATAATCACACTGAAATCTTCTCTTTCTTTTCTCAGGGTTTTGTTTCTTCAAAAAATATTTGACCTCCATCGTTGGCTTTTTTCTTTTTTTTAACCCGGACAACTTCACGAACTTTACGAATAATAATAATAATTACAATATTTATATAGCGCAAAATCTTGATAAAATCAAATCTAAGCGCTGAAGCAGACACACACGCAAGCACGCACACACACGCACGCACACACACACACACACACACACCACACACGCATGGCTATAAATGGGGAGGAAGAATAAAAGCAATAAAAGCAAGAATAAAAGCAATGGAAAATTATAGAGAGCATAGCATATACAATAATATATTATAACCATGTGATTCCCCTCCGAGTGGAGACAGGCTGCAGAGGGGGGGGGGGGGGGGGTTGAGTGAGGTTAGGATTTTATGCGGAGGAGAAAAGATGAGTTTTGAGAGCGGACTTGAAGGAGACAAAAGTAGGTTGCTGACGGACTGAGAGAGGAAGTTTGTTCCAGGAGAGTGGACCAGAAACAGAGAAGGCTCGTGGACCATAGGTATTGAGCTTAGTGCGTGGAAAGCGAAAAGTCAGAGGATCGGAGGCAGAGCGGAGGGTACGTGAGGGAACATAGATCTCAAGTAGGCTTGACAGGTAACCGGGGGCTGCGTTATTGAGGCTTTTGTAGCACATGGTGTCTAGTTTGTACTGTATGCGCTTTGATACAGGGAGCCAGTGAAGTTGTGCCAGGAGAGGAGATATGTGGTCAGCTTTTTTCTTTTTGAGTACAAGGCGTACAGCATTGTTTTGAATGCGCTGTAGGATGTGAATGGTGGAGGCAGGAAGACCAGACAGGAGTGAATTGCAATAGTCAATGCGAGACATTATGAAGGAGAGAACGAGTTTTGCAGTTGTTTCGACAGAGAGATACTTCCTGATCAGCCTTATACGATGGAGATGATAGTAGCAGGATCTGGCAGTTTGAGAAACAAAGTTGTTCATGGAGAGGGTAGAGTCAATGCAGACACCAAGGTTTTTAGCTGAATCAGAAATTGGGACTGATGTGTTACATAATGGGAGAGAAAGAGGAGGCAGCTGAGAAAGTTTCTGACGGGTGCCAATGAGGATAGCTTGTCTTGTCATCATTAAGCAAACAGACTCTGACATTTGAATAAATGAGGTGAGAGTAACTCCTTGTCAACATGGCCCTTTTGATTCCAAACCTATGTGAAGTTTGTCTACTTTTAGGTATGGTGGCATTAATGGTTTTATATTTTTCTTAGTTTGTTTGTTAGTCCACTTTTAGGTACAGTGGCATTAATGGTTTTATGTTTGTCCACTTTTAGGCACAGTGGCATTAATGGTTTTGTGTTTCTTTGCTAGTTTGTTCACTTTTAGGTACAGCGGCATTAATGGTTTTATATTTCTTTACTAGTTTGTTCACTTTTAGGTACAGTGACATTAATGGTTTTATATTTCTTTACTAGTTTGTTCACTTTTAGGTACAGTGACATTAATGGTTTTATATTTCTTTACTAGTTTGTTCACTTTTAGGTACAGTGACATTAATGGTTTTGTGTTTCTCTGCTAGTTTGTTCACTTTTAGGTACAGTGACATTAATGGTTTTATGTTTCTTTACTAGTTTGTTCACTTTTAGGTACAGTGACATTAATGGTTTTGTGTTTCTCTGCTAGTTTGTTTGTTTCTGCACTTTTAGGTACAGTGGCATTAATGGTTTTATGTTTCTTTGTTAGTTTGTCTGTTTGTTTGTTTTAAACAGAATGTCAATATCCAGCTGCATATTGCTGAACCCAAAATGTCTTTGATACTTTCATTAAAAAGTCCAGTCCACAGTACACAAGGGTTTTTTATGACAATGATCCAGGCAGATTTTCCATATTTACATATTGTATTAAATCATGAATTAACACATCGTCACCAATGTATACTTACCCTCGAAGTATAAAACCTGTCTGATCCCAATCTATTTGATCAAAATTGAAGGCACAAATTTCATTTTGCTTACATGCTGATCCTCTTATGAAATTTAAAAAGAGTAAATTATGTTTTTAAGACTGCAGTTTGTCAGTGCAGTTTTTATTTTATTTTTCATGACAGTTTTATTTCTTTTATAAATAAATTACCCAGATATAAATGCTGCAATATTTTCAGTTCAAATGAAGATAAATGTAGCTGCACCTTTTCTTCATATATGTGCATGTAGGCCTATTTCATTTTATTTTCGCTTTTTATGGTGCCTCTGGAGACAACTTTGAAATCAGCAGAGTCCTTTGGTCTGGTATAATTTCATGGTCTGCAATGTCTGAAATATGATGATCATTTATTGGAAAGAAATCTTGTTTACTTTGCTGTCTGGGTCAAAATCTATTGCACTATCTGTTTTTTCATATGCTTTTGGATTACTGACAAAATTTTATTCATCTATAACATGCATGGAAACTTAAGTTTTGTATTATGGCATCATCACCGTTCACAGCTCATTTCAATCTCCAACACATCTCCAAATCTACAGACACCGAGGTCACTGTGACTGTGAGAGTACAGCAAGAAGGATCACAAAATTTGAGACACGTTTCACCATGCTTGATTGTTATTGTTGTTCTTATTGTTGTTTAATGTAAGCCCGGTGGACTGCATAAAGGGCTATGGACAGGAAAATTAAATCAACAAACATGAATTCATACAAATTTAAACATAAGGACACTAAAATATGTTTAAAAATGGGCCCAACTTACTTAAAATTGCTTCATCACATCACATTTCCTTACAACCAAAAATGCACTTATTACATGTACCCAATTATCAATCCTAAGAGAAAGTATGCAAGGCTTTACAGAACACATACAGGTGAATGGACCAGCAAGGCAGAAAATGAAGAAATGACAGAAAGCAAAGGAGCAAGGCAGAAACAAAGAGAATGACAGAAAAGAGGAAATTTGTGGCACAGATTTCCAAAAGGTGGGGATACTATTTATACTGAAAGGGCCCCCGGCATCCCCACGTTGGCTACCATGCTGGATGATTCATGAGGAATGAATATGATAGTAATGGAGTTCTGCTGAAGACTGAGACTATGGGACAGAACCATAATCTGCTTCTTTTCAGGATATATATCCCGGCACCAACCAGGACCCAGAGATACAGACTTCTGCATCCATGAAGTGTATGACAATTGTCAGTGTGATCTAGTATTCAGTCAGCTAACAATATACATTTTTTTAAAACTTTGACTCAGGGCCAATAAATCCCACAATGACTTAGATGGATGAGATTCAAACTTCCAGACTCCCACTCAGTCCATTGCACTAGTCACTTCACCAAAGGCACCTGGTCAAGTCTTTATCTGGTCATTATGAAACAATCATTCTTTCTTCTTTTTACCAACAATCCAAACCCCTCCTCTTCAACGGAGCTGACAATTTTCTAAAAAGTCTTCAATCAGTCCTCCAAGTGAAACATATGCCACAGGTTGAGATGGATCAGATCTTGCTTCTTTTAAACCCTTTAACTCCTGCATCATCAACTAGGCTAGCAAAGCAAAAACTTAATTCTTTGAATCCCTCACCCTGTCCACCAGATTTCTGCAGGAAGCTGGTGGATAGAGTGAGGGAGTCAAAGGATCAAGTTTTTGCAGTTGGTGGATAGAGTGCAGGAGTCAAAGGATTAACTCTTTCACTGCCAAGTTTCCACAGAAACGGCACTCCTCAGCACCAAGTATATTTTGGGCAGCCAATTTTGCAGCGCAGTATGCATTTTTAAAAGCTTATATCTCAAAGACTATTAAAGATTTTCACTTAGTTTTTTTTTTTTTTTTTGCTGTGTAAAGGGCAGATGTTGTATTGCTTATGTTTATGTGCTTGATTGATTATTCCACAGATAATCTTATTATAAAGAAAAACAAGCAATTTTTTTTCATACGGTTTATTAGTTGTACTACTGACCTTATTTCGTGAGTTGTGCACCAGATATCATCATAATAAATGAGGAAAAGCAATGGAAAATCTACACACAAAGTCAGCTGTCTGCTTATTCTACTCGGAGTGGTAGACAATGCGTGTCGATTTGCAGCCATTTTGGAGGAAAACGCTTCGGAGATAACGTGATGTAAATTCCGACAGTTAACAAAGCCACACTTCTGCCTTACTGCTGAAAAACTAGGTCGCTAGGTAAAGTTTAAAAATAGCACAGTCGCCTGCATTCACGAGTGGAGCTGACAGAAGCTTTGTACCCACGTGAGAAGTTATCGTTTAGCATGACCCCTCCAAGTTGCACAAATGCGACCATGGCAGTCGTACAGGAAGTCGCTTGATTGCGACCATGGCGGGAAAAGAGTTAAAAAGGATTTCACAGAGAATTATGAGAAATGAGGGTTGCTTCTGTTTTCATGATTGTTATTGGCAGAGATGTGACATTACATGAATTTTCACCTACTCTTGGAAGTTTGGAACTCATTGGAAAGCCTCTGGTGCATACTGTCAGTAATAATACACAGCCTGACTGCTGACCAGTAGGTATGAGAAGATTACAAGAGCAGGTGGGGCATGGCAAGATGTGAAAATGGTCTGGTCAGGTTTATAAGATTATTTTCTTGACAAAGTTATACACTGTGGTTATCATGATTGATCATGTATGAGAGTGATGCTGGCTGCAAACTGAAAAGTCACTGCACTTTTCCATATGACAATTGCATGAAACTTGTTGCACTTAATGAAGTTGCATCATATATATATAATGTGTGTGTGTGTGTGTGTGTGTGTGTGTGTGTGTGTGTGTGTGTGTGTGTGTGTGTGTGTGTGTTGTGTATGGGTGCATGTGTGTGTGAGAGAGAAAGAGAGACAGAGAGAATCAACGGATCATATTTATAACTTTTTACTTTTTAAAGGCATTTGATCTTGTATAATTTCTTATTTTTGGTATAGTGTTGCTGCAGTACTAGGGATTAAAAAGTGGCATGTAGAGATTTTTTAATGCTCATTTATCTCCCTTCTGCCATTTTGTTGCCCTCTTGCACCATTGACGTAAGGGTTGATATCTATTTGCTGTGAAATTGTCTGCATCTGTGTGAATTGTCACCTACTTTTTTGAGAGGCACTTGGGGCTTTGGGGAAATAAGGCCATGTCATGCATCATTATTACAGAAGTAGGTCCCAAAAATGTTCCAACATACGGCATTGATTCTTAGATTGGATTCACCTTTGAAAGTATCTGGGTCTTCCACTCAGTTTTTGTAGTACTGATTTTCAATTTCAGAGTTTCTTCAAGAAGGATTCATTACAATTCCATGCCATATGCACTCCACCCAAAACTGCCAGGATTTATATGGTAGACTGCTCGAGCTAGCGCAAAACCCTGTGCCTTGGTGCACCAATCAGGTTCAGCCCAGCCTCTGAACCAAGAGAGAATGGAAGAGCCCTCTCTCACCAAACTCAAGCAACTCAGAAATAAGGCCACAGAATTATGAAGATTATCACAAACTCAAAGTAACAAAGTAATGCAATTAGAAGGAGAAGAAAGTCAAAGCATATTGAGAGAATCAAAATCAACATTAGAGAAATGAGTGATTCTGAACATTTAGATTTAGTTAAAGCTTATGATGGCACCTGTACTGAAGACATTGAATTAGTAGGAATGGCAAAACAGAAAATGATCTGACTCATTTGAAAGACAAAAGCATTCCAACAGCCCTTAAAATAAAAACTCTAAAATCTCTGATCTGGCCAGTAATGCTGTATGACTGTGAAACCTGGACATGCAGAAAAGCAGATGGAAAATAAGATCAAAGCAGTAGAGACGTGGTTCTATAGGCGGCTTCCTAGAGTCAAATGGACTGATAAAAGAATAAATGAAATCATTTTGATCAAACTCAATCTAAATTCAACTGCTGGCAAAAATCAATAAAAGAAAAACAAAATACACTGGCCATATAACAAGCAACACACCAACCCCAATGACAATAGAAAAAATTGAGGCCAAAAGAAATCTGGACAGACCACCCACCTCCTGTATGAAGAACATCAACAGCAGTGGTTTGTGGGTATGAGAAATTTAGCACAGAAAAGTCAAGAGCAGACTGAATGGAAGAGAATTGTTGTGATGTCTGCCGTAGTGGCTACAATCGAACTTGATGACACTGACAAGTGACAGGTAATGAAAAAAATTGGATGATTTTCAAATGAAGATTGTTAGAAGTGTGTGAGTGTGTGTGCGTGTGAGTGTGTGTGTGCGTGCGAGTGTGTGTGTGTGTGCGTGCGTGCGTGTGTGTGTATCTGTGTGTGTGTGTGCTTTATCGTGTGAATGTATGTTAGAGACAGAGTGAAAGACATAGAAAAACAAATCAACAAATATAAATACATGTATTTCTTTATTCCTCCAGAATAATAGAAATTATGCATCCCATGAAATAAGTTACCAGTCTGTTACACTGTTTGAAAATGAGAATATCTGAAATCACAAAGTAGGCCTACTTCTCATCAGAATATTTCTGGCTATACTTTAGGTCTTTTGTTCTTTTTTAAAGCTGTACCTGTATTATTTCAATTTTCTCTCAGTCCAGACCACTACAATACTATACTCTCAGACCAGACCACTACAACACTATGATGCTGAATTAAAAAAACCCCAGCTGAAATGGCAACAACAAAATCACTCAGTTAAACAAAAACAAGACACATCTAACAGACTTCTGACTAGTCTATATTCATACTTGAAGAAATAGTATAATTAAATTGATTAAAAGGTATACTTATCAAAATCTGCACACCAAACAATTTGATCTATGGAAGGGGTCAAAATACGGGCAGAAAGCACTGGAGTCTGCTCAAAAGGGATTCATCACATTCAGGTAATTCCATATGCACTCCACTCAAATCTGCCAGCAATATCTGGCAGAATCCTGAGCCTGTGCACAACGCTTGCATTAGCAAGGTCTTGAAATGAAGAGGGGGGGAGAGGGATCTATGTAACTATGCTTACATCACCAGAATGATGGAAACATTAAGATGGGCAATAAATAGGCAAGTTTTAATGTTGCAGGTTGGGAATGAACTCCAGATGTAAGATCTCCACCCACAGTGATATAAAAAACAAAACAAACAAACAAACAAAAAAAGACAAGCCCCAGTAAAGCGGAAGCTAACAACATAACTACAGACGCAGATTTTGAGAATCTCGTGTTCATCAGTAATTGGAAAATTCCGATAGCTGTCCACATTCTTGAAAAGACAATTTAAAACTGCACAAGTGTAATAACAATACAGAAATGTAAACTATAAAGTGTCACACACACACACAAACATTTCAGTTAATACTGAAATTACTTCTGATCCATATAATTTGAAGCTTATTTCCTTCTACTTTGCCTTGACTTAACTTAGAAAAGATTTCAGCTGTGAAATATACATGCCATATAATGCCAATGATGGCTCTTTAAAGAAATCCTATGCTTGAGACAATAAATTAATTATATACCCCATAAAGCACAGCATCTCCATATTCCACAAAACTGACAGTCCACACACACAAAGAAACTGCTTAGACCTTTGTAAACAAACAATCCATAGTTTCCATACTCACCAATGCAATGAACCACAATTTCACGTAAATGCAAAGAACTACACCTATACATATGCATACAAAACAGTCTTAAAAGTCCATGATTTTGCTAGAAAAATCTATGACAAATGACAATATATATGAAGCTAAAGAATGGATCACTGGCACATTGGCAATAAAAAGCATTTCATTGGTGTCAGTCATTTCATTTCTTTAATCATCCATCAACAGCACACTCAAAGACAGGGAAATCTGACAGAAATCAATGTCAAACTCAGTGCTGTCAAAGCACATGACTGTACATATCTAATGATGTTGAAGTGGCTTATGAAAAAAGTTAAACAATTTAGTAACTGATTATTCAGTAAAGTAGACCAACCTTGGTTAATCTTCCTATTATGCATTTCATTATATTTACTACTGCAACTATATTAGTACTAGTAGAAGAAGTACAGGCATAAACTATACTAGTTAAACAACAGGTACAACCTATTTTGCAAAATTATAGAATGCAAAATAAATTTCACATTCCGACCCCAAGATCAAAATATTGATTGCTGAAAGTGAATCAGATAACAGCACTTTTGGACAGCATTTTATCTGTGCATACAATATAACCTGTATGAAGAAATCAATCACCACAATTCAATGATATATTTCAGTAAACTCTAGTCACCTGTCATGTTTTCCTGTCTCGTCTGATCAGTTCTGTACACATTATATTGTATACACACATTCATGTCAAAGACATTTTCCTCTCTTACACAGACCAATCAGGATACAACACAGACCAATCAGGATACAATACACTCACCATTTTCAGAGTGCTTGCAAAACCAAAATAAAACCATTCAGACTGGTACAAAGAGAAGAGATCATCAGCCACAACCACAAATATCAAATCATACTGTGAGTGTGACTACGAGCTGGGATAATTCGCAGGTTGGTGACCCACAGCAACAAATCCAGCAAAATCCTGCAGGGTGATATTGCAAAAAGCTAGCTCAACAACCCTAGAGGTTGCAGAGCCTCACTGACAGACTGAAATATAAAGCACAAAGAACCCAAGAAATCTGCAGGCTGACATCTCAAGAATTTACATAGCTGTATGCCAATCTTCTCGGTCTCATTCAATATTTCTGAAAAGCTTGCCGAGTCGCTGATATCTAAAGAACCTATTCAATGAGCCTGCAGGTGGAAATTTCAAGAGCTCAACAAGCTTGCAAGCTGACATTTCACAAATTTTTAAGAATTCATTCAAAAAGCCTGCAGACAGATGTCTCCAAAATTACCCCACCATGCCCATAAGCTAATGCCTCAACAACCATGCAGGCTGTTATTTCTACCTCAAGAAGTTCTTCAAATGCACACAATCTTACAACCCAACATTCTTCTAGAAGTAGCCCAACAGGTCTGTATACTGATGCAGAAATCTGCAGTGTGATACATCTTAAACAGCAGCTCAACAAGCTTGCAGATTCATGTCTCCAAATCTAGATTAACTTTCTCTGCAAGTTCACCAGAGACTTCAAGGTTTCTTTGAATTGGAACATATGTCTGATCACAAGTATCAACACCAAAGTGACAAACAGTAAGATGTATCTGTACAAGTAATAAGACAACAAGGTGATGATACTTACCCATCTTAGCACACATTTTGTTGACTTATGTACCTCTTGAAAGTCAGCCATGTGCAAAAATTACATCTGACCTGAGTCTTTATAATGAACATAAGTTCAAAACCCAAAATCGCCCCCAACTACTGAACTAATCAAACTGCCACAAAAACAAGGCATTTTTGCTGATACTACATAGTACTTTAAAAAACTTCTCAGTCACTGCTAACCCAAATTCAAATCGTGTTCACTCAAAAATCAACAAACAAATCTCTGCAAGTCTGGAAAAACAAATGAAAATAAACTGCTGGAATACTTGCTGGTATGTTTGAATAAACAAACCCCCACAGATTTATAGTGACAAACATAAACACAGACATAAACACACACACGGTTATGCTTTGATCCACATAAATTCAAGAACTCTCTCTTCACATGACTGTAAGAACAATCCAAACACACCTCCAAACTTACCTTTCTGCTTAAAAAGCTGATGTTGCAGGCCTATGGCACAAAGACAAAGTCATTCAACTTTTCTTGAAAGGTCACACTGCATCATGAATTTCATCCCTTCACTTCTCATTTTAACTTTAAATTTCAAGAACAGAAGGTTGGGGAAAGGGGAGAAAAAAAAGGGAAAAAAGAAAGAAAAGAAAAACAACTGTGCAAGAAAAATAAAAAGGAAAAAAGTCACAACCACACTAAATATGTGATCTGAGATGATGATCACATCTCATACAAACAAAACAATCAAGCACCTGTTTCAAGTAAGGGAATATAAATGTATACACACATAAAAGAGTTCACAAGTATTTCAGGAGCTCTCAAATAAGTAGCTGTAGTTTATTCAAGAGGGACCCATGTACACAGAAAACTCCACCTGCGCTCCATTCAAATCCTGCAGCAATTATCTGGCAGATTTATTGAGCTGTGCAAAACCCTATGGGTCAGCAAAGTCTTGAAATGGGGATGAGAAGGAAGGACCTGAGACCTGTGAAATACAAAGCTGACACTACACTAACAGAATGATGGAAACATTTAAGATGGGCAGTGAGTAGGCCAGTTTTTAATGTTGCAGGCTGGGACTGAACTCGTGATATCAAACATCGAGTCCATGGCTCTATCAAAAAGAAACAACTATACCAAATAAATAACAACTGAATAATTTCATTTCTCCTCTGACTTGAAAGAAGACACTTAACATCAAAACGATTAAGTCAACACAACACCACAGACTGAGAAATGAGATGACAAATGTTGGCATTAGTCTGCTATCTGAATAATACAACATCAATTATGTCTTTCCATCAAGCTCCAATCATGCCATCCAGCTACAAATTCTTGATGTGAACCATTCTACAGACTTCAATTATCATTACCACATCCATAATGGGAAGAAAAGAGAAAGAAAAGACTTAAAAAACAACAATGTCCTGTGCACAAGTTACAAAATATGACTGTTTCAAACCATCAAACGATAAAAACACTGCATGACAAAACATCTACCCAAGCATACAGATTGGGTACACAAATTTTCTTGATCATGGGATCCAGAGAATAAATCTGATGTATTTATCACACACAAACACACACACACACACACACACACACACACACACACACACACCAACACAATCTACACCAAAGCACAGATACACAAAACGCAATGAGGGGCAATTAATATTCTGATCTCGCTATTATTTCCACTGGACTCTTACAGAACCAATACATGTATGACACGGCCTTCAGGAGACCACAAACTGGCCCATCACAACCAGTGACAAACTATGTGTTTAAAACGATCTTGCTCTTGATACACAATACACTGTTTCTTGACACCAAGCTATGTTGTTTCATCTCCTTTATCTTTATGTCACAGTCTGTGAAGCTGCAGGCAAAGGTCTACGTTGAGATGTCCTCCTCCATTGCCTCTTGTCATTACAAAGCAGCACACTCACCACTTTTACCTTCTGTTCAGCCTCCCTGCCAAACCATCACTGTGTGTACCACTGGTACATGACATACTGTCTCCACCTCTTATCACTCATTGTCCAATTTTCATCCTTGTTGGGTAACTTACAAATCAAGTCACTTGACCTTGAAATATGTTCTGCAGACACCAACATCAGAACCTCAATCTCTCAATCAGAAAAGATGAATTCATTGTCACAAAAATGTCATAATAAAAAAATCACCATTCTAACAAATTCATCATGAACACGTTTGAAATCACTGTTTCAATCAGTCCACTTTGGTTATCCAATCATGGTCACAAGATTGTGTGAAGTGGTTATAGCATGTTAATAGCACAAATATGAAATAAGATGAAGTCTTCAACAGGCTCTGGCGCCTACAGTTTAGATATGAAGACTGCAAACAGCTGTCCTCACAGCACTGAAAGGAACAGTCCAGTCCACGGATGGCTGTTGCACACAAAACACACCACTGGATGAGGTGCTGACAATGAGCACATACATATTGTAGTGTAATCCAGATAACATTCTGGGACACTGGCAAATGATACGGTGAAAAAAAAGAAAAAAATCTTTTGCTGCATTCAACATTGTCAGTAGGAAATATGAGTGCAGATGAAGTTCTAAGCACCAACTGATCAGTTGATACATTGTCAAAATTTTGAAGGAAAAAATAATGCAGAAAACTTAAGATTGCTGGTTTGTATTTATTGTTTACAGCACAGCTCAAGTCAAAGAAGAGGCTGAACTACAAGCGGGCAGTGTGCTGCAGGATAGATATCTTTAGGAGCCTTGGAGATACTGGCCACAGAAACTATTCAGCTCGCTGTCCAAAAAGTCTGCCTTATTCCTGTAAACACAGACACAGATAGATCATCATCATCATCATCATCATATCATCATCATCATCATCATCACCACCATCTAATAACAACACTAATGCGGGACAAAAACAGGACAAAGACACCAACACAGAAATAAATCTATTAAACATATTCAACATGCCGAACGTTCCTTCTTGTCGAGTCAAACAAGCCAATCTGAAGAGCAAATAATTCTGTTTCCCCATAAGCAGAGTCCAGTTTTAATCACTGCCACTTCATACTCCAAACCTTCTTGTGAATAAACAGATAATCCCTTTGAAACTAACAATAGAAAACATATATACAGACCTACACAAAAATAAAAGATGTAAGATGCATGACAAAAATATCAACACACAAAATGCTGAAACTGAAATATTACCCTTAAAACATAATCCCTTTTCAGAAGTCTGAATTACAATCCCTCTCCCAACTCCAGAGCAACTCCACTCAATTTGTCTCTCACAAAATGACACTTTTTATACTCCAATCCACCACACACATACACACTCCCCCTTTTCACAGCTCACACACACTCCAACCCCCCCCCCCCTACACACACACACTCTTCCATTCCTCTACACATATGCTACACATGCATACCATAGGCATATATACTTCCCATTACCCCTACACTACCATTCACATACAGAAAAACACCTCTCATCTCATTCCTCTACATGTATATACAATCTTCTCCATCTCCCCACCTTCATACCCACACTCACCTACTCATACACCAACACATACACATTCCTTATCCTTCTCTTCCCCCCTCCCCTTTCTCCACTCCACCTCAATCACACACTTAATAGAAATAGCACTGCTCACCTCAAGGTCTTGGCTGCAGAAGCCACATCTTGCAGACGTCGCAGCTCACTGTCCAGCTGTCTGAGCTCCTCCTGCAGCTGTTGTTTGCTGGTATCGGCATGGTGGCACAGGCGTGCAAAGGTGGAGGACAACTCCCTGCGAATAAAGTCACCAACCTCAGTAATCTTCAGACTGAGGATCGGTTTTGAATGTGATGACCAATGAGTATGATTCACTGACTGATGAGACAAAAAGATCAACATAAAAAGCAGACAGGCAAAGACACTGACATCAAATCTTCTAATGGGCAGAGCAAGACTTATACCAGAAACACAATTGCAGAGATATGTGTGTGTGTGTGTGTGTGTGTGTGTGTGTGTGTGTGTGTTGTGTGTTGTTGTGTGTTTGTGTGTGTGTGTGTGTGTGTGTGTGTGTGTGCGTGTGTGAGACACAGAGAGCGCAAGAGAGAGACAGACACAGAGCGAGAAAGAGAGAGAGAGAGAGAGAGAGAGAGAGAGAGTGTGTGGTGTGTGTGTGTGTGTGTGTGTGTGTGTGTGTGTGTGTGTGTGTGTGTGTGTGTGAACATGTGTGCACACAGTCTCTGCATGGAATAACAACTACTTGTACAGAACCTAATCTCACAAGAGCCTTAAACGCTTCACAAAAGCAAGAGAAACAAAGGCAGACACACATAAAGCAAACAATATCAACCCCTAACCCTAAAATGAAATCAGAGGATCCACATTACAATGTAACACAAGTGATAAAAATGAACCATAATAAAAGTTCTACTTTCATTTATCAATAGGTCATTCAACAAAAATATGTGCTTGCATGCGTGTACAGGCATGCATGCTGCATGTGTGTGTGTGTGTGTGTGTGTGTGTGTGTGTGTGTGTGTGTGTGTGTGTGTGTGTGTGTGTGTGTGTGTGTGTGTGTGTGTGTGTGTGTGTGTGTGTGTCCATGCAAGACAAGAATTGAACACTTACTGCTGCACTTGGTGACTGCAATTGCTAGAGGTTAGGTCGACGATCAATCGCAACTTGCTGCTGGCATACTCCACGTACTGCTGCTTGAAGCAGCGTTCTTTGGCCCGTGTCGTCCAGGTAAGACGTTCGTACAGGTACAGCAATCCGTACAGGGCCCCACTGACTGCAATCACTCTCCAACCAGCAGCCTTGGCCAGCTGTGTGTGAAAACAAAGACCATTCATGGTAGACCAATCACAGTACATCATAGCAGCTGTGGTACATACGTAAACCTATAGGCTATACTACATTCAACTCAGACTTTGTACATTTATATCTATACTACACCAAATTTAGCTGTTATAAATGCATACTACACTAAATTTAGCTGTTATAAATGCTTATATTTTATTAAACTCAGCCTTCGTATATTTATATCTATACTACACCAAATTTCGCTGTTACAAATCCAAACCTATGTTACATTTTGGTTGTGAACAATTTTGTAAACCTATACTAAACCAAACTTTAGAAATATAAACCCATACTGTACTTAACCCTTTCAGTGCCAGAGAAAAATGTAAACATGTGCTTCCCCATTGCCGGGGAATTTTGAGGATTCGAGGGTAATAATTAACAAAAAATTCTAGTGCAAAAACTATACGAGATACAACAAAGAAACATAAGTGTTTTTTGAAGGAAAATGAACGAGGATTCTGATTCTGGGCTTATTTTTCTCTTAGCTTGATTGCAAAGACCTGTCCAGGCATTCCAAAGTGGAAATAATTTTTTTGTGTTGTCTAAAAAGTAAGTTTCCATCTCTACGGATTGATACCCAACACACTCACAAACAAAAAAACCAGCTGAAAATGACTTCTTTATTGTCAGTTTACATACATAAATGAAAACAAAACATATGACATCATAAAATGTTCATGAAAGGATACTAAACCCATGCAGACAAATAAGTAAGTAACCATCCCATCAATGATAGACCTGGTTTCGGTAAACATAAAAGTGATTGTACTAGACACTGAACAGTCAAACTACATGACAGTCAGTGTACTCAGACACTGAACAGTCAAACTACATGACACTCATGAATTGGTTCTCTCTGTTCTTCAGATTCTGCAATCAAAACAAGAGAAAATAAGCCCAGAATCAGAATCCTTATTCAAATAAGTCAATCAGCTCATGCTCATCAGTCAGAAACAGCTTGAAAAAGCATAGCACACGTCCCCAGTTCCCACTTTCAATCCTGGATTTCATAAAAATTGAGGAATGTCTGACTGTTGTCCATTTGGAGGCCAACAGATTTTCAGTGAGCGAAACACTTCGCTGATTGCCACGCCCCCTGCCATGCCGTCTAACTGGAGCACAGCTCCTCTGCACCTCTCCTCTCCCTCTTCTCATCTTCCCCCCTTCCCAAACCACGAACACGTGCGTGACACATCTCACCATGTACCATCCCGTTCACTGCTGTTGGGTCCAAAGTCCGAAGTATCACGGCCTGCGCGCTCGCCACTCGCACTGACCACGGCAGTCGCGGTCTGACTCGTACTTGTTATCGTCTGCTTGCATCGATTCAGCCAGCAAGCATTGAATGTCGGTGTGGTCATTGTTACTTTCTCCACCCTCATGTTGAAGCGAATCATCAGATAACAAATTCTCTCAATCGTCATCATGCTGTAAAATCATTTGAACGGCCTCTAGAGTCGTGAAAGTCCACTGACGTGAGCCACCGTTCGGCTTGTCGAAGGTTGCGTCGCCATTGTGCTCCACTTCACGTGGTCCAGTTACCAAATCATTAGCGACAATAAAGGTGTCTTCCCTATGACGTATCCTAATTTACATCCTATTTTTATATTGTAGACACATATAGCTCAGTGTGCAGCGTTCCTGTGTGCTTACTGGCTCACACAGTTGTGAACGAAAAATCGGAAAACTCTTGCGACGTCAACGGACGGCTCTTAGGCAATATAGCAACACCTTTTGTGCAACGTCAGCTGATGGCTTATAGGCACTGAACTGGTTAACCCTGTCATTATAAATCAAAACCTACACTATACCAAACTTTGTTGTAATAAATGTAAACTTACACTACACTAAGCTCAGCTGTAATAAATACCAAACTTAACAGCTATAAATGTAAACATATATTACACCAAACTTATCTCTAACAAATGTAAACCTATGACAACCAAGCTTTCCCATTATAAATGTACAAAACTTAGCTGTTGCAAACATAAACATATAAACCTATATTCAGCAAACATTGCTGTTATGAACATAAACTTATATAAACCAAACTTACTGGATATAAATGTAAATTTACATTATATCAAACTTGGTTAATATAAATGTAAACTGATAATACACTAATCTTTGTTGTTGTAAGTATAAAGCTGTACATCAAACTTAACTGTTATAAATATAAGCCTATACACCACCAAACATACCAAATCATTTCATGACATGATGCATGATGAGTCACAACACAATAAACTCTTTTGTCATCAGAAAAAAGAAAAAAAAGCATACAGACAGAAAGATAATGACAAGTATTTTATAGAAACATTGATTAAATAAAAAAAATCAAATCTTCAAAAATCATGGTTAGATGAATCAATACCTGCAAATCAACAGAAAAATTAATTACAATTAATTAGTCAACAGAGAGATCTGATCTCTCCATTGACTAATTAAATGTAATCAATGATTCAAGGAAAGATAATTAAAAAATAATTACAAATGATTCAAGGAAAGACAATTAAATGACCTAATACAAAACAAACAAACAAAAAACCAGCTGAATGGAAACATAAAAAAGACAAGCTGATCAAACCATTCTAACAAACTTCCTTCTCATCAAAAATAATTATTACAGAAAATCCAGATTTTGTACTTCTCAAGGTCACTCAAGGTCACTGTGACATTCAAGAAGCCTCAGTTGAAGTAAAATTAGGCAATATTCAAAAATACAGTGAAAACAGATTTTACATACTTTCAGAAGTTTGAGAAAATGCTATTCACACACCTTTCTTGAAAAGTGATGGGTTTTTTGTTTGGTCTGCATGACCATGACCCATTAGTTTCTAAACTTATGCTTCTGTGTGTCCTCACCAGTCCACAAACTTGATCAAAATATAACAAAAGGCCTACCCAAAAACTGATGAAGAGCTGAAAAAAGCTTGTTCACACATGTTTATCTCACAGACACATATTTCTCTTGTCAGTACACTCTTAAATAATCTTTTTAATAAACAATTAAACAACAACAACAACAGCAACAAAAAAAGGCGAGATTAAATGCTGGATTTGATTCCAAATGCCCCTTTAATTTTTACCATATCTTCCAAGTGTATAAGCTCAACTAATGCGAGACACCA
Source organism: Monoplex corrugatus (assembly GCA_030674185.1). Classification (NCBI taxonomy): domain Eukaryota; kingdom Metazoa; phylum Mollusca; class Gastropoda; order Littorinimorpha; family Ranellidae; genus Monoplex; species Monoplex corrugatus. The sequence continues at coordinate 24,553,123 of JAPXFY010000015.1, forward strand.
TACTAACTACAAAATATTCAACCAGATAATTGAGAAATTGGTGAAAAGGTGCCCACTGCCATGTGCCGCTGTCAAGCCACCCTTATCCTGATACCCATTTCCAGCCCGAGTGACGCTTGTCCTCTTTGTCTCAGTACACCAAAGCAACAAGATCACAGGGGATACCACGGATCATTTTCCTGGTCATCATCGGAACCACACAAAATCTGGCATAGGGCATCGTGAATGCCATTCATCGGCCTCCTCTCTCTGATGAAAACCCCTTCTCCCTCACCTTCAGAGATGACATTTCCCTCCAGGTCCTTATGTGCCTCCTTCTGGGTTTGGCCCAACATATCTGTTATGCCACAAGGCTCTTTGGCAACTTATACGTGAACCACTTGCCACTCCACAGGGACTTTCTCCTCTCTAACCCAGTGGTCACCGAACCTCAGGCCTCAGCATCCCTTAGAACCAGAGTTTGACTGCAATGCCTGGACCCTCCAGAGCCATCCTACTGGACAAGATCTAACCTGGTCCGGGCACTCCCCTTACCCAAAGTCCCTCGATCCTCCCAGCCCGTTCTTTGGCCAAGTCTCCACACACCAGCCCCTCCTCAGACCACTAAACATCAACGGACCATACTGGCATCCTTTCAGGCACGCAAAAAGCAGGCCAGGCCACAAGCAAGGCCTTGCCAGGGCTAACAATGACTATCACGGTCATGTTCTTCATCCACTAGCCCCAACCACAGCCTGCTCACTTTCCCTGAACATCCAGGAATGGGAAAACATGGGAGCCTCTCACTTGGTGTTTGCAATCCTTCAGTTGGGTTTCCGGCTACCTTGGACACAGGACACCCACTCTCCTATTCTGACATGCAATCCCGGCTCCTTCAATCATCAGTTCAACTCACAGCATTACAGGCAAAAAACTCCAGTACACAAGTCTGCATTGAAGTCAGGCTTGGAAGCACATTGGGATTATGAAAGAGCACAATGACATTGACATCACTAAACTAGTGTGGATGATGAGGCACAAAACAATATATAAACAGAATGAAAAATGAAAAAATATGGAAAAAGTCACAGAAATAGAACACAAGCTCTCACCACGCCAGCAATGGCCACCGCTCCCAGGGTACTTCTGGAGGTGAAGGAAGCAAAAGTGGTGAGCACGTTGCTCAGTATTTCATTGTCATGGAGACCCTGCCCTGTCTGTACTGTCAGTCCTGCGCTTGATGTTGCAGCTTGGCCCAACTGTGCCGCAAAGCAAGCAAGCAAGCAAGCGCACACACACACACACACACACACACACACACACACACACACACACACAAAATGACATCAGAATAATTTCTTCAAGTTTTACAGTGTAGTGTTTAGTTCAGCCCTATCCTGCACAGCATGCACTGTCAAGCCATAAAGTCAATACGGAACTGATACATTGATTAATACTATAAAAACACACTACAATAACTAAAATCTATGGTTAACTCAACAGATCAAAAACATACAGGCAGTGAAACTGTCAAGCTCATTCAACATATGATCAGCAGAGTGTATTCATGTTACATGAAAACCTGCATTTCAGAGTGTTATTATTTTGCAGAATTTTATAATTCTGCCTACCTTGGGTCCTGTACACATCCAATTTATCTATTTATTTATTTTTCCATTTCAAAATTACACATGCTATCTCACTCTGTCTCTATCTCCCCACACTCTGCTTTGAATCTCCCTACTTGTCTACCAAAATGATACAAAACAAAACAAAGCAAACCACAAACAAGAAAACACCACTGGATTTTCTCAGCAGGTACTCACACTGCCAGCAGTTCCCATCAAGAAGCCAGCACTGCCCTTGGAACCCAGCAGTTTCTGCAGCAGAGCTGTGGGGCCAAATGAAAAACGAAACTCAATGTCCTCCCGAAAATCGGCACACAGGTTGCGACAATCCAGGCGATAGGCAATCTCAAAGTCTCTCTTTGGGAGAAGGCTGAAAAGCTGTTGACGGTCTCCTCAGGCAGGATGGAGGACAAACGATCTGTAAAGGGCGGTGCATAACACTGAACGCTGAATAGTCGTATACAACTCTTCTCAACACGCACTAAACTCTTTCAACTACTACTGTTTCAAAAATGTTATTGATATTCTTTGAAATAAATGTTTCTGTTCTTTTATATATATTGTTTTCATAAATCAGTCATCCACAGACACTGTGGGAAACATACACTGAAATTACCTGTAGAAATAATTTCAACACAACATTCATCTTAAGCTGTAATACATATTCTTCTGCTGTTCTATTGTTGATTGACTGAATAGGAACTGATGACATGATAAAAACTAAGTCAATTACGACTACACATACACACGTGATACAACTTCCATGTACACTCATTAATTAATCATAGAGCAAACGTATAATGAAAACTAAGTGAATTGCGACTACACAGTATACACATGGTACAACTTCCATGTACACTCATTAATCACAGAGCAAACATAAATCGTGTCTATAATTTATGTATTTCAAAACTTAATCTGATCTCCTACCGGATAAAAAGCACTTCTTGTCTTCTTAAATACTCAAATCAAATGTTACACTATTATGTCAGCAAAACAAAGTTTTTTTCCCTGAATCCCTGTTTAGCTAAATATGCTTACCATATCGGACCAAGTACTACCAAGCCAAGTAGGCCACCCTGTCTGGCCAGATTTCAGTCAACTGATACTACTGGGTCTAAACTGCTCCATACCCAATCACCACCACCTTCTGTGTTCAGCTAGCCCAGTTTAAGACCACTGTTTCATTCAACAGCCTTTGAGAATAGTATTCTCAGGATCAAAGTGATGGGAGCAGGAATGTGTGGATGGGCATTCAGGTCCAATGTGGTATGTTTAGCTAATCAGGGATTTGGGGGAAAAAATCCTGAACTTAGCATCATTCACCATACCACATCAGTCCAAGTGCAAATTCAAATAATGGAGGAGGGTGTTTCACATCTTTGGTTCAAACATTGGACCTATGGGCAGAGAGTTTATTGCCACAAAAGACATTCTGAAAAAAAACATCTGCATGGGTCATGAAGAGATCCCTAAGACAACAATTGATAAAGAGATTCTCCAAGCACCGCTACACTTCCACTAAGATGTCTCTGAAGGGAACAGAGTGGAAGAAAGCCTGAGAACTGGTCAGAGCTTGGACTTCATGAGCTCTATGATTTAGTATGCCAATGGACTTATTGACTGCTTAGTATGCCTGAACAATTGTCTGACAGATCCATCAGGACACCGTTTCAGCAGCCCTGCAATGTCTTTGTTATAGTTCTCATTGACAGAGATAAAGAAATTGCTAAGAGTATGCTTGTCTTTGGTGCAAACCCAATTAAACTTGAAAACTGGTCAAGAAAAGTGGTCTTCATCCAACTTGTCCAAAATGATAGATAAGAGAACAAGAGATGGACAAGACAGAGAAACAGGAAGGTTCATCCTGAAAATGGTTCTTTAATCTGAACTCTGGAAGGACAGAAAAGGAGACAGAGCCTTTCAGGTGAAAAACGACATCCTCCTGTGCACCACCAAGGCCAATCAATTCACTTCTGCATCTGTCAGAGGCTATAGAGTAAAAAGGCCATCTTCGCTGTCAGTAAATCGATGCTGAAGTTAGTGGCCTGCAAGGGGGGTTTCACATGACATCCAGGACACAAAAGAGATCCCAAACAGGGACTTGATCAGGATTCAGACTTAACTGATGCCCAAACACAAAATATGTCCCAGCAGAGGATGATCTCTGAGAAATACAAAAAAAAGGGTAGAACAGGGGAGGCAGAGTAAAAACTTGTGTTTCCTTTCAGCAGGAGTTGGGGCGAGACAATGTAAGCCAATGGCCTAAGATTTGATCAGCTGAGCGCGTTCAGAACCTGCATGCGCCCAGGGGTGTTACTGACTGAAATCTGGCCAGACAGAACGGCCTACTTGACAATGGTAGTACTTGGTCTGATGCGGTATCAAATATGATGTTAAAAAGCTAGTAATAACTGTTCTCCTAAAGTCAATATTCAATATTAGTTTTTCTGGATTGATTCAGTTCAGTTTTTATGTTGGCACCCACCTCAGGAGATATAGCCAACGGGGATAACCATCCCAGGGGAGTGGGGGAAAGTGGAGGGGGGGGGGGGATCTGATCCTATACTCACACCACCAGAGCACAATGATGTTAAGATGGGACAGTGAGAAGGCCAGTTTTAATGTAGTGCACCCTAGGATTTGAACCCACCACCACTACCATATGAATCCAATGCTCAACATTAGAAATAACAGCACATATTTATACTATACCGTGCTTTGAAGTATGTCTACTGTGAGGTGTCAAAAGCCAAACCAAATCACAACACAATCATGCACATAAGACTGGGGCAGAGAGGAATGCAACATCATATTAAATCCACTCATCCAATAGCTCTTATGCAACTGGGAGAATGGACAGGAAAGAACAAAAATAAAACAGATGACTGGTATGAGGGAAAAATACACATTCTTCTACCAACACAGTCAAATCAGTAAATATTTTGAAAGCAAGCTCAATAATGCTTCCTTCATTTGGCAGTAAATTACAGATGTTAATTTTCTTCAAAGTACCTGCCTGTCTCTATACAATCTACAAAATAAACTTATCCACTGATACTGTGATAACATCCACAGCACTGACATAACAATTCACACACTACATTGTCAGATTTATTTTACAATCCAAAACTCAATCCGAAGGTACAAACTGCTTACTTGTGTCTCAGAAGTACTAACAGAGATCCTCATATTCACTTAACATATTGAAAGCATTAACAACAGTAACACCCTTATCAAGCAGCACTGACTGAAACACTTAACAACTACACATAGAGAACATTTGAACACCTCCAATAGTTAAAAAACGACCCACCCACCCCAAAAATGCCTTGCAGCTAAATTCTATTCATTTCAGTGGTGTCCGAAGATAAGATCATCTCCTCTTTCAGACGGTTATAACTTGGTCCCAACCTGTCATTTCTTTTTCAGTGGATTCCACTCCCTGAAGCAAAGCTGCTGAACACCGACCCTGCAGGTTTCGGCCTAACGTTTGTTCCACATGGGCATGCAACTCCTGAAAGCATTCCCATGGAAACGAAAAGTAGCATTGCAAACACCAATAAAGCTACAGAGAGACAGCAGAGCAGTAAAAGGTAATGATGGCTGCTTAAATAAACCAAATAAAATAACTTTTACTTAAAAGAAAGACAGACTATGACAGAAAAAGAAGACAGTCTACACACTCAGGTGAAAACAAACCTATGGCATGCTCTATCTACACTGAATAGATTCAGTACAATATAAATGGACATAAGGAGAACCAGAAAGAAAGAAAAGAAAAGCAAACAAAATCTACATATTACAAAATAACCAAAAAGATGTATGTAAATAGAAGGATATGAAGCTGTTAAATCACAAACTGAACACACTGTAGCTGTGCACACACACAAAAAAAGGAAAAAGATCAAATATTAACAGTCAATGCTAACAACATGTTCAACCAATGGAGCAAGCCTGATGGCACGCACAGACTGGAAATGCAGGTGAAGCCATGAGCTCTGACACCAACAGTGTTGCAGCCAATAGCTGAATGGCTTAACCCCTTCCCTGCCGGTTTTTGTGGCCTTTTGCATTGCTGTCTGCAGGGACAAAATCTTGCTTTTTCCGGTATGTTCACTAATTTGTTCATTGCTCATTCATTTCATAAGATATCTTTTCACTTTTTGGCATGTTCCCTTGGCTATGCTTTGATGTCATTGTTATTTGATTTGGTTGAAAAATAGTATGATTAGAGCTGATATAATGAGCTTTTTTCTTAAAAAAAAAAAAAGCTTTCGGAACATACATATGCACACAGCAGCACATAAAACTGCACAAAACAAGAGTCAAATTTTTTTTTGTATATAATAAACATCAAGTGAAAAAGTTTTCTTACTATTATTACTCTCTGTGAATGTTTTTCTATGCAACAGTCAATAAGTTCTTGGGTAAAGCACAGTGGAGGAAGAGACAGAATAGGCAGCTGTTCTGCCAGGTTGAATCACATTATCGGGTTCGTTACTTTCCGATGCTAATTAGACTAATATTTAATTCTGTGAACGGATAAGGGGAAAAACTGCACTTAAACATCTCCACAAGAGGTTGGCCAGTTTTCTAGTGTTATCTCCCATTCCCCCCCACCCCCGAAATTTTGATGACAAAAAACGCCATCGGCAGACACCATTACGGGCATACGGACATATCAAAAAGGCCCTGTAGTAGACACAGCGTAAGCAGGGAGGAGGTTAAGGATTCTTCTGCACAGTTTGAGAAGAGTTTTATGACTCCTGACTCCACAGTTCACTAAGCCATGAAATCATTCCTTTTCCCCCCCTGTTGATTGTGACCTAAAATTTTGTTTTTTACTGTGTTCGTATCACTGGTATCACTTTCAACAGCGTCACCACTTTACCTTGGAACAAGTCTTCTGTATTATAATGAATAGAAAACAAAAAGCCTTGAAGAATAGACAAATATCTTTCACAACAACGCATCAATAAACACTGGATAAAATCTGACCAATGACTGTAAAAGCATTATCAAAATCATGACTGGCTGTTAATGGAACTGTAGTTATAAATGATGTCAGATTTTGACATAACGTGTTTCAAACTTTCCCTCTGTCAATACATGCTATTGTCTAAATTCAGCATAGCTATGTCAGCTTTAATTACAATGGATAAGAAACAAAAAGATAAACATAGCATTGAAAATAAAGCCAACTCCAGTGCACAACACATACACATCACACAGTATTCAAAAAAAAAAAAAAAAAAGAAAAGAGGGGGAGGTAAAGTGCAGGATGACGCAGTCTATCACCTGCAAGAAACATCTCCATGGAGTTGAGACGTCGCTGAATGCTGGCTGAGCATCGACCCATCATGTTACGACATATCATGGTCTCCAGGAATAAGTGTAAATCCTTGCAGAGTCCAAGGCACATGGTACAAAAGGTACAACACACATTCAGGCTTGAGCAATATATGATTCAAATACTCATAAAGATGCCAGATAATTAGTGCATTCTGTCCCCATTCACAGCATTTGATTATATCAAGGCTAATTATCACATGTACAGTGAAGCAGCTGCTTTTCTTGTAAAAAGCTTTCTTTGCCAAAACTTTACTGTTTTATAACTGTGACTGAATTTATCTAATTCCAAAATAGGACAGACTGCATCTCAAGCTTAAACAAAACTGCAAGATGTAGGGTTATACACGTATAGGTTTATGGGAACTTTGTACATGGCTGATGAGGTATGGAATCATGCGTGTGTTGTAAAGTCTTACTGAGTTGACTGAAAGACCATGCTGTGAGGGACTTGACTATAGAAAGTTGGATCCAGCCAATGGATTTTTTCATGTAAATCAACACTTACTCATTGTTCTTTTAATCTCTTGATAGCCTCTGATGAACTCCTTCCTCAGCTGACAAACCGGTTCGTCACTGACACTCTAATGTCGGTCTGTTGCCAATATTTTGTCTACATTTCTCTGCGTGCAAATAATCAGCTCACTATCGGGAAACTACAGTTATTCCCCTTTTCAATGATATACAACACATGACGCTTCTATGTGTTTGAAAAGGTTTGGAGCTGGTGCAAGTATTTTCTCAATCTCTGCAGCTTAAAGTTAATATTTTCTCATGGTCGTAAATGCTGGTTCATGCTTGACGAAGCTGTTGCCAGAACACTGATAGTGTACGTCTCTCATACAATTTCAAGCAGAGAAAAACGAAAAATGATACTGTAGAGAATGATAACAATGATGATGATTTTGTGCTTATAGTGAAATCAGCTATACACCATGCAGCATGGGACCAATGACCTAGTTAAGACAGCCTCAGCAGTCAAGGACTTGAAAAAAAAGGTAAAAACTTAGCTGACTGCTATCAGGCAGATGAGCCATGAAGGAAATGCGATTTTAATGGTGTGACTCAACCAAGACAAGAACATTAAACTGCAATCTTGTCATATACACTCTTATCAGATGTGAAAACTACTGTCAAAAAACAGCAAATTATACATACAAACAAACAAACAAAAATACTGCTTGACTAACCTTCTTGTAGACATTCAGAAGCATCTGGTCAGGATGGAAGGGCCGATCAAACTCCTCTACCAGAAGTGACAGACGACGAATCTCGTCATTCAGAGCAGATGCCACCTGATTTTAACACATTATAACATAAGCAAGGGATAACTTGGGATGCTTAAAATAGAACGGTATGCTATAACATATACTTTACCAATACAAATTTACACTGTGCATATGTGAACACATACATCAACTCATATATCTACATGATAAACATCAATCCTCTAGAGACCTCCTCTGAGTGTGTGAGTATCGACAACAAGACCTTCTCTTACTCATAACAGACAAATGCACATTTTCTTCTCTTCCTTAACCCGTCTGCTTGTATTATCACTGGTGTCAGAGAGATAAAGCCGACAGTCAGCAGCAAGCTAGATAGTATAAGAGGAAAAACACTGTCCAGAACTTCCCTGGTCTGCCTCTTGATTTACATTTAGGAGTTTTGTGTTTTACGCTCGTTAAGCCAGCTGGTGAGGCTGCATTCCAGTCAGATGACCAAACCACTTCATGTTGTGAATACGATGGTGGATTGACATTCCCACCATTTTTCTTGGCGTTTCTGAACAACGGTAGGGATAGGACACAGCCCTTTATCAACCTGGATATGACTTCAAACCATTCAGCGAGTCCTGCTAGTGTGCAGACTGCACTCATGCCATTTGTATAGATGGATCTAATGTTGTCTAAAAGTTGGCCTTTGATGTTAAACAGCTCTAGTATTCTCCAAAGCTATTCTTCATTTACCTTGTCAAATGTCTTTTTCTGGTCTACAAAGAGCAGGATCTATTTTTTATTGTGCTCAATTATCTTTTCAAAAATCTGTCTCAGAGCAAAAACAGCATCTGCAAAAACAGCATCTGCGCACATTTTCCTTTCTTGAACCCCATCTGTGCCTTGATCAAAAAGTTCTATGTGGCATTGTCTCTTTTGCAGCCTTTCTTTTTCCAGATGGGGACTACTACAGCTTGTTGCAAGTCTTTTGGGACTCTCTGTCCATATTTTTTAATACTGTCATTAGCCATGTGATTTTCCTGTCTACACAAGCTAGGATGGCTTCTGTTGATATTCCATTTATTCCTGCAGCTATATTTTTTAGGCTGATCTTCAATGCCTGTTGTTGGGAGTTTTTCTTCTACATGAGTTAGCTGAAAATGGTACAACGCATTTCCCTGACTGACTGGGTTGAGGAGTAGGCTGGAGTATTCCTGCCATCTGTTTCTGATGCTGCCTTCATCACTAAGGGAATTTCGTCCTTTGTCATCGATGACCATTGTTGGATTGTACAGTTCACCTCTTAATATCAGGCTGAATAATATTACAGAATTGCTAGAGTGAAAAGGGAATAAATGCTTGCCTTACCTTTCTTTCAACATCCTCAACCATGACCTTGATTTTCTCTTTGACCTCTCGAGTCAAAAGGTCAAGTTGCTTGATAAGAAAGTCCAGTTCATCAGCTCGCTCTTGACGTAATCGCTGCTGTGACCCCCTGTCCAGACAAGAAAACAAGATAAGGTTCCATTCTACTGATCACGTTAAGTTGGCAAGAGATGAAACTATCTGTCACCATTCTCTGTAACTGAGGAAGCATCCAGCAATTTGAATACATAAATCAAATCATGGGCTGGGAAGATCACTTTTTATGCCATTTACCTTCGGAAAAGAAATTTTATCGAATGATCTAGCAGTTTTAAGAATCATGCTCTCTAGTCTTAGCATGACCTTAGTCAAGCTCAATTCTACATCAGTCAAGTCAACCTGACCTTTCTCTTTCTTCATGTTTGCCAACGCAATTCTTTTCCATTACCAATTTCAGGTTAATAATTTTTTTCAAGGGGGATGAAAGTGAAGTGGTGATTTGGTAAACTGTTGTGGATTTTCTGAAACAGGAAACAAAACTGCTCAATTCCTGCTATTATAACAAGTTCAGAAAATAGCATTTTTAGCATAATACTACAGAAAACAAATGGTCATGATGAATCAGTAACTTTTATGACTTACTTTCCTTTGAATGTTGTTGTCTCTATATTGCACAATGAAATCAAGACAGTATTCCACCACTCTGACTTGAAACACTTGTAATATTTATTCAGACCTAAACATGTAAGACACCCCTAACTGTCCTACATACATGACACATACATAGCTAAGATCCACAAATAACTTGCACAGAAATACTTGCTGACACATCTGTGATACAGACACCGGGTCTATGTCAATCAGTAAATAATCCTTCGAACAATTCAAAAACAATTACAACTGCAATCATGTAAACTAACAAACTAAAAGCAGAGTCACAACTCTTCCTTGTAACTATATTACACAGAACACCTAGAACATAAATAAAAATAAAATGCACACTCACTGTAACTCATTGCTTGTTGTGAACACCTGACCCATGACTGACCGCAAGTCACAGGTAATGCTCTTACCACGATCTGTGTGCTGCTCAAATTTGGTCTTCACTGCTGAATTGGAGATACAAACCTGTATAATACATTCACAATTCAATTTCAGTATGTATTATGTACTGTTGCACATGGATGCTGTCAGTCTATGCCCAAAACCTATGTGCGAAAAAGACCTTATTCTGATTTCTTCCTTTGGAAATGATTGTGCTTTCACCTTAATCCCCCACCAAACAGAAGCATTCATTGAATCAGTTTGTTATTGATTTTTCATATTTCATGACCTATCTACATATTATTAAGTACAGGACATGACCTATTGTATCTGAAAATTATAAACAACAAATAATATGAAAACATATCCTGATATAGACAGTGATCAGCAAATTAAGCCCAACAGCAAAATGATTAAAAACTGTATAATGGGTACACTAACCCAGAATAAAAGTGGACAGAGGTATAAAGGGCAAGAGATGTGTATATGTGCGTGAATATACAAGAGAGAACGAGAAAGAGACAGACAGGGACAAAGATAGATAGACAGATAGAGAGAGAGAGAGAAGAGAGAGAGAGAGAGAGAGAGAGAGAGAGAGAGAGAGAGAGAGAGAGAGAGAGAAAGTGTGTGTGTGTGTGTGTGTGTGTGTTTGTGTCTGTGTATGTGTGTGTGTGCTAGTGAGTGGGTGTGGGAGAGTGTGTGTGTGTGTGTGTGTGTGTGCGTGTGCATGCTTGCGCATGAGAGAGACAGACAGAGACAGACACAGAGAGAGAGAGAGACAGAGAGCGAGAGAGAGAGAGCGAGAGAGAAGAGAGAGAGAGAGAGAGAGAGAGAGAGAGGAGAGAGAGAGAGAGAGAGAGAGAGAGAGAGAGAGAGAGAGAGAGAGAGAGCATGAGACAAATATGACACAATGACAAAAAATAAAACTATTAAAAAAAAAACAGAAAGAGAAATGCAATTTTTCCAATTACATCTGACTTCTTGATTTCACCTCAATAACCTAATGATGAATTCTTCTTCTGTGAATTTTTTTTGGTGACAGGATGACACTGAAGGTGAATGAAGTGAAAGACAAAATAGTCAAAGCTGTCTTTCACAAAATGATCAGCAGTCTTAAAATGGCAAAGTTGTGCAGCAACATGCAATAAAAACCCCTCTGAAAAAAACACTTGCAAAAGACACGAGCACTCTGTGACACATTTCCAACAGATGCACTGCAAGTAAGTCAAATATCAAACTAACAATAAAAATAACTGGGGGATTACATATCTGAACATGGATCATACAGTTCAAAGTAGTTCCAGACAGAATTCAGAACAAGGAGTTCAAGCTCATAAAATATTGGTATTCCTTCTACTTGGCATTCAGACCAACAAATCAGTTCATGCTCAAACAATGTCATCAACAATGGTTCAAAACAAACATTACCATAAATATAACATTTCAAAAGCTTATTTGTGGCTACTTATCAAAATTGAATGAAAAACAAAAGAAGTCAGGCAGTGATAAACTGATTCAAATGACAATGGTGGTAGTAAGGACATGAGTTTGTATTATTTTTCTTTTGGTTCATTTTGCCAAATCACAATGAACAAAGGGAGATGAACATCTGTATTCTATTCCAGTTTAACTTTAAAAGTTCATTTTGGATGTGGGAGAGAAAACTGATATTCCCATTTGAACTGAATCTTTAAGTGAAGTAATCTGAATACTGGATAGCAAAACAAATGCAAGATGCAAAAATCATGACACAAATAAAACTTATAGCACACAAACTAAATAAAATCAACAAAAAGTAGGCCTGTGCCAAGGAAGGCTGTTCTTGAACTCACTTTTGTCTGAATAAAAAAAATTAAACTGCAAAATCAAGCGGTGAAAATTGTCCCAAAAGAAATGCCGACATATTTATATAAGCAATGAACAGCACTATTTTTACCTAAATACATGTCTGGCTATACAGTTGCCATGCTGGACAGTGAACATTTCAGAGCTGGTAGGTCACCCTGTCTTGGACATTTTTAGTGGCTTATCTTGAGAGGAACCAAAAGTAGCCCTGACACAGCATCATGGTCCAGCCCCTAAAACTCCTCTGCATAGGCATCCAATGGTCAAACCCCACACAATTCATTCTGATGGATCCAACCAAATCAGCAGTCCCACTGTGTACCATGGCAAGTTTAGCCAAACATGTATTCAGTTAAAAACACAACTTTTGGCTTCATATACTGTATCATGTCCTTTTCTCCCACTGGATGAAGCAGCATGGAAGTTTGAGTCTTTTTCTCCTAATTTTCGTTTTTGTTGTTTGTTCATTTGTGATCTTACGTTTACGCTTGACAAAGGCCAGTTGGCTGAAAATTTGCACCTGTCTTGTCTGGTTGTATGAAATATGCATTCTGATTATATTTTCGTGCTTCTCTGGTTTCAGAGTTTATGTGAGACAAACCCGAACAAAGATGAGCGGGGGTTTGACAAGCGCACATGCATTTGCATACATATAGGGTGCTAGGGGCTGGACCATGATGTTCCAGGGCAACCTCAGCGTCGTAATGCTCACAGTCCAACATGGTACACTATTTGAAGCAAAAATGACAGCTTAAGTGATAATAGCATTCAGACATTTAGTATACCTTAAAAAAAAAAACACAGTCAGGAAAATTTCAATCTTGAACGCCTATGCTGAATAAAATTGTAAACATCCTTGTATCTTTACTGCATCAGATTTAACTGAAAAACAGAAATTTACTCATTGCAAATTTTGTTCTTAAAGTACACATAAACAACACAAAATACTTACTTCAAATTTGTTTTCAAAGTTGGCAAATTCGAAAATCCTGGCCTGAAATCCTCGTGCAAGAACACGATCTGAAATACACATTTAATTATGAAAAGAATTTTGGTTGTAAAAATACACATTTTATTATGAAAAGAATTTTGGTTGAAAAAAAAGTCTTCTCTCTTGTTTTTGGATATTTTCATGTAATATGAACTGAATTAAAAGACAAACAGTTCATTGATTTCTACAGTACAGCAGCTTGATCAGTTTGTACTTAATTTGTAGCCTTTGTCTCCCCTTACAATATAATTATGACACCCCCACAAACAACACACACACACACACACACACACAATCATGCTATAAAACCACTTTTCTCTACATATAAAAACTGAACCTTGAATAAACCTCAAGCACACGCATTTGCAAAGAAACCGCTTTTTGGCATTAACATGTCAGCAATACAATTTTGCTTCACTTATTTTTTGGTAAGCACAAACCAACATTATCGTCACTGTGCTTGTCATTACTATTATCATATTCTTCTAATCTAATGTTGTTATTAGCATCATAGAAATCATCAATTAGTAGTAGCAGCAGTAAGAGTAAGACTAGTATGTCGATTAGTAATAGCAGCAATAAGAGTAAGACTAGTATGTCGATTAGTAGTAGCAGCAATAAGAGTAAGACTAATATGTCGATTAGTAGTAGCAGCAGTAAGAGTAAGACTAGTATGCTGATTAGTAGTAGCAGCAATAAGAGTAAGACAAGTAAGTCATTATAGTAATTAAGTTGTAATTGCTGTTAGAGTTGTTTATGCTCACCTGGTGTGGGGATACCTGAGTCATCATGCAGTCTAGACACTAGAGTTTCCCGTGCCGAGACAAAGAAGACTCTGTCTTTTGCCTCTCTCTTGTCCACCACCTGCAGTTCTTCAGCCAAGAACTGGGTGTTGTAGTCAATATGCTGCTGCTTCACCTGCAACATTTGCACGCTATGTAACAGCATTTGGTTCTAGAGTGTCCCTACACATTGGCCATATTGCTAAAAGAAAATATTCTATAAAATTCTGTTGAATAAACATATGACTCTCTAATACTGAATTTGCAATTATTTCCTACTCTTGCCTTGTATAATGACAGAAAACAGTGCCCAGCGTTTAGGTTATCACAGGATGCAAGCTGAAATCTTCACCTTCTAGCCTGAAGAGTCTGCTGTTCATGCAAACATATAACCTCCCTATTCCTTTCAAATCTTTTCTTCCACAGCTTTGTGTCCCCTTGCAGCTATGCTCTTTTTTTTCTTAATCTCTATTTATATCAACTGTGATCATCGTTGAGCACCTGCTTATGTTTTCTACCATAAGAAAAGCACACATCAAGAGGTAAGATGCAAGGGCTCTTTCAAAATACATTAGATCACCTCCGACCAAAGTGTAGTAATACAAGCAAAAAAGAAATTTTTTTTTAAAAGTCTTGACTGGACATTAATGCACCACACAACAGGCCTGCAAAGGGGAAATTGTCTCATATCAGCTGAAGAAAGGCATGTCTATGACCAAAGTGCATGTCTGTGTGTCTGTGACAAAAATATACTAGCAAGATTTTCTCAGCTGTTTCTTGATTGAGCTTTATCATATTTTGGTCAAAGATTCAGACCACTGAGGAGAAACAAACACAAAATTCTGGATGGTGTCAAGGCCTAGGTAACACAAACCAAAAGCATGCATAACATCAGCAGCTTTAGTACTTTTGGGAAACTTCTGACCATGTTTTCATTGTTGTGACAATGTACTACTGTTGTAATGGCTTGTCCATTTTGTTTTATTTTCAACATCCCCCAAATTGCATTTCAAATATTTAATTTTTTTCTACAACACTGCATGACTAGGGACCTCACAGTATTATACTATGCTGTTACACCCCGAGGATATACATATTTTTCTCTCCAACAGTTTGTTCAAACACTAGTCACATGGTTTGAAAGTCAGGAAAAAATCAAGACATCACTGCTGACACAAACGTGGGTTTGTGTTAGGAAGACAGGCTCAAGCTTCCCTTGATCACGCAGTGCTACTGTCACAATCTATATAACATTCTTTGTTTATAATATAAAGAACTGTTGTCAGTCATAGACACGGCATAAGCAGGGAAGAGGTTAAAATAATGATTTTATGTCTACACAAACTCACCTAAAAATCTATCACCTAAGGAAAAGCACTGAGAGTGACTGTAAATGTCTACGCTATAAACCAAATGAATAATAGTTCATACACTTACATGACATGGCAGGATCTATGGAATAATCATAACTTATTTTATGATTCACAGCATAGGCAAAACTTGATTAATGCATGTATTCCTCTTTCTTACTCAATAATCAAGAGATCTTCATTCTTATTCTTTGATGTCCAATATAAAAAAGTCATTAATAACTACACTAAAATACAAAAATATGAATATGTTACTGCTTGTTTTGTCAAAACACTACATATGACAAAACAAACAGTGTTCTGTATGTTTATATGAAATCAGATTTCAAATAAAAACACTTTAAGCAGAAAAGAAACATATTATTCAAACTTCAGTAACTTGGCATAAAAGCATTCTTATGATGAGCAAGTCAATCAGTGTTATCAAAAACTGTCATTCACCTTATCAATATCCTCTTCCCCTTCAGACACATCCCATCGATTTTGCAGAACAAACACGTTTGGCTTGGACAGGCGAGAGCTGACCTTGTGAAAGAACTTCTTTTCCTGCAAAACAAAAGAATGAGAAAGTTAAACATAGTATGATAGAACTCATGATTAACCCTTACAGTGCCAGATGATGTAATTAAAGTGTGCATCGCCATTGCCAGGGCGCATTTTCCCAATTAGGGTAATAATTCATAAAAAATTCCTGAAGCTAAAGGAGACAAAATAGACAATAACTCACTCAGCTCTAACAGCCTGATATGCGGACAGGCTCGGTGAAGTGCTTCCTTACTAAGGGCTTGATATGTGGATCTGACCTTCAAAAATTTCCACTGGTGACAGAGTGCTGTGTTGTGGAAATTGAAGTGGGTCATGCTAAAGCCTCATTACCACAGAGTAACATTTGACCACTGCGCATGGCGAGTGACCTATGACCGGTCAGCCACAGAGCTATCTTTGTGCTGACCCCTTTCCTGTTTACCACGAGAGAGCAATGGCGTCTCAGCTGCAAACGAGTTGCGCTCACAGCGGTCGAACAAGACGTGTTTGCACTTTATGTCGGGCAAAAAAGTCATTCTTACCGAGGGGTCTAACTCTGAAGATGCAGAACAGTATGAAGAAAGTGGTTTTAGCCCATCAGAAGGGATGGAATTGATGAAAATGTGTCCGACAGAGAAGGTGAAAGGAAGAGAGGGGTGGGTGTAGTGAGTGACACAGTGTGTACCCGTGGCCTTCGTAGCGCGGTACTTATGCAAATAGCCCACTAGCTGATCTGACAGAGGTTGGTTTTGTTGTTTCATGATGAATGTCTGCTTGAAGATTTTATGTGTGTGTGTGTTTTCCTTTCAGTTATTCCTCCATACACAGACAGCAAAACACACAGGCTAAACTTGTATGGCATTACAGACCACGCCCCCATTCATTTTTTGACCAAATATTCAGTGACCTGATTATGAAGCACATGGTTGATGAAACAAAGAGATTCAGTGATCAAAGCCTTCAGGCATAAGGGGAACTAGCAAAATAGTTTAAAAATGGAACAGCAGTGAATGAAATGCATGTGTGTGTGTGTGTGCGTGTGGTGTGTGTGTGGTGTATGTGAGTGTGTGTGTATGTGTTTGTGTGCGTGTGGATGTGTGTGTGTGTGTGTGTGTGTGTGTGTGTGTGTGTGTGTGTGATGTGGATAAGTGTGTGATGTGTGTGTGTGTGGTGTGTGTGTGTGTGTGTGTGTGTGTATACATCTGCACTTTTATGTGCATGTGGATGTTTGTACTGTGTGTGGATGTTTGTACTGTGTGTGTGCACTCTGTGTATGTGTTGTGTGTGTGTGTGTGTGTGTGTGTGTGTGTGTGTGTGTGTGTGTGTGTGTGTGTGTGTGTGTGTGGTGTGTGTGTTGTGTGTATGAATGTGTTTGTATGGTGTGTGTATGGATGTGGGTGTCTGGGTGTGTCTGTGTGTCTGGGTGTGTGTGTCTGTGTGTTGAGGTTATAGTTTTGAAATCTTGTGCTGTGCTTATTTAGTCAAACAATAATCATATGTTACTGTTTCAAGAATGTGTGCTTTGTTAATATTTTTCATGAATTTTCCAATTCCATTCAAGCACTTGGTATGCTGAAGCCGACTACAAATCGCCAAGTAGTCAGCAGCATATTGCTGACTTTAGCTGAATTGTATACAGTAGAAATCTCAGGTAGCCATTGTTCACTCTCTACTGGGATTTTCAATGTGATTTATGTGGAAAACTGTCCACTTTTCAGGAGCAGTGTGAACTTTACCACTATCCAATTGCAGCCACCCTCAATTTTGTTGTCACAAAAACATATTTTCTCTCATCACCACCTACAGAAAGAGAACTGTAAAAGTTACAACTTTGAAACTCTGTAATATGCTTATTCAATCAAACAATAATCATGTGTGGAAATTTCAAGAGTGTGTGTTTCCTCATTATTTTTTAATGATTTTTTTAAACACCTGTACAAACCGCCTGTATACAGGAGAATGTGAAATGACAAATCGACAAGTTATCAGTAGTAAGTTATTGATTTTAGTTTATTTGTAGGGAATAGAAACTCTCAATTAGTTATTGTTTACTCTCTACTGGTATTTCCAATGTGATTTATGTGAAAAACAGTCCTCTTTTCAAGAACAGTGAGAACTTCCCTTATATGCTCTTGTGATCACCCTCATTGTCATTACCATGAAAACATACCTTGTTTTACAACTGGCAACAAAAAGAGTACCATAAAGGTTACAGCTTTGAAACTTTGGAAAATGCTTGTTCAATATGATGATAATCATGTGTCAAAATTAAAAGAATATGTGTATAGCCGCTATATAAATATTGCAATTATTTTTTAATGATTTTTTTAAAAACCTATACAAATGCCCAGTATACAGAGGAATGTTGAATTCCAAATCGCCTAGTAGGGAGTGAGTTAACATGTTGAATAAAGTTTGTAGCAAAATGATTTCTCTTCAAAATGACACTCACAGAAAGACATAATATGAACATTTGAATTTTTGGTGAAATATTTTATTTGTACTCACCAAATTTGCAGAAATTTTGCACTCAGTGGCATGATACATTCCAAAGTGAAACAAAAAGCAATCCTAGATCCATGTTATTTTGAAGCACACCAATTCAAAGAGAAGAGTTCCCATCACTGAAGAAATGAAGAAATAAAAAAAGGCACAAAAAAACAAACTATTTACAGATTACGGATGTCCGACTCAACTACTGTCGGCATCTCCACAAACTAATCTTCAAGCCAATATTTGAGTTTTGTGTGGTACTCCATGAAACAAGGAGAAGCACCTTCATGTCCCCTTTTTTGGTGACCTCAAGGTCAGTCTCCTCCTTCACTAGTCTGTTGGCTTTGATGGTACCACAACAGCTGATGTTCTGCCTGAAGAGGTATCTGAAATCATACACACAAACACACACAGCAATAAGTAACATGTGACAAAATATGTAACTGCACCATAAGCAGGATGAACAAGCAAAATAAGTAACATAAACACATCACACACACACACACACACACACACACACACACACACACACACACACACAAACACACATAATCACCACCACCCACCACCATCCCACCCCTACATCACCACCACTATCACAATCACACACACACACACACACACACACACACACACACACACACACACACACACACACACACACACCCCCACACACATAGTTGGTAACAATCTGTCCACTGTCTCAGTCAGCTATGTTTAGAAATTCCCCCCTCCTTCTGACTGGCAGCCCTGATAATCTACTGCGCGTACCTATTCGTCTCAGTCACAAGCCTCTGTTGATACTTTGATGCCCCCATCCCCTGTAAACTCAAACGACACAGGTCTTGTGTTTGTCGCGTCAACGAACTGACCATCGAAATGTGCAGTCCCAGTCACTGTCCGTCCTCTTCTCACACCCCAGACCCGCCCCCTCCCCTGCCCCACCCCCCTTCCTGCTGTCCCTCTTTTTCGACCTGCACCCCTGCTTTCCGAAACTCTAGAACTTTTCCTGCTAAGTACTGGCACCCTCCCACCCTCCCCACCACTATCGCTTTCACTCTCAGCACCACTGACCTCTGTCTCCGCCGTGAATGCAGGATCAACAGTCGAGTCGTGACTAACTGACATATCGCTGTTGCTGAAGTCGGTCAGGGCACGCGGTGCACTTGTTCTGGCCACATCATCGCCATGAACATCACTGTCCTCGGTAAAATCATCCAGAGAATCAACTGATTCGATGTCAGAATAACTTTGGAGCACAAGTTGAACAGCAAGGGAAAGTGAATGGAAGCGCGTTGTCTGCTTGAAATGTTCGGACCAGGCTCGGCGCTGTCGGCCATTTTCGCTGTCGGAGTGTTTACGTAAGCGGGTTCCCCTGCTAATTGCTTTGTTTGCAAACTTTGCGAGGAACGTCACGGAAACTGCGTAGTATCTCATTATCGGGGAAGGATTGTAAATTGTGTATCTGTGTTCTGCGTCACTACTGCTTGCCGTAATTCCCCATGAAAAATGCTAAAAATAGACTGTCAGAATATTCGGTCGCTGGCAAGGAGGATGACACAAAGAGCCGACCGAATATTCGGTCGCTGGCACTGAACGGGTTAATCAACAAGAATACATGTTTCCACAGCACATCATTTCTAATCCTGATGCAATCTTAGAATTTTCTATTTCAAACCAGTCAACAGTGTAAATGAAATAATATGAAATCATCTATTTACCAGAAAATCCAGAAAGTCATGAAACGAACGATCACAAATCACAATCAGAAAAGGGAGTTAGTGAAGGGCGAATAAAGTGAAGACAGATAAGCGCCACATGTCTGCCTCCGATGAAAGCTCACGTTCTCTCACATGATCCAGATTCCTGACGGAATCCTGGGAAGCAAAATGATAAATAATCTTTAGAAGGGAAAACGAAAACCCCTAGTCAGGTTTGCCTTTCTTTAGAAATTCTTTGTAATCTATCTAATTTTAGTCAACTAAATCGTGATCAACAACAAGTTGCCTAAAGAAAGAGAATAATTTT
Organism: Monoplex corrugatus; assembly: GCA_030674185.1. NCBI lineage: Eukaryota > Metazoa > Mollusca > Gastropoda > Littorinimorpha > Ranellidae > Monoplex > Monoplex corrugatus. The sequence goes on from JAPXFY010000015.1 coordinate 24,573,742, forward strand.
GAGGAGTGTTTGTCACTTTAAAATGTTACGAACTGTAATATAAGAGACAAAAAACAAAAACAAAAACAACAAAAAAAGATATCTAAAGGAAGTAGCTAATACAGAACAGAAACGAGAAATGAAGATTACATACTGTTTGCATGAGAGTGGATTCAGCATTTGCCACCAAGACAAAGACATCAGCGTCCAAACAAAACTTGTCAATCCACAGGTCCAGATCTGGAGACACATCTATTCCTGGACTGAAACAGGAGGTAGTAAAGCAACAAGGTAAGTTGTAAACTTCAGATTGAAAAACAAACATGAAAATGGGGGATTTTAATTCAAATCCCCTTTTAATAAACATACTTTTCATATTTCACAAATACATTAGTTCAGTGTTTATGATAGATATACTAATTGCAAACCAATCTACCACTTAGTGGAGAAAACGGTAAAAGGATGCCCACTTCATGGGTGAAACTTCTGAAAACTGATTTGACTGAGATGAGGTTGGGATCCAGGGGCTGCCTAGGCCTGGCAGGGTACAGGGGAAGATCCCCGCTGAAGGTCCCAAGGGGAGGGGGGGAGGGGCAAAGCCCCCGGAAGAAATGGATTTTCTTGATTTTTTAAGGCATTTTTGTTGACTCTCTTGTATAGAAAAAGCTTAACTGCACCATAGTTAAAGTTTCAACTGTAGAAAGAAAAACCCACAAAACAGCCATCCCCACCCACCAGTGCCCATCTACTTTCCCATCTATTAATTGATGAAATACTTTGCTAAATATTGTAAAAAACTGTAAATCCACCTATAAGGTTTTCTTGTGCTCTGGGTGATCAACATGGTATCGGAATTTCTTTTATCCATTTGTTCCATAAGAGACTGTTTTAGAACAAATGATACAGAAACACATTCCTGCCATGTTCATTTTCTTGCACCACATGCGATATTCATCACCATAAATGCCTGTTTCATTTCACCACTGCCACCTTCATTCATTTTTAATTTGTCCCTGATGGAAGTCACTGGATCACCTTCTTTCAAGAAAGCCATGGTCACTTAATTTTCAAAATCACCTTGCAAAGTTTTGCCTCAGCAGTCAGCAAAAGATTCTCAGAAAAGATTTGTGGACATGCCAGAAGTGTTGAGACAACTACTTCCACTAAGAAGATACAAAATGCAGATTGGGCAGAAACATGGAAAAGAGAAACCTGCAGGTTATCCCAACCATTAAGTACAGGATAGCAAGGTAAGAGGTTGGGTATTTGTTGTAAGATAAGAAAAGCATGTCATCAACCCTCTTGTATTCTAGAGATCTGAACTGCCCCTAAATTTCGAATTTTCTCAAGCTTTTTCCTGCAAAATAGGGTTACTCTGTTCATGAGTACACTGTGAGCATGTCTGATCAGATATAAAGCTAGAAATTTGTCAGGTGTCAGTAAATATGCTTTACTTGCATATCCAAGTGAGTATGTCTTTCTAACCACAGCCTGTTGTGTCATTGTCACCAAAGATGTCACCAAACATGAATAAATAAGGGACACATACGAGAACAAGAGAAGCACACCTATACATGACCACAACACATACAGATGAATAATGAATTAGAGTATGGCTTAGCTAAAGTGTCTAACAGCATTTCCATGTGACAGTACTCACAGTGGTCACCAAGTACTCCTCAGGTATTTAGACAGTTTGTTCAGGTAGTTTTTGGCACTATTTTTCTTTCCACAACACAAAACTACATTCAATGTTCATACTACACTTTACTAATTGTCAGTACAAAAACAAAAAGAAATAATCTAAAGGTCTGGCATCAGCTGGCAGCGTACAATTTGGTCCGACTGGGAGATCAAATTTCTTTACTGTCAGCGGAACCAGTGCTGGCTGCCATGTTCGCTGGAACGCGGCCAGCAGCGCGTTATCTTCTGTGTCGCTCTCCTCCCCTAAATCACAGTTTTCATCATCTTCCCCCTAAACCAACCTCAATTTCTGACTCAGCTACATCTTATTCATGGTTTTCTAATTCATGAACTGTAGTATTTAACTCTTCCTCTGGATAATCTGGAGAATCATCTGTATCCTGAAAACCATCTGCTGCAAAGGGCATCGCCATTTTTTTCACAGGCTGCGTGGCATGAATGAAAATACCCCCATCACTCTTTTACACACTCGATCTGTAGTGAATGGATGTGTGTGTAGTTCTATATTTACCAAGATCATCTCACTGGATGATAACTTGGTTGACAGTGTGAGAAACATGCCATCAGTACGTGATCAAAATAGCCTATGCATGTGGCCGACTTTAACGGTCGGCTGCAGCCATAACAAAGCACCGGCCAGCACGGTCGGTTGCAGCCATACCGAAGCTAAAAAGGTTAAAAGGGGATTTAAATTAAAATCCCCCATCAAACAGCACATACATAACCCTATCTTACAAATGCAGATGTGCATTATCTGGAAGGTGGGTGATGATACCCTTTATTGTTTGGTAAAACAGATGACAGGCTGGGCATAGACAGTAGAGATGTCCCTGATATAGAATGAGATGAATATTCCAGGGCAGCCCAGTAAGCGATGTCCAAGATCTCAGACAGGGAGAAGTTCTAAGGGAAAGCCATGGAGGAGGCCCAGGTTCTAACCTCATGGACACTGGCTGGTTGTGTCACGCTGTTGTCTCTCAGCCCAGAAAGCCTCACTAATAATGTCCAAGATTCACCAGGATACAGAACAACATTTGATATTGACAAAGTAATCAGGTTTTAAAGTGATGAAGAGGTGGTGCTGATGGGGTGCCTCAGAGGAGTTGAGCATCGAAAGAGTGGCAGAGCACAGTGACTGGGCAGAAGTTGTGATCCGAGTTGTCCAGATTGCTGAGGAAGGGGAAAAGGGGCTTAATAAGCCTTTGGTTGTTGATTCCTGGCTAGGAATTCAGGCAAGGAGGAGTGGAAATTACACTGAAGTTGAAAAAAATCACAAGAATTATCAGCAGATTATAAAATACATGTAAACAGTCAAACATGGCACAGTCTATGAAGCCAAAAAAGAGGGTAATAAACACACACACACACAAAAAAAGAACAAAATGAAAAAAAGAAGAAGAAAACATGTCACACACTGACCTGACATCAAATGCCTTGATCAGTGTTTTCCTGTTTTATTCATATTTTACATAATGATGATTGTGAACAAAAAGAAGTACTGGCTTGTGTTAATACTATATAAACATATCATTAATACATGCATGCCCACTTCCTGGCACAAAACAAATCTGAATTTAATTTACGATATACCCACCTGTCAAGGAAAACGATGTCCTCACGAAGAAGGCGACATTTGTTCTTTGGCCACAAAATGCGGATAAGTGAATTTTCTTTTAGCTTGGCTGAACTCAAAGCACTGGCCAATTCCTTGATGGACTGGAAATTAAAATCATTTACATAACAACAATGGTACTAATCCTTTTGTTTCACAAAACACACTCTCTCCAGTCTACCAACAAGTATTCAGCAGAATGACCTACATCAACTGTTCAAGTGACACTGTACCTTCCTTACAATAAATACCAGGATAATATCTGGCTTTACAAAAAAAAACAAGATAATGTCTGGCCTTACAAACAAAAAATACCAAGATAACGTCTGACCTTACAAACAGAAAAAAACATCAACAAACAAAAAATACCAAGATAACGTCTGACCTTACAAACAGAAAAAAACATCAACAAGAAACGCATGCTTCATCCTGATCTCAGTGTATAGAAATTGCTTAATTCATTTGTACAGTTTTTGACAGCCGTGTGTTCTCACTAATTATATAGCATACAAAACAATATATACAACATCTGTCTGTGAGGATCTATGGGTTGGTCCAAAATGAAATGAGAACCCATCATACTGATCTATTCCCTTTAGCAGCAGCAACGATATCAAAAATAAATGAGCCATCTCTTGAATTCTGAACTGAACTTCTAGTTCTACACATAGCAAAGATAGGTAGTAACATGAATTCAACATTAACAGTTAGGATACACTGTTTCATGGCAAGACTGCTTCCTATATGCAATCACACAACAACCTACTCACCTGTATTGATTTGGGTTGGTTGGAATCGTCAGTCAGAACGCTGGCTTTATCATTGTCAGATCCTTCCACCTGGATGAAACAGTTAGTGGTGTGCCCAATGCCGCTAGGCAAAATCTTTTCTCTCAACATGGCATTGATGACTGTGCTCTTGCCATTGGATGTTCTGGGATGAAGCAAAAACAAACAGTTGTGCATGCTGGTGAAAAATACCACCCCACCAACAAACAAAAACTGTGTTGCATCCAGGATGAAAGGTTAATAGGGAAAAAATGTCAGGTTTCAGAAACAACAGGATATAATACCTTGACCAAACAAAAACACATCACTTCAAATGGACACTTGTCCTGGCTGTGGGTTGTATAATCAGACAACTTCAATTTTAACAGAACAATGTCTGAAGTCCGACGCCTGGATGCATCACTGACATCTGAATAATGATTAATTGGATATAGATTTGTACGGCTGATTACACTGCAAAATTGTCCCTGCACTAATGTATGCTTGTCCAAAAAACTGCATGGAGAATTTAAGATGCTAAACAAAAAACGACTTAACACTATTCATAAATTTACAACAGATCTGAACTGCTGACTACATGGCAAATTATCCTTAACCAAAATTATGCTTGTCCAAAAACTGCAATGAGTCTGGAAAGTTAAAAAACAAACAAACAACAACAACAACAAAATCCTGTCAAATCAAATCAATGTTATAAGCAGCTGGTCAAATCATACTTACAATCATTAATTGTCTATCATAAAGTTGTGAGTGGGACTAAAAAGAACAGAATAATCACAATCATTAATTATTTATCACAGTTGTCAGTGGGAGTAAAAAGAACAGAATATTTGCACAATGTAGCAGAACTATTTCAACACTATTACTAAAATAGGAACTATGCACAAACTATGTGCCAATGATGAATAACAATAGATGCTTCATATACAATTTGCAAAAAAAAAAAAAAAATGTATTCATACATTTACTGTCAGGAACATAAATTATGACAAATCACCTGCCCATCAACTAACCTTCCAAAAAACACCACCTTCATGTGATCACGGGCCAGGACCTCCCTGATACCATCAATTTTAACTTTGAAACCTTGCACAACCTCAGCATTATCAGGACTGATAATATCAGTTTCTGCTTTCCCTGCACCCGTCCCGGACGACACCAGATCTGTGTACCAAGACCAGCAGAAGAACAGAATTATACCACAAACTATTTCACAGGACACAATAAATATGATAGTAGTAAATAATGCTGGTACTTGCAGATCATGACTGAAGTGAGATTTCGATGAAATATATCACACAGACATGGATTTCAAATTCATTATAAATACACTGTAATTTTATCAATCATGGTAAACAGACAGACAATAAACATACAAACAAAATATGCAATAAACAAAAATTATGACAAAACACTGTTAACTTTATACTGGCCCAAAGTTTGAAATGGACATGTGAAATCAACACAAGTATATATTTACATGATTAACAATTTTATTATAAAATAAAATATCAAAAAGTAGAGAGTTTGATCGTGAACATAAGGCAAACAGTTAACACAACCAAAACAATCAACCAAGCAATAAGAACAAGCAAGTGAAAATCAAATAGGAATAAGCAACTGAAAATCAGTGTTACATTTAAATCCACATTTCTGTTTACATTTAAATCCACATTTCTGTACATAACTTCTTGACCTTTTGTGAGGTCTGGTGTTTTAATACTTTTATGTCTGTTGAGGAAAAAAGTTACGTCACTACTACATAGTATATATATACACTAAATTCCATATTTGTGGAAATCTATGCATGAAATTAAACAGAATGATTCCTTAATTATAACAAGTTGTACTTTTAGATTTGTTTAGTAATTTTCCTTATATCACATTATGTTTACAATGTTTTGTAAATATTCCCACAAAAAAACAAAACAAAAAACCCACAAAGCATTTGGCAAACGAAGTAAAACAAAACAAAACAAAAAGAAAAAAGACAAACCCTCTTGACAAATCTGAACATGCTTATGACTGTGACTGACCCTTAACGGGTGAACCATAGACAGCTGTGCAAAACACAGGAGTCACCTAACCACTGCACTACATAGCTAGCTAGACCAGGTCATGTTGTACGCTGGTACGCCCCCCATCATCAATCTATTCCTCCCCTTACCATTAGTAATACTACTCCTTTAAAGATGCGAGTGCTTCTTTTCATGCGAAGTGTAACAGGACTGTGTTGTTTCAGCTTCTGAGGCTGTTGGCTGGTTGCCAGAGCCCTACAAACTCTTTGTCACATGTTCGTGTATTTCTTTCAGTGTCTGTTCTGCATGAAGCATATTCTCACCAGCAGCAGCCAATTAATCTGCTTGTCAGTCTCTTCTCTGTCAGAATATTTATTATCTTCTGAATCATCATATAATTATTCATAGTTTCTTAAAGCACCTAATGTGCTTTCAAACATCAGAAGCATGCAGGACTGCAAGACAGACCTACTGGTGCCATTTTGGTGAAAATCAGTTTTGATTCTCTGAGAAATAAAACCAATTTGGCAAGACTTGCATCAGTCACCCAGTTATGTAAGGGAAGCCACTCACTTTTATTAAACCATTTTGAGACTGGCAGCATCAGTCAGTGGTTCTCTCCCATTTAGATTACGCTGAACTGAGACTGGCAGCATCAGTCAGTGGTTCTCTCCCATTTAGATTACGCTGAACTGAGACTGGCAGCATCAGTCAGTGGTTCTCTCCCATTTAGATTACGCTAAACTGAGACTGGAAGCATCAGTCAGTGGTTCTCTCCCATTTAGATTACGCTGAACTGAGACTGGCAGCATCAGTGGCAGCATCAGTCAGTGGTTCTCTCCCATTTAGATTATGCTGAACTGAGACTGGCAGCATGTCAGTGGTTCTCTCCCATTTAGATTACGCTAAACTGAGACTGGCAGCATGTCAGTGGTTCTCTCCCATTTAGATTATGCTGAACTGAGACTGGCAGCATCAGTCAGTGGTTCTCTCCCACTTAGATTATGCTGAAATGCTTGACAAACTATCTCCATTAATTCTACACATGTGGACGTCACAAAAAACCTTTGTGAGCTCTGTAGTTTTTATGTTGGTGGCAGTTAAGGCAGTTCAAATAATACTTTATTAGGATAGTCAGTAAAATCAGATCTTGATGAATAGGACAGATGTTTTTAGTTTTCAGTGCTTCAATCGAGAATATCTAGGAACGCCAAGAAAAAGTTAAATGAAGTCCCAGTATAACCTAAACTTACTGGTGGTCCCTTAATGGGAGTACAGATCTGGGCCTCTGAAATTCTGGAAATGGAAATAATACACTATGAAGTGAAAGCTGCTGATTTTCACAAGAGCAAGTAATCTTTTTGTTATTTGTACAACCGACATAAGACTCAGAGTCTGTCCAATTTAAAAAATTAAAAAAAAAAAAAAGGCCATTGTAGTCGCCAATGGTGGGAAGTGTAAGTGCATATCTGATGTTTGTATTTAGTATAAAGGGTGCACAACTGCCAAGAACATTTCAGTTTAATGCATAAATGCTCACATTTTTCCAAACAATTTGACAGTTTATCAAAATAAAAAACATACACAGGAACATATGACTTGCACAGACAGCAGGAGTGCAGCTACTCTGGGAGAAACTATATTAATTTTCAAAAGTAGTACAGAATTACACAGAAACATTATGACTTGCATTTGGTTTTAAACAGCAGTCATACACTTGTTTGATAAAATGACCTCCTTCCTTCAGGCTGCTGATTTTGTGCACTAAACATGAAACTGAACAGAATAAAAACAAGCCTTGTACTGAAATTGATCACAAGTTAGTTGCGTATGGAAGCACTGCAGTGGGAATGTGCGTGTGCATGTGTGCGTGTGTGTATGTGTGTGTGTGTGTGTGATTTTTTTTTTGTAAGTGTAAATTCTGACTGGTACACTGGCAGCAGTTTTATTGTATATGATTTCTCTTTTAGAGATAACAGTATTTCAAACTGAATTGCATACACAGCGGGTTTACCAATAAATGATGAGAAACAGTTACAAATAACATCCGTACCTTGTACAAAATCATCTGCTTCTACAACATAATCCCCAATATCCTTGAATATGTCATTGATGCGCTTCTTTGCCTGAACGAAATGCTGCAGAGCTGATTCTCGTCCATGACCATTGCCAAAGTTACGCAGACTTGAAGGGCCAGTCTGACTTGGGTCAGCAGTATCCATTGTTGACTGATTGATTGATCCTGACATTGCTCCTCCTTTTACCTGTTAACAAAGTGGGATAAAATATTATTTCACCAAGGCTATTCCTCTCACTTCTAATTGCTCTTAGTCTATTTAGTTTAATGATTACAAGATGAATCAAATTCCAATGGCTGCCTCTTGATCATTAAATCAATGAAGTCAACTAACAGTCAACACTGATTACCACTCAGTTTTAGTCATCACACTACAAAACATACAAGTGCCTTCCAAGATTAAAATACTATAAATGGAAACTTAATGTTGTGAAAAGTTCATAAGAAAGTGCTGTTCACACATATCCCCCAAAACTGCCTTTTTTTTCCCTTTCCTTTTTTTTCTTTCTTTTTTTTTTTTTTTTTAGAGGGGGGGGGGGGATTTCTATGTACCTGTATGGGCAACCCTCTTCTTTCCATACATATAATAATATATTCATGATTCACTAGTCAATGGTCCCATCTTTAATCCAAATTTGGTCTAGATCTACCACTAATAAAAAGCATACGAACAAACACAAATCTGCAGGGGAAAAAAAAAAAAAAAAAATGTCTTCACTGATTAAGCCACATGACAGTTCTTTCATTCTGATAAAACCCCAAAACTAAAAAATGAAAATTTTAACAACTAAAATTAGTGAAAAACTGGCATAAGTTGTGTAATTACTATAAATGTCAACACACTTTAGAAAAGCATAAGCACAAAAGCCTAACCAAAGTATTACAATTTACATGCAAACAGATCATCTTCTCTTTTTCTGTTTGCTGTTGACATAGTTGGTCCATATCTGGCAGTGAATGTGGTCCATATCTGGCGGTGAATGTGGTCATAACAAGCAAGACCCATTCATGTCTCATGCAGATGACTCTGTAGACATTTAAATTACACTGCAGGGTACCATGATCTGTGAGAAGGCGCAAGCAGATAGGATACTTCTGGATTCAACCATCTAATGTATTTGTAAAGATTACCCTGCTCTCAGTACATGACAAAAACCAAAACCAACCAAACAAACAAAAACTATGCTGTGAGCACAGGGCTTTAGGCAGCCCTTATTCATCTGATGGCTCCATCATAAGACACACTGGGTAATTTCTAGGTGTAGCCTTGACAAGTGCCACCTTATCCTGTCCTAACAGAAACCATAATCAGCTGGTCCAAGACTGCTTTTTCATCCAGGCAAGCTATCTCACTTTGCAGCTAACTTCTACATCTGTGACCTGTTGGGTTGGGAATGGTGACCCCACTACCAAGTTGGGAGGTAGCCTTTCCCAGATGCTTACAGATAGCAGCCACACTGACATACAAAATTCTTAAGTAATGATTTTTGTGCTCACCTGTGACTGATGGTATGACACTGGTCACTTAAAGAGGCACCTAACATTGAAAAGCCACAACAGCAGGCACTTGGAAGACGTAGCTGAGTATGCAGTCACTATTAAGATCTGTAATACACCATGTTCATAATGAAGTGTAATTATTCTTTTTTCATAGCATTCCCGCTGTTTTGCCCACACTAATCAGGCAGCATGTTACTGTATAGTCTGCATATACCTGCATACTCAGTCTTTGGTGGGTGTGCATGCAGGGTGATTTCATGTAAAACAAAAACTTCCATAAGCCACTGAACACTGACACACAGCATGCCCGGTGTTTTCATGTTTCCATTACTATGCATTAGCCACTAGACATTGACACATAAAATTTCATTTATTATAAATCATATTCATTTGGACTCAATACACATTACATGTAGACTTTTTAATGGAGCACAAAAAACTCATGCTGTAAGGTGAGCTGACCACATTCCACTATGTTATAGAACAATATACATCACTGGTGGGCATGCATGCTGGGTGTTTGCATAAAAAAACCTCTGATGACTAACAGCATGTTCAACACAAATAGTTGATATTCTGCATGTGTAAATACACTACGTTTAAGCACTGGCATGTTGGCACACATGTTCAACCCGGGAAATCTAAAAAATCTCCACTCTTTACCCACCAGGCAGAGATGCCTAGGGGGATCGAACCCAGGAACTTCTGACCTGAAGTCTTGATGTTTAACGACTTGAGGGCCATGCCCATCTCAACAAGCAAAGTTACACGTAACCGACTTTTTAGTCAGTTTTAAGCACATAAGGTGATAAATTACATTTTTGTCAGCACGAGTTTGGGGCCAAAATGTTTTAACTGACCATATACAATTTTGAGGACATGCAGAAAACAACAACAACAACAACAACAACAACAAAAATGAAGTAAGATGAACCCTAATGTACAATTTATCTTTGTATATGACAGGACAGCTCACAGAAAAAAAAAAAAAAAAAAATTGGAGCATTTTCTTTATGCTGGGTTCTCTCTGCATCATAACCTATAACTGTATGGATTGGAGGCCACTGCACAAATTCTACAACCCTGGAGTCATGGTCAAACTGGCATAATCAAGTCAGGGTCAAAGTTGTACAATCACAGTAGAAGGCTTGAGGGGTAGCTGAACTCTACTTTTGTGCTAACCAGATCTCAACAATCCTTCATGAGTTCTATCCAAAAGGGACATGTTGAATTAACAGATAAACCACAGGCCTCCTACGTTATCACAGTGCTCTTTTACCAATTAAGTAATCTGCCACATGTGTGTGTGTGTGTGTGTGTGTGTGTGTGTGTGTGTGTGTGTGTGTGTGTGTGTGTGTGTGTGTGTGTGTGTGTGGGAGAAGATACAAAAAATGAAATTACCATAAGATCAAGGTATAAAGGGCCACATAATCGAGGGATAATTTTCATGACACAATGATGACTGATATTTCATGATAATGGGCATAAAGATCATGATGCAAAAGGCCTAGAGTCCCATTTAAAAATGCGACAGCATGACAGGGCTTCCTATCATATTATACACCCTGGCACCTATTCACTGACCAATTTAATGTTTCCAGCGTTCATGATTCTGGCGGTGTCAGCTTAGTGTTTCACACGTTCCTCTCCCCCATCCCAATTTCCAGACCATACCACTATTGCCAGCCCAGTTTTGAGCAGGCTCAGAAAGTCTGTGAGATAACTACTGGCAGACTAAGATGGAGCGTATATCATATGGAACCGTCTAAGTGCAAAAACTCACTCTTGAACAAACATCAAAATCTTGGCATCAACCAGGGTGTTCTGTGTATCACATTGATTAAATGATTAATTCACATAAGCTGCACACATAACTTTTTCAAAAATAATTATCACTAAGCAATGTCCACAAATCATGCAAAATAAGTGCAACTACACACACACACACAAAGCTGCAGGTGAGGAAATGATGTTGAATGACAATGAAAGTGCCTTTAGTTATATTCATTCACTGATATGACCGCATATGTGACCGTAATTCACAGATAAATTTGGGGGTGGGAGGAGGAGGTAGGGCGGGGAGAGAGAGAGAGAGAGAGAGAGAGAGAGAGAGAGAGAGAGAGAGAGAGAGAGAGAGAGAGAGAGAGAGAGACTCATCATCATCAAGTGCCCTGCCACATGGCGTTGGAAATCATGGCCCTACATATGCATCTATCCCTTACTGCCGCAAGCACATCTTCCACTCTCTCTGTCCTCAACCACTCTGCAAGTCCATCCAATATTTTTTTCCCTGGGTCCACCTGGTATTCTCTGTCCCTCCAGCATTCCTGGTGTGATCATGTAGTGTGTAGGGGCCTACATTTATTTTTTCTACGTATCGCTTCATCTGTCTTTCACTTTCAGAGTCCAAGATTTAGTTTGATGTTGCTTTTGGTCTGTTTCCTTTTCCTTAATTTCAGCCTAAATGAGTAAATCTTCCCATTACAGGATTGTGGTCACTGTTGCAGTTTGTGCCTGGTAGTGTTTTTGCTGTCAGCAAAGAATTTCTAAATCTTTTATTGATCAGGATGTAGGCCTAGTCAATCTGATTTTTGGTATTATCTCCCGGACTCATCCATGTCCATTTGCTTCTATTAGGCTGCTCAAACCAGGTGTTTCCTAGTACTATGAACAAATTCATCTGTGCCCATTCTACAAGTTTCCCTCCCCTTTCATTTTGTGTACCAAGGCCATGAGGTCCAACTATATCCTCCATCCTATCCTGTCCCATTTTAGCATTAATGATTTAATCCCATTATTATTGTAACTTCTTGTGGATTTACCTTGAGCTTTGGCCATCTCTTAATACTTAGTAGAAGTTGTCAATTTCGTCCTGAGCACTTGCGGATGTTGGTGCATGCATACACCTGAATGATATTGATATCAAATGGCTTGCCATCCAATTTAACCAGCAAAACTCTGTCGGACACAGCCCCGTATCCCTTATCTGCTTTTGATTTGTCCCCATCAATTATGATGCCTACTCCTTCATGTGTGTTTCCACCAGAATATATATAATTGTTTGTAATTGTATGCTCTTCTGATGCTATCATGCCTGCTCTCTTCCATCTCACTTCCCCTAGTCCTGAAATACTAATATTAAACTATTTAAAGCCTTTCCATTTTGACATTATTCAATTTCCCCCCTCTTCTTCTTCTTCAGTGTTGAGGGCCCACAATCAAACTTAATTAATTATTCTGGCACCTAGGCCTAGGCCTATAGCTGGGGGGTTTGCAGCAGAAAAATCTGGGTAGTGCATCAATGTCCTCACATTCCATGTTGCGATTTTGACAATTTTTTTTAGATTTAACACAGTAACTTGCTGACGGTCTGGTGTCTAGGACTGAGACAAGGCAGGCTATCTACCCGGTCGTATATAACTGAGTCAGCGAGTCGCCGAGTGAATAGACCACTGCACTAGTGACTAGACGGTAAACATGGATCATCATCATGCAGGCCACACTATTCTAACTTCAATGACCTTCCAATCCAAAATACGAATGTACATATGTAAACAATCTAACTAAAGACAACAAAAACACTGTTACGAATAAAAACGCATATCAGCAAGAAAAGTCATACTTTTTTCTTACCCGTTCTCCTCCTGTCTCTTGATGTTCGCCGTGACTTTCAGATGATAGCGGCCATGATGTAACCTCCACTACTAAACCGTTTGAGGAATTTACCTCCCTTTGATAATGAACCGCTTGAAAATAACTATTTTCCGAGATAAAACTAAGCCACTGCTCGGTAGGCTAATGTGAAAAACCACGGACAGTGCTCATCATAACCATATCAATGGCAAGACCGAGGTAACAAACCTGTTGCTTTTACAATGATGAAACACAAATATGACACATAATTCTCAGCGAAATAGAAATTTCCTTGCAAATGTAAATAAAACTTGTTAGTTACAGTGAATGTTCAAACATTAAAAAAAAAAAAAAAAAAGAAAATTAAGAGTTAAAAAGACAAAACAAACAAACCAAAAAAACACATAAAAACAAAAAGAAACACCTCCACTCTCATCCTCCGCTCTCCCCCAAAATAAATCCATTTTCCAGGGTGGAATCTCATATATAAATGAATGTATGTGTATGTACATTGTACATACACACATACATACATACATACATACATACATATATACATACATACATACATATGACATATAATATATACATACACACATGGATGGTTGTGTATATGAGCCAGTGATGAAACGTAATGATGCACCCTTGTGTGTTTGATTTGAGAAATAAACTATCCAGAAACAGTTTTTTTTTAAATACCTTGTATCATAAAGGGATACATACTATAATATCATGTAGATCTGTCAGATCTTCTCATTAAAACCGATTTTTGAAAGACGAAAACTGTTGAAATCGGCCATGCCAAAATGGGATATCCACTGACATGATACAAACATCATGTCTATATAGCCATTGCAAATTCAAGATGCAAACTGGAATATGTGAAATGGTTAAACTATATGTTCACCAACATTTTAATCCTAAATGTTTTCCCACGCCTTTTGTGGTAAAGTTTCAGTAGAATCTGAAAGTGAACTGGGTCAAATGTGATTCACCATCTCCAGGAGATTTGCTGTCTGTTTTTCTTTTTATATTGTTTTTGTTGTTTAAAGCCCAGCTGACTGTTTGTTTGGAGTTTGCTCAAGAGGGATTCATTGCACTCAGAAAATTCTATATGTGCTCCACCCAAACCTGCCAGCAATTATCTGGCAGACTTCCTGAGTTTGCATAAAACACTATATGCAGACAAGGTCTTGAGGGGTATTGGTCTGTATAGGGTCAGTTTGAGGGGTATTATTCTGTATAGGGTCAGCCCTAGCCAAGCACCAGTTTGAGATACAGTACAGTGAGTGCAATAAAGAATAATACATGAAGGCTGATATGACATATCAGGGCATGGAAAGCATTCAGTTATATCCTATCAGAAAGTCCTGGGTTCGATCCGCCAAGACATCTCTGCCTTATGGATAAAGGATGGAGATTGTTCCTATCTACTATGTCAACATGTATGTAGTCCTGACAATGCCTAAATCCCTGTTTTTACGCATGCAGAATATCAAATATGCATGTCAAAGATACTATTAAGCCATGTTGATGGCTGGCTTACAGAAACATAAAGACACCCAGCATGCATGCCTATCAAGGATTCAGACTGTGCAACAACATAGTCAACTGCATAGAGCCATATCAGGGCTATGAGTGTTTCAAAGCACATACAAAACTTCAACAGGAAAATGAAGGGAAAAAAAAAAAAGAAAGAAAGAAAAAAGAAAAAAGAAAAAAAAAAAGAAAAGAAAAGAAAATTAAGTCCACATATCAATGTATTCGCGCACATAATCTAATGAGATATGCCTGGCGTTGACCACTCCGTCCAATTTATCACACAGGAGATTTTAAAAGCACACCTGAATATAAATTTAAACATATGTACGGACACAAAAACATACATAAAAACGGGCATAAATTACATAAAATTGCTTCCACATATCTCACTTCCCCTGTTCCAAAAATGCATTTAATACATGTGCCCAATTATCAATCCTAAGAAAAAGTACGTTAGACTTTTTCGAACACGTACAGGTAAATGGACCAGCAAGCCACATAATGAAAGGAAGAAATGATAGAAAGCAAAGGAACAAGGCAGAAATAAAGAGAGTGACAGAAAAAACTAAATTTCTAGCACAGAATTTCCAGAAAGAGGGGACACTATTTATCCTGAAAGAGCCCTCAGCATGCCCATGGGGGGCAAACACCACTACTTTCTGCTTTATTGGAAACAATCCGACATTTCAATTTCATTAAATCAAAGTGTCTCACGTATTAAACGTATTAAGAAATATTTGGTGAATAATTTTTTCAAAAAGTGAACATATCTTCTGTGCACTGTTTTCACATTCAATCAATACAACTGTCATTTTGGTGACAGAAATTTAACGCACGGTGAATCTCAATCATTTACACTTTGTATCCCTCCACCAGGTCACGTGGTCTTCCCAAGAAATGAAACTAAAAGCAGGCAATGTCAGACATGAGAATTTTTTATATTAAGAAAATTTTTTTTTCAGGATCATCGCACTCAGGGAGGTTACCTTTGTGCTCACCTTTTTTTTCTTCCCATTTTCTACCCCACCTTAACGGCCGCAGAAGCTGGCACAGCTTTTACAATGTGATGATGATAATGTCGATGAGGATGATAACCATGATACTATGGAATTCCATCTAGAAGTAAGACTTTGTGACAGGGTTGTATTCTACGTTTACTATCATAATATATCCTGGCGTCAACCAGCCCCGAGAGATACAGACACCTGCGGTGCTGGTCAGAAGACTTTGAGCAACATCCTGAATGACGCATCCGTGAAGTGGATGAGACTTCTGTGTGGTCCCAGTCTTCCCAGTGATCCCACAGCACGCCCAGCTCTGGGTAGGAGCTTGTTAGAGTTGAAAAATCCAACAATGATTTTTGAAGGGATTGATGGGGATTCAACCCACAACCTTCCAGTCGGCAGTCCGTTGCGCTAACCACTACACCACAGCGACTGATAGACAGGAGAAAAATGTTTTAATCATGACCATCCTGTTTAAGCCATCACAGTTGACTCTTGGAATCACATCTAATAAACTGTAATGATAGACACTTTTGACTAACACAGCAGTGAAGCATAATTGCCTTGAACTATTGAAGAGATGCCTGAAACGTTGCTTAACTTAAATGTGCTGATTGTCATGTAGGTACTTTGCAGAAAAGCTGATGGGGCTTTGTTTTCTATTACTTTAGTGGAATTCCATTAATTCCGCCATCAGTGCTGATCTCTCCAAGGATACGTCTGAATCATATCTGACACTCCTGCTTTACATGAAAAAATATAGCAGTGATCAGAAGACGATAAATATCATCAGTTACAGAAGAGTAATTTCCACTCTGGTTTTTTTGTTTTGTTTCTTATTGGTTTTGGTGGTTTGCTGATTCAGAGGTCTTACAGTTGTAATGATTCTTCTGCAATCATGATTGTGGAATATGGCTGTTATGGCAACTACTGAAGATTTTGTTTCTTTTTAATGGAACATGAGAATGATCTAACAAATGATTTGAATGAAATTAAATTCCCATCTTCAGCCTTTTCTTCCTGTGTCAGTCTTCCCATTTCTTTTGAAAACAGATTAAATATACAGCAATAAAATCATAATGATTTCAGAATGGTATCAGACTTCAGTGCAGTGACTGTAAGAGTGATATCAGTGCAGTGATTGTAACAGCGATACCAGTCTCACCTGTTGGCGTCACCGGGTTTGGTGTTGGCTGCTGCACTCTTAGACACTACCATCTTCCTCCAGGCCACTCTGTCTTGACTTTTGTGCATAATATCTTGAATATTTAAACCACTGGTGTTGGTTGCCTTTCTTCCTTTTGCCACTGTTTTTCATTCGAAAGACGGTTGCCATGAGGTCAGTGTTCTTGCTGCATGACACATGGCCAATGTATTTTGGTCTTCTCTTGTTGATGTTTGCTAGTAGTTTTCTAGTGGTATCAAGTTCTTCCAGGACACTTTCATTATTTTTTCTATCTGTCCATTTGACACATAGTAGTCTCTGACAAAACCACACCTCTACTGCCTCAATTCTTCTGCAATTAGTTTTTCTGAATCCAGGCTTTGCAGCCATAACTCGTGACTGGCCAGATCAGACATTTTAAAAGTCTAACTTTCAGGCCATTTGGTATACCTCTGGCTTTTCAGATGTCGCGGTGGACCTTTTTTTTTTTTTTTGCTTTGCCATTCCAATTCTTATTTTGATGTCTTTGGAGCAGGTTCCATCATCAGTTTTCACAGAACCAAGATATTTGAAATCTTTAACATTTTCTGAAGGAACTTTGTTAATTAATTGTCATGATTGCTTGCAGTGTCTTTGCCTTTGATATGTAGTAATATTGTTTTCTTGGCGTTCAAGTTTAGGCCAACCTTTTTGCCTGCTGCATCTGCCCTGTGTAGAATCCTTTTTATGCTGGTAATGTTGTCTGCTAACAGCACAGTATCGTCGGCATAGCGCAGGTTCATAAGATTTTTTCCTCCCATCTTTATGCCCATGTCTTCTATATCAGCATCTTTCATGATTTGTTCTGCTTAGATGTTAAAGAGATAAGATGAGAGGATACAATCTTGTCTAAATCCCCTGTGGATGTTGAAGAATTCACAATTCTTACTGTTCCATTTAACTGTAGCCTTTTGGTCTTTATATAATGAGGCAATTAATGCAACGAGGTGTTTGGGAAGGCCCATTTTGACTATTGTGTTGAACAGGTAGAGATGAATGACGCTGTCAAATGCTTTGCTGTGGTCTATGAAGGTGACAAAAGCTTCTTTTTCAGTGCTTTTAATTTTCTCTATGAGTGTTTGTAGCACAAATCGCATGTTAAGTTCTGCCTCTGTTGAATCTGTAGCCTGCTTGGCAGTCAGACAGTTCTTCTTCAATCTTGGGCTTCAATCTGCTGAGAATGATTATGAGCTGGTTCTAACTGGCGTGGCTGATTAGGGCAATGGTTCTGTAGTTGTTGCAATCTTTGACATTCCCACTCTATCAGTGAAACCAGTATAGAGGCTTAAACGTTATATCAGTGCAGTGACTGTGACCTGAATTTCACTGCGGTGATTCTACAACACGGATTTCAGGAATGATTGTAAGAGTGGTATCAGAACAGTGATTTTAAGGATATAAGCAGAACAATTATAAGAATGATATCACTGCAACGACTGTGATATCAGCACAATCATTGTGAGTTTATTAGTAAAGCAAATGCAACAGCTATTTTATGCTGGGATACACTGTGGCTTGCCAAGTATAGAGTTTCTACTCAGCAAATGCCAGCTTTGTTGGACAGGACATGTTGTCTATGTGGAAGATGACCACATTCCAAAGATGTTTCTGTAAAGATAACTGAAGTAAGGACACCATTACCAGGGAAGATCATTGAAACGATACAGAGATACTCTGAAGGCCAACCTCATCAGCTGTGGCATCAACATTACCAACTGGGAAGACACTGCCCATGACAGCGTAAGCTGGCAAAACAGTACATGCAGGACATAATCACATTTGAACAGCTGCTGCTTAA
Organism: Monoplex corrugatus; assembly: GCA_030674185.1. NCBI lineage: Eukaryota > Metazoa > Mollusca > Gastropoda > Littorinimorpha > Ranellidae > Monoplex > Monoplex corrugatus. The sequence continues at coordinate 24,592,601 of JAPXFY010000015.1, forward strand.
CAAAACAGCGTCCACAGAAGCAGAACTCAAGGCCAAATGACCCCTTCCCATGCAGAACTTGTGGAAGAACATGTGCTTTAAGGACCGGTCCTGTATTCACACATGAATATCCATACCAAGTGAAAAAGGACCAGCATGCCTACTCATCTCCATCTGTATTTTGGGATATTGTATTTTCATTTTCTTCTGTTACAACAGATTAGCAGTATGAAATTTGGTTTGCTATGTGCTTTCATTTTGTTTTGTTGGTTTTTTTTAATGTCATGTTATTGTTGTTTATATGATGACAGTGTTGCCACACGAAGCAAACCAAAATAAAGATGACAAACATGCATCATTCACTCTGAGACAGTAAACAAATTTAAAATTTGTATTCTTCCTGACATGGCAAATGTATATTTGAACACCAACCAATGTAGGTTTACTATTACTATTAGTATACATATGTATGCAAATAATTATTTTACTATACATGCATAAATATGTGTAACAATCACATCACAGATTCAATATAATGATTCTGAGAAAATCAAAAATATTGCCGATATCAATTTTACAATTGCACATTATATTTCAACCAAACAAATCAAAAACTCATCACAAACAATCAGCAGCATATTACAAACACTTACACACAATTTCATGCATACACATAATCTCTCATCTCATCTCTCTCCCTTGCCAGGATCACCGGTAGGAGCTTCGTGCGATGTCACGAGTTTTCTGTGGGCTATGTGACATCTGATAAATAAAAGCTGCACTCTCTCTTTTCTTTCTTCATCTTTCTTCCCTTGCCAAAATGGAGAAAATGACTTGTTCTGATCCGGATAATGAGAGTGTGGCATGAAATATTGTGCAAACGTGTGCACAAAACATGTAATTAAACATGCAAGAAAGAATCCTACAAGCATTGGATATGTGGATCTTTATCAGCAAGACCAACAAAGAAGATGGCTAAATGTGCATGGAATTAAAAAAATCAACTGACCCAATACTGGACTAATGCAATATGTGTCTCAAATAAAATGAAATGGCACCCACTATCACCTCAGATGGTACCTCATGTTAAGACTGTGTGGTTGTGGTTGTTTGCAAGTTAGAAATATAAGTGTGCACATTTTCTGTCTATACTGGTTCAAAACATAATTATCATCAACATTATATGGGTAAAGTTTAAGGGGGGGGGGGGGGGGGCAGCATTATGACAGTAGCATCCATCATTTTTTCCTAGCTGCTTTACATTCCTCAAACCTGGATTGGGTGGGTACCCATCCACAGTAGGGTGGACCAGTGGCTGCAAGCAGAAGTGTTTTTCTTAGGCCAGCATCAAGACTGTGCAAACTTAAGCAGTCAGATTGGAAGGCGGAAGCTCTGCTTGCATGCCAGTGAGGCTTCATCAGCATAAAACATTGAAGGTAAAGATTAGTATCGCTTGATCATCTTTTTAGCTTGATCGCTTGTTCACTTTCCCTTACAATGTGTGTGGTGTTTTTTTCACTCAGTAGACTCCTCCGTTGTCCATGATGATGTTTATGGTCCACAACCCATGGTGAAGGACGTGGTCAACAACTCTGATCTGGATGTGGTCCTCTCCACGTCTCCCCTGATCAGTCAAAATCAATGCGAGTCATATATAATCAGATAAACAAATTATTTTCTTTTTCTTTTTTTGGATGAACTTCTTTAATAATCACATTGCAACAATGTCCCACCACAATTACTGCATGCTACCGGCATGGAGTCGAAGACGTTATCACATAGACTGAACGGTCATTGAGAAGTATGTTATTTCAGACCTCAACTTCTCTAGAGGCAAGCTTTATGAAAGCAGTGCCCATCACCATTCTCTTGCTGCTTTCATTTTTCCTGTCCTTGAGGAGGCTGTTACACCTGGATGGATTGGAGTAATGTGCTCAAGTCAGGCAACAATCTGTCATGTTTAACCCTTTGACTCCCGCACCCTATCCATCAGCTGCAAAAACTTAACCTTTTGACTCCCTCACCCTATGACGGAGTCAAAGGGTTAAGTTTTCGCTTTGCTATCACTGATGACGATGCAGGATGCCAGTGGATAGGGCAAGGAGTCAAAGGATTAACCTTGAATTTGGGAGCAAGTTTTTGTGTTCAAGCCACTTCGCTATCCCACATCCATCATCAACCCACTGGCATCTATCTCTGATGCTGAAACTCTTTGCCTAATGAGCTGTAGGTTTTACTTGCTTCTTTCTTTCATCACATGGCATTTACAATGTTGTGTGTGTGTGTGTGTGTGTGTGTGTGTGTGTGTGTGTGTGTGTGTGTGTGTGTGTGTGTGTGTGTGTGTGTGGTGTGTGTGTGTGTGTGTGTGTGCGTGTGTAAGTGTGTGTGCGCGTGTGTGCATGTGTGCGTGCGTGTGTTCATGTGTGTGTGTGGCTGTGTGTGCTGTGTGTGCGTGTGTTCTGTGTGTGTGTGCGTGTGTGTGTGTGTGTGTGTGTGTGTGTGTGTGTGTGCGTGCGTGCGTGCGTGCGTGTGTGCGTGCGTGCGTGCGTGCGTGTGTGTGTGTGTGTGTGTGTGTGCATGTGTGTGTATGTGTGTATATATACATATACCCATATAGTAATAATACACGCCTTGTAGATTGTTAAGGCCAGCTTGAGCAAATGTAAACTTTAACTGAAAGACACATGAACTTGATTAGGACATGAGAATTTCCAGGTTCAATCCCTTGTTGGTCAAGGGATCATTCTTCCTGCCCTCCCTCCACTAGACCTTTAGTGTTGGTCTGGGTGCTAGTCTTTTGGATAAGATAAACTGAGGTCATGCATGCAGCATGTACACTTAGCACACATAAAAGATCCCATGGTAATTAAAAGAGTTTTTCCTGGCAAAATTCTGGCAAAAAATCCTCTTTCATACACTCCTTTTTTTCCTATCCACTTGTACCATTTTGGGTGTCACTGGAGAAAGAGATGACTGTCACTGTGTCAGCGGGCCATTATTATTATAATCATTAATGTTCAAAGCCCAGCTGACTATGCAGAACCATAACAGGGCTATAACCATCTCAAAACACACACAACATCTTGTTTTTCCTCAAAGAAAAATAAACACATGGAACAGAAAATTAAGTCCGCATATCAACACATGCGCAAATAATCTAAGGATATTTCCTTGGCATTCACCATTCCGCCCAATTTATCACCACTGTTTTTTAAAAAATTCCTGAATACAAATATATAAACAAAACTGCATACATTAAAACATGTAAAAACAGTTCTAAACTTCTTAAAAACGCTTCTGCACATCACACATCCTTTGAACCAAAAATGCAGTTAATACATGTACCCACATATCAATCACAGCAAAAAACATGTAAAGCTTTACAGAATGCGCACAAGTGAATGGACCAGTAAGGCAGAAAAATGATTGGAAGAGATGACCGAAAGCAAAGAAGCAAGGTAGAAAGAAAGACCGTGACAGAAAAGAGGAAATTTCTGGCACAGAAATTCCAGAAAATGGAGATACTATTCATAATGAAAGAGTCCCCAGCATTTCCACTGGGTACGTCATCAGCCAGTTGGAAGGACTGAGATTGGGAACTGCAGTGTAATGTCAAGGTCTCATCCACACTATCAGTCCAGATCTTTCTAGGTCTGCCTCTCACTTCAAATCCAAATATCTTCATGTTTATTTATTTGTTATTAAATGTTAAGCCAGCTGGTGGAGTTGCATTCTGGTCAGATTACCACTTAACTTTCTGTTAACGAAAGTGATGAAGGACCAATGTTGTTCGCATCATTTATCAGTTCTTGATGCTTCTGATCATGTCACATCTGGCCTTGTTGACAGCTTTCTCAAAGAATTCATTGCACAAGTGGTCAGAGTCCAGGTATGGTACTGGTTGGGTAGGGTGGGAACGAAAATGGGTGAGATGAGGTTGGCTATCCACTTTCACACGTAAACAAGATATACATGTTTACAGGAAAAAGAAAGACAGGACCCCCTATGGGGATGCTGGAGGCTCTTTCAATACAAATAGTATCCCCACCTTCTGGAAATTGCATGCTAGAAATTTCCTCTTTTCTGTCACTCTCTTTATTTCTCTCTTCCTCCTTTGCTTTATGTCATTTCTTCCTATCATTTTCTGCCTTGCTGGCCCATTCACCTGTATGTGTTCAATACAGTCTTACGTTCTTTCTCTTAGGATTGATAATTGAATACATGTGTTAAGTGCATTTTTGGCTTTAAAGATATGAGATATGCGGAAGCAATCTTAGGTAATTTAGGCACGTTTTTATACATGTTCTAGTGTCCTGAGTTATGTTTAGATTTGTATTTAGATATGTCTTTTACATCCCCTGTGCGATAAATTAGATTATGTGTGCGAATGCATTGAAATGTGTGCTTAATTTTCTGTTCCTTTTTTTCCTGTTGAAGTATTGTGTATGTTCTGAACTGGTTATAGCTCTGATATGGCTCTACGCAGTCAGCTGGGCTTTAAACAACAATAACAACAAAGATAGGACAAAAGTGGTACTGTACTCTGCCCCGTGATTTTCCTAGGAAGAGCAACCTGTATTTCGTACAGAAAAAATCTGTTGTGACCAAAAAAACAGCAACAACCAATCAACAAACAAAAATCACCAAGAATCACAACCCCCCCCCCCCCCCCCCCCCCTAAAAATCTCTCATGAATTCAATCCAGTCAAGACACAGAAACAAAGAGACATACACATAAACATACAAATCAAGCACCAAATGCACAAAGTACCTGACACATACACATTAACATATAAATCAAGCACCAAATGCACAAATCACCCGATGAATCATTTTCAACTGTTCTATTTACCTATTATTGCAGCCATAAGATGAAATCGGTCAGAACCAAAGAAGATCTCCTTCTGTCCATTTACATGCACGACCATGAAAGGAGCACCAAAGGCCTGCCATAAAAAAAATAAGACACAAACTGAACATTAAAATCTTATATATACAGTACACAATGTTAAACATGCAGGGTGTAAATAATGGCAGTTTTGGCTACTGCATCTTCTGTTTAAATGCATTTGTTCGATTTCTTTATACTGGGGCATAGGCCAACTCGACAGGGTCAATAGGCTAGCCCAAAAGAATTAAAACGCACACATGAGGGGTGTCCCAAAAGTCATTGGCCTCACCATGGAGTTTAATTACAAAAATGAAACTTGGCACATATATGCACATGCATTTCGGAAGGCTGCATACAAAATATGAGTACTGATGTAATGTCTGATACGACATCAAAGGTTTCAATATGCCATACCCCAAGTTTCTGAAAAAAATGGACAACTCAGAATGGCGTGCCATGATTTCATTTTGCTACAAAAAAGTGAGACTAAAAATCTACAACAAACTGATGAAGGTGTACAGGGAGGATGCACCCTCCTAGCAAACGACCAGAAAAACACTGACAGAGTTCTGCGGACAAAGCTGACAGATGTGTGACCATCCGTGATATTGTTAACAGCCTACGCATCCTTTACACAAGCGTTTATAGAATTCTGATCAGTCAGTGGCAAATGACTTAATGTCTCAGGAAGGTGAGTGTCGAAATTTCTGACAGGGGAGCAGAAACGTGCATGACTCATCATGTCCCAAGATAATCTACAACGTTTTGAAGCTGATCCTCCAGATTTTTTTGCCCGATTTGTTACTGTTGATGAAATTTGGGTCCACCACATTATAACAGAGAGTAAAGAGCTGTCAAAACAGTGGGAATATTTTGATTCTCCATCTCTAAAGAAGGCAAATTGTTTCATACCCTTTTCTTGATGCTGACGGAATTCTGCTCATGTATTATCCTGAAAAAGGTCTAATAATCAAAGCCTATCAATTAACATTAGGAAGAGAGTTCTTGAATGTTATATAGAACCGATACTATTGTATGGTTGTCAGGCGTGGACAGTCAACACACAAAGTCAGAACAAAATTGAGGCAACTGAAATGTGGTTTCTAAAAAGAATGTTGAGAGTTCCATGGACAGCAAAGAAAACAAACAAAACAGTCTTGAAGGAAGCAAACAAAAGAAGATCATTAATAAAGAAGACTAGGAAAAGACAGGCAACATTTATACGACATATTATGAGGAAATGCTGGATGGACTTGCAGAGTGGCTGGGGACGAGGAGGGTGGGGGAGATGCTAGGGGCAACGAGAGACAGAGACAGATGGAAGTCCATGATCGCCAACGCCATGCGGCAGGGCACCTGATGATGATGATTATGAGGAAAAGGGAATTAGAACACCTGGTCACAATAGGAAAGCTGGAGGGAAAGAGAACACTGGGTAGACCGAGGGAGAAAATATTGGATGGACTTGCAGGGTGGCTGAAGACAGAGAGGGTGGGAGATGTACTCACGGCAACAGGCGACAGATTCATGTGTAGGGCCATGACTGCCAATGTCAAGCAGCAGGGCACATGATGATGATGATGAATCAATGGAGAATGCTATTCTTGTTCGCAACTTTGATCAACTATCATCACAAAATGCAGAAGAAAGGTAACATGAGGTGTGTCATTGCATCAAGACAATGCAGCTGCGTACAAGTCATCTTCTGCAGTGGTACCTGGGCACTGCAGCAGTGCAGGAATAAGTGTGTGGAGTTGAGAGAAAAATATGTTGAAAAAATGCAAAAATCCTATCATATTTCCATATCGAGGCTGAGAACTTTTGGAACATCCCTCGAAGAGAAAATAAAAATAACACTTTTCAAAAAGTTTTCTGCAGAGTAAACAAATGTCAAATTGCTTTAACTCCCATTTGCTTGCTTCAAAGTCCAATAACATATGCCCGCGTGCACACACACACACACACACACACACACACACACACACACACACACACACACACACACACACACACAACACACACGCACATGCATACACACACCACACACACTTTTGCAGAGCCCCTGGTAAAAGTAATAAAAAAACAACACATTCACTTACACTCAGACACATGCAAATGCATATACACATACATATTCTCCGAACTGGAGAGCTACCTACCTACACACACACACACACACACACACACACACACTCACTCTCTTTCTCTCTCTTTACTCGCAGAGTCCCTGACATCACATGCATTCAAACTCACACAACACATACACTTACTCTGAAGCATAATCATACATATACACATATATTCATACACATGGTCATCTTCACAAAATCCATTACTCACACCAAGATCAAGAGCTTCCTGAGTCACAGACTTGAGTTTCTCTTTAATCTTGGCATCTGACATTTGTACCAAAGCATCATCAATAATAGTCTCGTTCATCCCAGACTTCAAGGCAGCCTGAACATACAATCAACAAATGCCAAAACTTATGAAAATGTGTTTAAATGCAACCCATAAGAAAGATCTAGGGAAGGAGAGAGGCAGGGGGAGAGAAAGAGGAGGGGAAGGGGGAGAAAGAGAATGATGTGACATTATCCACGGCAGAAAAGCAGGAATAATGAGGTTGTTAGCAGTTACAAATTGACAATACCACATGTGAATTAATCATCTAATGTCCAAATTTGTTTACTTTTTGTTACGGCTGTTGGAAAATATGTCTGATTGATTTTCTACAATAACTAATGATATATGTATATATATATACATGTAAATATAAATACACACATACATACATATATATACAGTACACACACACACACACACACACACACACACACACAAAAAAAAGAATGCTAATTAGCAATCTGATGCACACACACTCAATGCTTTCGATCATTCAAAACATCTATGTATTAATTTTATCAACCAAACAAAAAATCAATCAGAAACTGACAAAACTACAACCTATTTTATCTTGTACCAGAAAATGGTAGATTTTCACCTAAGTACTGCTCAAAAGAAAATATGTCATATATACATAGACTTGATTACACATTTGGGACTAGAATCTGCCAAAAAGAAACACACACAATAACATAATTCGATGATTAGTAGTATTGATCAGAGATGATCATGCATAGCTTTAGAAATGCTTCATTCAATACACAAAAAAACAACTAAATTTTAATGGAATTTTTGATAGAAGCAACCAAAAACCTGTAATGAAAAATGAGATGATAAAATTTAATTTTATGTTTCTTTAAAGTATGAAAATACAAGACACAAACTTGATATGGATTCAAACTAGAATAATACAAATATAGAGAAAATGTAGTTTTAGAAGAAGTGATAATTGTTTACAATGAAAAGTATATTTTGGGAGGTCATCATCATCATCAGGTGCCCTGCCACATGGCGTTGGCAACCATGGACTTCCAACCATCTTTATCTCTCGTTGCCCCCAGCATCTCCCCCACCCTCCTCATCCCCAGCCACTCTGCAAGTCCGTCCAGCATTCTCTCCCTGGGTCTACCTGGTGCTCTCTTTCCCTCCAGCTTTCCCCTTGTGACCAGGTGCTCCAAATCCCCCTTCCTCATAAAATGGCCTATAAATGTTGCTTGTCTTTTCCTAATCTTCCTTATGAGTGATCTACTTGTGTCTGCCTCCATCAAGACTGTCTCGTTTGTTTTCTTTGCTGTCCATGGAACTCTCAACATTCTTCTGAGAAACCACATCTCGGCTGCCTCAATCTTGCTCTGGCTTTGCTTGCTGACTGTCCACGCTTTGCATCCATACAACAGTATTGGTTCTATATAACATTCAAGGACTCTCTTTCTGATGTTAATTGATAGGCATTTGCTGGTAAGAATGCTTGTCATCTTCTTGAATGCTGTTTTGGCTTGGCCGATTATGCCAGCTATTTCCGATGTGCATCTGCTGTCTGATGAAATGACCATTCCCAGGTATTTGAACTTATTAACCTGTGTCAAGGTTGTGCCATTTGCTGTTATTTTGCCTGAGGGGATTTCATGTTTTTTACTGATCACCATGACTTCAGTCTTCCTGCTGTTTAGTTCCAACCCCTTACATTTGCTTTCTATTTTTAGTATATTCACAAGGTTTTGTAGGTCCCTTTCATTTTCTGCAATTAGCACGGTGTCATCTGCATACCAAATATTGTTTATCATTTTCCCTCCAACCTTTACTCCGGGATCTTCTTCTAGGTTTCTCATGATGTTTTTGCTATATAGTGAAAACAGATCTGGTGACAAAACACAACCCTGTCTGACTCCTCTTTTGATGTTTTGGAAAGAGCTTATATTGCTTTCTATTCTCATTGCAGCTGTTTGTTCCCAGTACATATTCCTGATTATTCGTAGATCTTTTCCATCAACATTGAGTCTCTCCAGGTGGTTGATCAATTCTTCATCTCGTACCCGATCGAAAGCCTTGGTATAGTCAACAAAGCATAAATACAAATCCTTATTCATCTCAATTGACCTCTCTATGATAGTTCTTTGGATGTATATGGTATTAATAGTTCCTTTCCCTTCCACAAATCCACACTGTTCTTCTGCTATTTCTCTTTTGATTCTATTCCTTGTCCTCATCATGATTATTCTTAACAGAATTTTTGTTATGACTCATCAAACTGATTGTGCGATGGAGTTCGCATTCTATAGCCCCTATCTTCTTTGGAAGTGCGATGAAAATTGATTTTGACATATCTTTGGGGATTTTTCCAGTGTCATAAATTTCATTTAGGAGGACTGTTATTTTTTCTATGCCAAATTCCTCCAGGGCTTCAATCATCTCTGTAGTAATGTTATCTGGTCCTGGGACTTTTCCTGGTTTCATCTTTTTCAGTGCTGCTCTAACTTCATCTTTCATTATGGGTGGTCCTTCAAAGTTCTTATTTATAATGTGTTCTTCGTTTCTGTCATCCTCAAAAAGGTCTTTAATGTACTCTCCCCATCTGTCCAGAATTTTGTCTTTTTCCATGATAAGCGTGCCACCTTTCGATTTTAAGCAACCAGGTGATGTGCATGTATTTTTCCTGTGGACAATTTCTTCAATTCGTCTGTACATACCCTGAGGATCCAGTTTGTGTTGTTCTTCTATCTCTTTGCATTTTGTGTTCAGCCAAGCTTCCTTAGCTTCATTGCACCTATACCTGATTTCTTTGTTTATCTTCCTCTATATCTCCTCGTTTCTCTTTGCCCTCCTCCTTTCCTCCATCAAGCCCAAAATTTCATTAGTCATCCAGCTCTTTTTTGCTTTCCTATCTGCCTTAGGGATTTCTTCACAAGCTTCATTTATCGAACTTCTCAACTTTGTCCATTGTTCCTCACTGTCACCGTCTTCCAGAGCACTGAATTTGTTTTCGGGGGTACAGAAAATAATTACTGAACATACAGTTTGGCAATGTAATGGAGTTAAGAAATTTTGGAAATGCTTAGAAAATCTGATAAATGGATGTGAAAACGTGTACAATTTAAAGGTTCACTAGAAATTCAGCCTTTGAATGGCGCAACAATGTCTACATATCGAAAGAGACATAATAAAACTATTTAGAACATTCCATTGCTGAGGTACCAAACACAATGCTTACCACTAATGATAGAACTAAGGTTTATTTTTTACAGTTACACTTCTATATTCATTCATGTTTATTTGCTTTTGACAGAGAGTGTGTGTGTGTGTGTGTGTGTGTGTGTGTGTGTGTGTGTGTGTGTGTGTGTGTGTGTGTGTGTGTGTGTGTGTGTGTGTGTGTGTGTGTGTGTGTGTGTCTGTATGTGTGTGTGTGTGTGTGTGTGTGTGTGTGTGTGTGTGTGTTCGTTCGTTCTTTGATTTAACGTCTTTTCACTGTAAGTGATATTATGTGTGTGTGTGTGTGTGTGTGTGTGTGTGTGTGTGTGTGTGTGTGTGTGTGTGTGTGTGTGTGTGTGTGTGTGTGTGTGTGTGTGTGTGTGAGTGTGTGTGAGAGAGAGTGAGTGTGTGTGTGTGAATGTGTATATATGTGTGTGTGTGTGTGTGTGTGTGTGTGTGTGTGTGTGTGTGTGTGTGTGTGTGTGTGTGTGTGTGTGTGTGTGTGTGTGTACATAATTCATTCATGTCTATGCTTTTGCTATTATAACTATTTCATGGTATCTTAACCCTACCAGACCTTAGCCCCTGAGCGTAATTGTGCCCCCTGCCTGGCCTCCTGAGCAAAATTTTGAAAAAAATGTATATACGTTAGAAAACTGTTCATATCATGCACACCAATGGTTAATAATTACAATATTTATATAGCGCAAAATCTTGATAAAATCAAATCTAAGCGCTGGTTAGAATTATATGAAACGTGGAGAGATTGTAGAAAATAGGCCTATCTTTCATCTAACGCCAGTCCAACCCTTAATCACACAAGCATCTCCCCTATCACTTGGTTGGGGGGTACGGGCACGCCCCCTTCTTCCAACACTCTGTCTCGACCTACTTCTTTCATTGTCAGAATCATCACTTTCACTCAATGCTTCATCAACGTAATCATCGTCACTTGAATCGGAAACGTATTCCTGATCAAATTCTCCAATCTGCAAAATGTCCACCACTTGTTGAACTGTGAAGCGAGTTGGCCTCGTCCGTTTACCTGTTGAAGTGCTTGGTTCATCACTAGCTCGCTTCATGGTCAATTTTGCACCCAAATCACCTCAAAATACCATCAACACAAAGGCAGACAGTTGCAATAAGCTGAACACACGCTCACGCGACGCTTAGCAACAGTCCGGTAGCTATTTTTAGCTCTTGATAAAGTGATGATCGTGTGAGTGTGCTATTCCCGCTATAGCGGGAACTTGGTATATAGTCATTTTCGTCATTCCCACAATAGCGGGAACTCGGTCTGGTAGGGTTAAGCCCAAACTATACTGATGCAACTCTGTTAACACATACCCAACAATCTAGAAAAAAAACCCAATTATTTTTGTTTTGTTGTATGTGTTTGTGTGCTAGCATTCTTTTCTTTTTCATCTTTCATTTTTTGTTTTTATTTTGGTGATATATTAAATCATGCGAATAACCACATAATCAATAATCACACCAAACAACACATGCATTTTATCTAAATGTAATGTGTTGTACATAACATGCAGTGTCAAGTCAAAAGTAAATAAAATATTAAAAAATACCTTGTTTGTAAATGGATCCTTGGGAGTATGAAACATGACGTTTCGAGCCCAGGCCCTTTGTCAAGTGAAAAATAAAATGACAGAGGAGTATTGAAAACAGTTTTTGTTTTACCTTCAAAACTAAATATATACAAATTACATAAAAATAAAACTTCACCTCTTTTAGGCTGGCTGCATCTGTGGCATCGATGTCCTGAAAACACAAAGAAGAACAAAATACGATGGAAATTTTCTATATGGATGATGAAGAAAAATGCTACAGCCTCTGCCTTACAAATGCCGATAATGAAGTCCTTGTGGGTGATACCTAAAATATTGAAGGAATAAAACAGTTGAAAAAGTTCACACACAAGACATTATATTTATTGCTACTGTCAAATGATTTCTTTCAATAACTGTAAAGAAGAACACTGTATGCTGATGAAACCTAAGTAAGGCATTTTTCTTTCCATAAGCTTCAATACAAATTTTTCTTGTTTCAGTTTCTCAAGATAATGTCTCCGTGCTAGGAATGAATTTCATATGCACTGATGCCACATGATGGAGAAGACTCAAAATTATCATAGCATATGCCCAAAGTCTGCACAAAGCCCTATGTGCTGGCAAGGTTCTGAGATCCTACTTAGAGTATGGTTTTTACATCTTGTATCAGTCTGTCATTGGAAATCTTAGCTACATTGTAATGTATCTCAATCTGAAATGTGTGTAATAAATCTGCAATATAAAAAAATTCAAAACAACAGAAAAAATCCTGGAAATGAATAATAACAGAACCAGCCACTTACTACAAACTTATTTCACCAGATGCTTTAACTCCCATTTGGTTGCTTCACATTCCAACACATATGTGCACACACACACACACACACACACACACACACACACACACACACACACACACACACACACACACACACACACACACACACACACACACACACACACACACCACACACACACTCTTGCACAGCCCCTAGTAAAAGTAAAAAACAAACACATTCACTTACACTCAGACACATACGTGTGTGTGTGTGTGTGTGTGTGTGTGTGTGTGTGTGTGTGTGTGTGTGTGTGTGTGTGTGTGTGTGTGTGTGTGTGTGTGTGTGTGTGTGTGTGTGTGTGTTGTGTGTGTGTGCATGTGTGCGAGTGAGTGTGAGTGTGTGTGTCTATGTGTGCATGCACGTGCATTTGAGATATCAGTGCTTCTGTATATATAACATTTTGTGTCTTGTAAATGTGTAAAGCACAGTGAGTCGAAATAAGTTTGGAGGACAGCACAATACAAGAATCATTTAGTATTACTATACTATTACTTTTCTAAAATGGAAGCTAAAAACTGAATGAATTAGAAGCATTCACACTCAAGTTTCGCCATTATAATCTGATTTAGCACACAAGTTATGCTAGAAGCATACATACTCAAGTTTTATCATCATAATCTATTTAGCACACAAGTTATGTGACCGAATATAAACTGAAAACAAACAATGAACATACAAGTATTTGCGCATGTTAATTTATGTGTGTATTCTGATATGTGCATATATGTGTGATATACTTGTACTTCTGTATATATTACACACTGTTTCTTTAAGTAAAATTTTGTAAAATGTGAGTCCAAATGAGTTTGGAGAACAGCGCTGTACAAGAATGATTTATTACACGTATTATAATAGATGCCACACGTATCATTACATATGCCACATATGATATCATGGTGTAAAAAAAAGAAAAACTCATGATTGCTTTTTTCATCTTCCATCTCACCTGTGCATAGATACGTTGCCATAGTTGACGTGACAATTCCTCTGTAAACTGGGGGTGAGTGGAGTTGACAGCTGTGATAAAACGTAGTGGTCTTAATGTTCCTTTGGTAACTAACACATTCCAGAAATCCTGAAATCACAAAATCATAAATATGTGTATGTAACAATGCACATCAGAAATAGCCAGCAGAATCAGCCAAGCCAAAACAGCATTCAAGAAAATGAAAAGCATTCTTACCAACAAATGCCTATCAGTTAACATCAGGAAGAGAGTTCTTCAATGTTATGTAGAACCGATAATGTTATACGGTTGTGAGGCGTGGACAGTCAACAAGCAAAGCCAGAATAAGATTGAGGCAGCCGAGATGTGGTTTCTAAGAAGAATGTTGGGAGTTCCATGGACAGCAAAGAAAATCGAGACAGTCTTGATGGAGGCACACACAAGAAGATCATTCACAGGGAAGATTAAGAAAAGACAGGCAACATTTATAGGCCATTTTATGAAGAAAGGGGAATTGGAGCACCTGGTCACAACAGGAAAGCTGGAGGGAAAGACAGCACCAGGTAGACCCAGGGAGAAGATACTAGACGGACTTGCAAAGTGGCCGAAGACAAAGAGGGTGGAAGAGGTGCTTGAGGCAACAAGGGATAGAAACAGATGGAAGACCATGATCGCCAACGCCATGCAGCAAGGCTCTTGATGCTGATGATGATGAACAAAAAACCTAATGTGGATGGACAGATATTAGTATACATATCTGGTCCTGCTTTGTAAAGCACCACACCACACTCAATGACCATTATTCAAAGGGGATTCTTGCAGGTGCAGGCGGTATGGCAGGTAGCAAACTTAGAGGCAAGGAGAGAAAGGTTGGAACCAACAAGGTAAAAGAATGAATGTAATTGGAAACCGCAGTTGAGAAATATTGGCATCCCCTATTTTCCCTTCCCCACTGACACATTTGAGCAATACCCTCAATAAATAACCAGTGAATGATAATACTTGATTATGCGGTTGTAGTCTTCCCAATGAGCCCACTGAACACTCAGATGAGAATAACAGTCAGTTGGGACCCAAAAATTTTCCACTAATTTTAGATCAATGGGATCTGAACTTCCAACCTTTCAACTGTTAGACCATTAACCCAACCACCATACCACAGTGCCTAGTCATCACTGAGATATGCTTGATCTCCTGTTGGGCATATGCCAAATTCGACCAATTATCATTCTCTTCAAAGGACACACAACTTTCAATTTCAAATATTTTGAATGGAGAAGCTAGTATGTTTCTTAATTGTTAATCTTCCAGCTGATACAACACAACATGAAACAGAAATCTACTCTTTGACCTTGGCACTATTCACTGCACTGCTAAACAGCTGCAATCACCACTAATAAGCCAGGACCAATCATTACAAGAATCCTGATTAGTACAGAGGTACAGCATATGTCTTCCAATCTGCCTGCATGAATTTGCATGGGTGCAAGTAACACCACCTGTGAATGGGTACCTATCTATACATGAATTTGCATGGGTAGAAGTAACAGCTGTAAATGGGTACGTGACTACCTTCAAAGTTAGGGAAGAGTAAAGCAGAGAGGGAGAGGAGACAGACATCACCCTCATAATACTTGCCCTGAGAAAAGTTCAGGCCTCCACCACCTAAGTCCACATGACCTCAGAGTTATGGGTTATAATGTCAAACTAAAACTAGCTGTGACAATATTAATAATACTAATAATGAATGTAACCAGAATGTAACATTTTAAAAATTTCAAAGCAGACTCTCATATTACTAAGAAATACTCAAGTCATTTGAGAAACTCAAGTAAAAATACAAGGAAACTTACCCTTCGATATGACCACTTGGGTACAACATGCTTAATCATGTACCAAACATTCCAAGATCAAACTGTAAACAGCATCTTCAAGTAACAGTGACAAATTTAAGATGTCTGTATGTAGACAAGTGCAGAAACATGAATGATAACTCTGACTTGAAAATTTTTTTAAAATGGAGCAAAATAGTTGCAATATGAATTTACTCATCATATCATTAATTCACTATACAAGTTACTCGAAAATAAAGGACTGGAGCTAAATAGCAAGAAGACAGAAGTCACAGTAATCAGTAAAAAACAACAAATCCTCTCATGCAAAATATCAGCAAATGGCACAATTTTGAGACGGTTTGATAAGTTTAAATATCTGGGAACAGTCATCTCACCAGACGGTAAATGCACATCAGAAATAGCCAGCAGAATCAGCCAAGCCCAAACAGCAGTCAAGAAGATGGAAAGCATTCTTACCAACAAATGCCTATCAATTAACATCAGAAACAGAGTTCTTGAATGCTAAATAGAACGGATACTGTTGTACAGTAGTGAGGCGAGGACAGTCAACACGCAAAGTCAGAACGAAATTGAGGCAACTGAAATGTGGTTTATAAATATGGACAGCAAAGAAAACAAAAAAGACAGTCTTGAAGGAGGCAGACACAAGAAGATCATTAATAAAGAAGATTAGGAAAAGACATGCAACATTTCTAGGACATTTTATGAGGAAAGGGGAATTAGAACAACTGGTCACAACAGGAATGCTGGAGGGAAAGAGAGCATCAGGTAGACTCAGGGAGAAAATATTGGATGGACTTGCAGGGTGACTGAAGACAGAGACTGAGAGAGGGTGGGAGATGTATTTGCAGCGCCAGGGGATAGATTCATGTGGAGGGCCATGATCGCCAGTGCCATGAGGCAGGGCACATGATGATGATGATGATGATATATGTTACTATGTATCTTTACATGAAGTGGTAATACTTAATCTATTGGTTTCAAACAGAACCTACCTGTGGCCGTTGAATGGATATCCCAAAATACTTTGACAATCGCTGCAGGTCAATGGCACTGTAAGCCCCCTTACGTGGATTGAGCGATGGGGGTCTGCCATCTCCTGCAGAAGGAAAACAACAAATATGATACAACTAACACCCACAAAAATTAGAAGAAAAAAAATATAAGCAAAACCAATACCAACCAACCAATGCACACACAAACATAAACAACTGCACTACACAGTGAGATGTGCACATATGTCAGCACACACACACACACACACACACACACACAGATGCACACACAGTCACACACACACATACACACACACACACACACACACACACACACACACACACACAACACACACACACACTCACACACACACACACACACACACACACACACACACACACACACACACACACACACACACACACACACACACACACACACTCTTCAATATTTGATGTACCAGAAATGAACCATCATCACACATACACACTATTTCATACACTACATAAGAAAAATCATTTAGAATTATTTATTTTAGTTGTAAGTTTACGAACTGGGTCCCGATGAAAATGAAAGATTTATCTAGTCAAACTTTTAAAATAAATTGGCTGTACTCCTTAAGAATCTTAACCAAACTGTTTTCAAGATTATATGTTTTAATTATATAGAAATCTGCTTAAAACTAACAGATGGCTGCTCAATAAAGCAAAATGAGTACCCGCTCCGTTTCACAGCATGTAACATAACTATTTACTGAAAAAAAAAAATTACTAACAGTGACACTATCACAAAATTGTAAGGTCCGTTAATCATCTTCATTACAAATTTACGAAAGCACAAAAACGATTAAACATAAGCAAGGCCATGGCTTGCGCTCTTTCAGTTTGTTTGCATTTTTGATTTCCTGTGCCTGAACTTTCAGTTATAATCTGGTAATTCATACAAAGCTGTATTCTTTAAACACAGACCCACACGTCACACACACACAATGCATGCATGCAAGCACACAGACACACAGACAAACACACACACACACGCATGCACGCACACAAACACACACACACACACACAACACACACACACACACACACACACACACACACACACACACACACTTATATTAGTTAGAATGCAAAGATCTATTTCTGAATCAATAAAAAATGTATAAACACATCAAGATTATATTTGTATAATAAAATTACAACCAACAACTCTTTGGAATCTTATCTAGTGGATGTTACATGATCTGACCATATGAAAGCATCATGGAGACTTAGGGTCAATGTACATGATCTAAAAACTGAAAGAAGAAGATATTCAAATATTTAATAAGACAGAAAATAAACAGTTTATGATAAAACTGAAGATGAACATCATTTCCTGCAAACAGAACTAGATACAATGATGAAAAAAAAACAACTTAAAGTGAACTGCTGAAAAACAATCAGGAAAAATGTATACCATTAATCAAAACATTTAAAGTGAACCATTTCCAAAGATTCAGGAAAAATGTACATCTCTAACAACTGATTGCTCTAAATCCAATATGTTAAATCCAAGTGACATTGCTGAGGAAAATAATTTACAAATGTATGCTGCAAAATATGTCTTTGATTACCTCCAGTTATTATGACTGTAAGATTCTTAGATATTCATATGTTTATGTTCCCACCGATATTTATGATAATGTGAAGTGTGAAACCATTAACTGTAAAAAAAACATTTACTGTTGTGTCAATTTTATTTTGAATTCTTGCAACAAAGCAGTGTATTCCAAGTTCACAACACACTGAAAAGCAGACAGCAACAACATAATTATCAAAACACACATGCATTTTACAAATACACACACTTCTTGCATGAAAGATGCCACCAAGGAAGACAGGCTTGAACGTCAGCTCTAGATTCCAAATGGGCCTATAGCGACACAGTGTCTGCAAACACATATATGGTTAGTTGTTACAAAGGAAAAAGTAGATCATCTCACACTGTGACAAAGTGGTAAAAATGCAGTTTAGGCCTCCCTTGGAATTGCACTCACGAACCTATGGCAAGCAGTAATTGGTCCTTAAAGTAGTTCTACCATGAACAAGTTGAGCTGGTTTGCTTTGTTGGAGCGGATTGTCAATCCTTTATATGACTATGAGGGTAGGGGTGAGGCTTGACTTTGGGTTGTCAGGAGTAGTGAAGTTCAGTCATGTATTCCTATCACATGAGATAGATCTGCAGGAGCAAGTGAGATGTAAACTACACCATAACTGCAGCATTCAAGCCAATGAAACTAAAAACACATGAAAAGAGAATGAGAATTTGTATCTAATCAACAAGACATGACAGATGCTAACATAAGGCCCTTTTCTGCAACACACACAAAAAACAACAACAGCAGCAGCAGTAGCAACACCACCACCACCACCACCAACAACAACTCATTATATTTAAGACAAAAGCAACAGATCACACAACAACAACAACATTATATTTAAGACAAAAACAATTGACCAGATACTTTCCTTGACAGACTGATAATGTTTTTAAACACCTTTACTTATCAATTTTGTACACTGGCTTGTCATTTATTCCATTTCAGGAATGAGACTGAGGTATTCTGTCTTAGTAACTTAGTCTTTAACCTGTTACTGTTCTTCCAGCTTGACTGCACTGGTGTGCACTTGCCTCAACTAGTCCCCAGCTGCACAGTGCTTATAAAAACAGAGCACTGGAGTAGGTGTCTTCATGGTAGTTATGCTTCAAATTGTCGTAACTCTGGAATCTCTTCAATCTTGCTCAAGCCTCATACAGAAATGAGCATATATATATACACAATCTGTCAAGAATTAATTGATTCAATAAAACAAATCACATAATAGCCACACACACACACACACACACATTGTGAACCAATCCTACATTTAAACAAAAAATCACAAATAATCTACTAATTCATTAATTTGCTTAGAATTCAATGGAATTGCAAGCCAAAGGGATGTAGCTTTTCCTCTCAAATCACACAATTTTGATCTCTCTCTCGTCCGTCGGCGTCACCGGGAACAGTGTTGGCCGCTGCACATGATGTCCTCACAAGCTGCCTCCAGCACTCTCGATCTTGGCTAAGTCTGACCACCTCCTGGAGTTTCTTGCCACTGATGTTTGTGATGTTTCTAGCAAGTGATGCAGGTGGCCGTCCTCTGTTTCTCTTTCCTTCCACTTTACCCTGGAGGACAGTGGACATCAAGTCTGTTCTCTCATTACGGATTGCGTGTCCAACATATTTCAGTTTCCTCCGTTGTATGAGTACTAGGAGCTTGCGTGTAGTACCCAACTCATTCAGTTATCTTTCATTTGAGCGCCTATCCGTCCATCTGACCCTCAGCAGTCTTCGGTAAAACCACAGCTCTGCTGCTTCCACTCGTCTTTCATCCTCTTTCTTCATTGTCCATGCCTCGCAGCCGTATAACATCACTGGCCAGACAAGACATTTTAAGAGTTTTATCTTAAGGTCTGCTGTTATGCTGTGGTCTTTCCAAATATTGTTCAATTGAACCATACTGTTCTTGGCCATTCCAATTCTCATCTTTATGTCTTTTGAGCATGTTCCATCGTGTGTCTTGACTGAACCTAAATATTTAAAGTCCTTGACATTTTCTAGAGGGACTTGGTTTAGCATGATCTGGTCCTGTCTAGTGTTATATTTGCCTGCAACATGCATAACCTTTGTCTTCTTTGAATTTAAGTCCAGCCCAGCTGCCTTTCCAACCCGGTCTACCCTGCTCAGGATCCTCCTAGAGCCTGTAATGTTGTCTGCCAGTAATCCTGTGTCATCTGCGTAGCGTAAATTTGACAGGTTTCTACCACCAATATTTACTCCCATGTCTTCTATGTCTGCTTCTCTCATGATATGTTCAGTGTATATGCTGAAGAGATGTGGAGACAGGATGCAACCCTGCCTTACCCCTTTAGTGATGTTAAAAAATTTTGCAGTTTTGATTATTCCATCTGATTGTTGCTTTTTGATCATTATATAATGAAGCTATGAGGGAAACCAGATGTCTTGGAAAACCCATTTTGATCATGAAGTGGAAAAGACTTTGGTGAATCACGCTATCAAACGCTTTGCTGTAGTCAATGAAAACGATGAACATCTCTTGGTCTGTGTTTCTAATCTTTTCTATCAATATCTGGAGTACAAACAGCATATCTATTGTTCCCCTGTTTTTCCTATAGCCTGCCTGACAGTCGGATAGCTCTTCCTCTACTTTTGGCTTTAACCTGTTTAAAATTATTATCAGCAGTATTTTACTGGCATGACTGATCAGTGCAATTGTTCTATAATTGTTGCAGTCTTTGACATTTCCACTCTTATGTAACATGACAAATTCTTGGAGTTTCCAGTCTGTAGGCCATTGACAAGTCTTCCATATCTTGCAGCATAAGCGATGCATTACTTTGAGTCCACCATCACCTGAGTGTTTCAAAAACTCTCCAGGAATATTGTCAAGACCAGGAGACTTTCTGCATTTTAGATCTTTAATGGCAGATTCAACTTCGCTGAGCAGAGGTTCAGGTTCCATATCTCCAGGGGTCAATTCCAAATTTGGCTCTAAATTATTTTCATGGCTGTCAGGCTTGCCAAAAAGTGATGTGCCATATTCGTTCCACCTATCCAAGACATCATCTGGTTCAGTCAGTGTGTGACCATCCTTGTTGTTGATGCATTGGTCAAAGTGATAAAAAATACACAAATTAAAAAGAATCCCAAACCAAACCAAATCAAACCAAACCCCCCTCCCAAAAAAAAAAAAAAAAAAAAAAAAAAAGCCACACACACAAATTGTGCAGACCTTTAAGAAAAATCCCAGCAAAGTAACAGAAACGAACTTTTTAAATACTTTTACTTTAAAGGAATATTCAAGACAGTTTTCTTGTTACAAGAGATCTAAAAACATACACACCTAAAAAACTTTCGCGGTGCACTCAATTTACTTCCATAACAAATTAACATACTTCATCTTTCCGCATAGGTTTAGTACCACACGCATTCACTTCTTCTGCTCCACAGGGAATACTGGTCATTGGAAAATACAGAAATAGCCGCAAATCCACCTTCACTGTGACATTTCTGCCGGTGAATCGTTATGTTGAAACACATGATCTTGGGAGATCGATTGCAGTGGGTTAATCAAACACTTATATAGATGCTATTAAATGATAGAACAATGGCCACAAAATTGTCTGAGGGTTCCAGGAACAGGTTTAATTCCCTTTGATTTCAATAAAAACAATAAGAATGATCTAAATCTATTGGATGCATGTGTCCATTATGCTCAAGCAAAATTACACGTTGGAAACCCATCTAGGACAAGACTCCATTGATAAAATACTGTCTTAGTTTTAATATGAGAACAGTTAGTATGTATGGAACAAAGGAACTACTTCTAGCCACTGTGTATGATGAATAACTATTTGGTTTGGTTAAAAATCATATGGAAAGAAGTATCACTGAAGTCAAAACAAGAAGAGCTGGATGTCAAATGCTGAAGACTTGAACAACCTCAGTATTTATGAATGGTGTGTTGCTGCACACAAGACTGAAGGAGAATCCTATCTGCTGCTGCATCCCATCAGTACCTCCTCCTTCTTCTCCCTATTGATCACGCTGGGATTTGAAGATGCAACTTCAATTTTCTCACTGTGAAAAATCTGTCTCTTAGCAGTATGAGTATGTGTGTATGTGTGGTGGGGGAATGAGGCGTGCGTGTATATGTGTGTGTGTGTGTGTGTGTGTGTGTGTGAGAGAGAGAGAGAGAGAGAGAGAGAGAGAGAGAGAGAGAGAGAGACAGAGACAGAGAGAGAGAGACAGAGAGAGACAGACAGACAGTTCAGTTCAGTTCAGTTTTTACGTCGATACCCACCTCAGGTGATATGGCCGACGGGGATAACCATCCCAGGAAAGTGGGGGAAGGAGGACTTATCAAATCCTATACTGACACCACCAGAACAACACTGATGTTAAGATGAGGCAGTGAGAATGTCAGTTTTAATGTAGTGCACCCGGGGATTTGAACCCACAACCATTAACACGTAAATCCAACGTTCAAACCAAATGAGCTACTGAGACCCGCTACTGAGAGACAGAGAGAGCGTGTGTCATATGTGCTTTGCATTGTGCGCGCGCGCACGCGTTAAAACAAGAGTAAATATGAACCGAAAATGAAACTGGAAGAAGCAATTATCATGATTTCGTGGGCCAACCGCGAATCCACCCAATTTAAATTACAGGGGATACGCTTTTTTTTCTTTTTCACAGCTAAGACTGATTCATAAGTTACGAACTGGAACACTAATTTACCTACATTTGTTTCATTGACTCACCTCAAAGGCAAACCACGAGTAAGGCGAAGCGACATCGTAGTACAAGTCAATCAGCTTTCTCTTTGACGCCATTTTGCCAAATATAGTAAATGAGAGTTGATTCCCCTCCAAAGGTTGCCTCGTATCAACGGATCGGATCAACGGGTCAGAATCGGATGGGATCGGTTCGGGTCTTGTGTGTTACTTATGCCAATATTGATTCTAAGTATGATATAGTGTACAATAATCAGACCAACCAAACACCTATGTACATGCCAGTATTGATTATAAGTATGATATAATGTTACAATAATCAGACCAACCAAACATCTATAGGCTAGTCTTTTTAAAAATTTTTTATAGATTAGATGATGACATTGTAATTTTTCAGTGTAGCCTACTGAAGCTTTCAAACAAACAAACAACAACAAAACAAACAATTTAACAAAAATTGAAGTCACATCACACAAAGTCGTATCATCAAAACAATACAGATACAGATCATCCAGAATATCAGTCACCGTGACCTTGAACAATCTTTACATGAAATCAGACTTGACGGGCATCGAGGGCAAGAGACAGACTATCAAAACGGCGACCACAGAATGCACTGTTTACTCGCCTTCAAAAGTGCCGAGTTTACGCACTCTTTGTCCTACTGACCGTAATCTTGGCACCCTACATTTTCGAATTACCTTTTTGCGACTGAACGTAGTGTCCACACCTTTCTTGTGACAGGTTAGACAGACAAATAGAAAGACAGACAGACAAACACACACACACACACACACACGTGTCACACACACACACACACACACACACACACACACACACACACACACACACACACACACACACAGTGTCACACACACACACACAGTGTCACACAGTGTCACACACACACACAACACACCACACACACACACACACACACACACACACACACACACACACACACACACACACACACACACACACATACACACACACAAATCTTTCTATATAGGACTTCATAAATCTGTCTTTACTGCAGAACTATTTGCAATCTTAATGGCTTTGAATTATATGATAAATCTTCCTAGGACAATTCCCCAGATAGTTTTTTGCGTTGATTCAAAATCTGTACTTCAAGCTCTTGAATTATCAAAATTACAAACAAGATCTGAAATGATATTGGAAATTAGTCACTTGATTAATAGTTTATCCTTAAGAGGCACTGATATTACTTTCTGCTGGATACCATCTCATAGTTCTTTTCATTACAATGATATGGTTGATAGGGCTGCCAAACGGGGGGCAAAGAGCTCACCAGATTCAAATCATACACAACTTTCCCTCTCATTGCATGAGTGTTATACCTTAGTGGACGCCTACGTATGGAAGCAGTTTCAAGATGAACAGAAAAAGTATGAAAAAATGTTACATGAATTTTGAAATTAGCAAAACACCTAAGCGGTTCCCTGCCAGCAGAAGTATATAATCCCTTATGTATAGGTGGAAACTTGATGCATTCAAAACAAAATACACCAGGAATGTAGTGTGCCTGTGTGGAAAGAAGATAACACATAGTCATATTCTTTCATGCGTTCGGGTAAAACGACATATACCTACGTTATCAACAAAGACAGTTTCTGACATATTTGCCTCACCATCCTTAACATATGAATTTTTTGTTAGCCTGTCAAAAAGTCCTATAGCGAATTATCTTTAACGCGCCGTTACTTCTCATGTTCAGTGTTATAGTTAGCTAACTTTACTGTTTCAATCGTTAATTATGATAACGTCATTTGTGAATTTTTCTTTCTTGTCTTGTTTTTCTGGTTCGTTTCTTTTTCCTGAAGATTAACCATTTCCAAGTTTTTTTTATTTTTAATTTTTTTAATTTTTAATTTTTATTGTTGTTGTCTAAAATCACTTTAGTGAATAGACATTAAATCAAAGACCACACCACACACACACACACACACACACACACACACACACACACACACACACACACACACACACACACACACACACACACACACACATACACACACACACACACACACACACACACACACACACACACACACACACACACACACACACACACACCACACACATTTTTCCGGTTTATATGACATATTCTCCTTAGAAACATTATTAATTAAAATAAAAAACAAAAGAAAAAAGAGGGGACAGAGATTAAAAAAGGAGAAATGATGAAAGGTTGCCTAGCTGGTGAGGTGGTAGAAACCTCAGCATCAGCAATACCTCTTGATTACATTTTTTCCACTCAGTCGATTATATGCTTATATTTTCTCATGTTTATATACTTATGTGGGGATGTATGTGTATTCACGTGTATGCATATATATCTATACATATACATATATGTATATATATATATGTATATATATATATGTGTGTGTGTGTGTATGTGTGTGTATGGATATATGTGTGTATGTGTGTATGAATACGTTTATATATTTATGTATTATCTAATAGTAAGATACTTGCATTCCAAAAACTACTCTTAGCTAGTGCATCACAGTTTTCATAGTTTTAGCCCTGGACCCTCTTCAGGATAAAACAATATTAATATGGCATGACCACTTTTCAAATTGCAGAATTCAGCTCACTTCCACTCATTATATTTGCCTCCCCTCTCGTCAGTTCTTACCATTACTCACAAGCATATTTTGCATTCATTTTTAGTCCTTTTCTCCCACTGGACGAAGCAGCAGGGAATTTTCAGTCTTTTTCTCCTAATTTTTGTATTTGGTGTTTGTTTGTTTGTGATCTTACGTTTACGCATGACAAAGGCCAGTTGGTCGAAAATTTGCGCCAGTCTTTTTTTTTTATATGTTTATTATTATTTTTTATTTTTATTTTTTTTAAAGGATTATCGCACTTAGGGAGGTTGCCATTGTGCTCACCTTTTTTCTCCGTCCCATTTTGTACGCCAAAATTTGACCTACTTTTCCATGCACACTTATTTGAGACTGTTGTTGCTAAAGTCGTCTTTCCAGTCTCATGCAGAGATAATCCAGGTGCGCAAGCCCGATCACAATATCCTTATCTAAAACATTGCAAAGTTTGAGACGTTAAAAACCACCAAAACTATTTGAAAATGTACATGTACAGAGACCTTTAGATCTGCTGCCAGCGTTGCACCCTTACGCGATACGTTCTGGGTTCTGTTCTGTGTGTGTGTGTGTGTTTGTGTGTGTGTGTGTGTGTGTGTGTGTGTGTGTGGTGTGTGTGTGTGTGTGTGTGTGTGTGTGTGTGTGTGTGGTGCGCGCGCGCGCGTGCGTGCGTGTATGTGTATTGAGGAGCCAGTGAAAAGATGCAGAAGATAAAGGCAGAAAAAGCAAATGTACATAACATTCTGCTTATTTGAAACCAGAAATAATGTGTTTGCTTCTGATCCCCCCCCCCTTCACACACACACACACACACACACACACACACACACACACACACACACACATACACACACACACACACACACACACACACACACACACACACACACACACACACACACACACACAACACACACACACACACACTATTTCTGGTTTCAAATAAGCAGAGTGTTATGTACATTTGTTTTTTCTGTCTTTATCTTCTGCATCTTTTCACTGGCTCCTCAATGTACCACCAAATTAAAAGTTCAATCAGTTGAAATCCGAGTGCCAGGAACTTCATGGGAGAAAGAGGCATCAAACCGCCGAAGGACCACCAACAAGAGAAGGCTCTGCACTACTTTTGCGTTCTTCGGTGGAGTTCTAGTGCCTGTTCTGATCCAACGTACTTCGGACATTACTCCAAATACCAAATAAGCTCCTAAGTCACGACTGTAATAATGCATTCGCAGAGAGCCAGCAGAGTCAGCCACGCGAAAATAGCATTCAAGAAGAAGAAAAGCATTCTTATCAACAAATGCCTGTCAAATGAACATCAGGAAGAGAGTTGTTGAATGTTATATAGAACCGATACTGTTGTACGGTTGTGAGGTGTGGACAGTCAACACGTAAATTCAGAACAAAATTGAGTTTTATAGAACCGATACTGTTGTGAGGCGTGGGCAGTCAACACGCAAAGTCAGAACAAAATTGAGGCGACTGAAATGTGGTTTCGTAGAATGTTGAGAGTTCCATGGACAGCAAAGAAAACAAACGAGACTGTCCTGAAGATGGCAGACACAAGAAAATCATTAAATCAATAAAGAAGATTAGGAAAAAAAAGTAACATTTATCGGACATTTTATGAGGAAAGGGGAAATAGAGCACCTGGTCACAACAGGAAAGCTGGAAAGACAGAGAACACCATGCAGACCCAGCCTACGCATTGGACGGACTTGCAGGATGGCTGAAGACAGAGAGGGTGGGAGATGTACTTGCAGAGACAGGGGATAGATTCGTGTAGAGGGCCATGATCACCAACGCCATGCAGCAGGGCACATGATGATGAGAGACGGACCCACTGAATGAACTTCCTCCCTCATCCCAGCAGGAGACTGCCAGGACGTCTCTCCAACAATAAGCCCAACAAACCACTGACTCCGAATTGAATCAGGAATAGAAGTAGCAGAGGACAAGACATAAAAAGCCACATAATTGGAGACCGCTTCCATGATATTATGATGATTCTTGATAATGAGGATGAGTATCCAAATGAGAAGGGTGATGTTACGGAATTCCACTGAACCCTTTGACTCCCGCACCATGTCCGCCAGCATCCTGCATTGCCAATCATGTTAGCAAAGCAAAAACTTAACCCTTTGATTCCTTTTGCCCTATTCACCAGCTTCCCGCAGGAAGAAAATGGATAGGGTGAGGGGTCAAAGGGTTAAGTTTTTGCAGTTATGGATAGGGTGCGGGAGTCAAAGGGTTAATGATTAAGACTGCTCGACAGACTTGTTCTCCACGTTCCCATTCACTACATATTCCGTAAGTCAACCAGGCCCGATAAATATTGACCCATGCAATGTTTGTCAGGAAATTCGAGCAGCACATTCAATGACGTATATTTGAAGTAGATGAGACTCGATTGTCAAGTCCCAGTCATCCCAACGAGACGATAAGTAGGAAGCTTATCGCTGGGTGGGAGTAGAATGGGGCCGAAAAATTCCACAACTGATATAGATAGACAGACAGACAGCCAGCCAGACATACAGCCAGACACACAGACAGACACACACAGACAGACAGACAGACACACACACATACAGACACACCGACAGACAGACACACGCACAGACACAGACAGACACACAGACACAGAGACAGACACACAGACGGACACACAGACACAGAGACAGACACACAGATACACACAGAGAAATACATACACAGAGACACAGACACACACACAGACACACAGACACACACACACACACACACACACACACACACACACACACACACGGACACATAGAGACTTACAGACACAGAGATACAGGCACACACACACACACACACACAGAGAGAGAGAGAGAGAGAGAGAGAGAGAGAGAGAGAGAACCACTCATCCTGGAGAATTAGTTTTCAGTTAAAGAAAAATATCTTAGTATGGTTTAGCCATCCTGTTTATCATTTACCCACTAACATATTCTTCACGAGTAATTTGTAATCAGTCGGTACTGGCAGTGGCGAAAACAGGTGGATAGAAAGTCAGGAGAGAGCAGACAGTCGCCAGATACAGTATAATCTACAGACATAACAGTTGTGTCACACACTTCTCAACAGCTCCGGAAGGCTGTTTTGGTCATGGCGGAATCCGCAGAAGAAAGAATTGCCATACTCGACGGCAACGCTGGAGGTAAGTAAAATGGCCGTTCTACGGGTACCACGTTTCACTCACGCGTGTTTCGCTTATTAAGCATTTCTACCATGCGCATGTTTCGCCTACGCGCGTTTCGCCTGCACATTCTTATGAACGTTCGTTTCACGTACGGCCATTTTCACTTTGTTTGTCTTTCTGTCTTTCTCCCTTTCTCTCTGCACTCTTTTCTCTCGCTTAGCGAAACGAGCGTGAGTACGAAGGTCAAATTAACTGTTCCTGCCTACATGATCAGGGAAAATGGAGTGTGTGTGTGTGGGGGGGGGGGGGGGGGCAGGATGAGGAGGAGGGGGAAAGGGAGCAAGTTCTTAAAACGAAGCATCGGCGAAGCGTGCGTAGGAGAAACGTATAGCACCCGGCCTATAAGAGCATGGGGCCGTGTGTGTATGTGTGTGTGTGTGTGCGTGTGTGTGCGTGCGTGCGTGCGTGTGCGTGCGCGCGTGTATGGGTATATGTGTCTGTGTGTGTTTGTGCGCACGCGCGCATGTGTGAACGGGATTCTAAATTTTAGAACGTTTCAAATTTCGAGCGTTGTCGTTCATTGTGTTCTAGTTTATTGTGTTGTAGCGTCCATCCGAACTCCACCCAACCCAATCTTATCTAACGCAACACTGTCCATCCCAACCCAACCCAACCCAACCCAACCCAATCTTATCTAAAATAACGCCGTCCATCCCAATCCAACCCAATCTTATCTAACGAAACGCCATCCATCCCAACCCAACCCAATCTTATCTAATGTAACGCCGTTCATCGCAACCTAACCCGATCTTAACTAACGTAACGCCGTCCAACCCAACCCAACCCAATCTTATCTTACGTAACGCCGTCCATAGCAACCCAACCCAATCTTATCTAACGTAACGCCGTCCATCCCAATCCAACCCAATCTTATCTAACGCAACGCCGTCCATCCCTATCCAACCCAATCTTATCTAACGTAACGCCGTCCATCCCAATCCAACCCAATCTTATCTAACGTAACGCCGTCCATCCCTATCCAACCCAATCTTATCTAATGTAACGCCGTTCATCGCAACCTAACCCGATCTTATCTAACGTAACGCCGTCCATAGCAACCCAACCCAATATTATCTAACGTAAAACCGTCCATCCCAACCCAACCCAATCTTATCTAACGTAACGCCGTCCATAGCAACCCAATCCAATCTTATCTAACGTAACGCCGTCCATAGCAACCCAACCCAATCTTAACTAATGTAACGCCGTCCATGCAAACCAACGCATCCTAATCTTATCTTAGATAACGCCGTCCATCCCAGTCTAACCCAACTCCACCTAAACCATCCAAACTCAAGACAGTTTACCTCATTCAACCTAACGCCCTACACCCCAGTTTGACCCAATCTTATCTAACTTAACGCAGTCCATCCCAACTCAAGCCAACCCAGCCAAATTCAGCCCAACCCAATCTTATGTATCATAAGGCAGCCCGAACCAGTAAAACCCAACCCATCCCTGACAACCCAGCTCAAACTGTAATCCATTTTATGTACTCATGAAGGCATCTATCCATGTAGCCCTGATATGGCACTAGCAGTCGGCTGGGCTATAAACAATACGACCTGAAATTATCCATGTATCCATGTATCCATGTTAAGTGCAGCTCGCCTGTGTCCCTCCTACCGTCTGTTGGTGTGGCTGGTATTGGGCCTGGGTTCAACTCTATCATTTATCGGCATGAGTAGTCAGGCTGCTGTCTTCACGTGTCGCCGTTTGGCTCTCGAAGACAAGACGTCTATGGCAACAGTGACGTCTTTACCAAATCCAAACGTCACAGGACCACTAACGTCATCAGCCTCGCCTCAAAGTATCCCTGGAGTACAATCGCCATATAGGTTAGTTGTTGAGTTGGTGGCGTATTAGTTTATATGAATATTTTTAGTTTCCGTTTTGTATGTTCAGTTCCCCCCCCCCCCCCCCCCGCCCAAATACCTGTTTATTTGATTATTTGATGTCTATCGTCTGTAACCACAAACTGGCCTATCTATCACTATATCGGGTTTTCTCTTTTTGGTGTAACTTTGTACATTTTTTTC
>JAPXFY010000015.1:24633504-24636004 GCA_030674185.1 Monoplex corrugatus
TTGGGATGGTTGGCGTTAGATTAGTGTTCTTCCTGATGTTCCATTGACCGACTTACGTTCTGTCCTGTTGACAAGCTCATTACTTGGATGGACAAGCTACCATTCCGCTCTCTCCTTGAATGGCCAGTCACTCTCGTTTTGATTCATACACCAACGTTTATTCACGTAAACCCACACGAAAATACAAGCGCACGCACACGCACACACACACACACACACACACACATACACACACACACACACACACACACACACACACACACACACACACACACACACACACACACACACACACTAACACTAACACTAACACTAACACTAACACTAACACACCCTAACACACACACACACACACACACACACACACACACACACACACACACACACACACACACACACACACACACACACACATTCAGATTCTCTGTCTGTCTGTCTGTCTGTCTCTCTCTCTCTCACACACATGCACGCACACATGCACACACACATGCTATCTCCCCCCCCCCCTTCTCTCTCTCACAGATTCGCACACACACACGCAGAAACACACACTCGACATACACAGAGATTGACATATACAGAGATAGTAGAGAGCACACACACACACTACACACACACACACACACACAACATTGACACACACGGGTGCACGCATGCGCGCGCGCACACACACACACACACGCACGTGCGCGCACACAACTACATCCAGAGATACACACACACACACACACACACACACACACACACACACACACACACACACACACACACACACAAACACATTCAAATTCTTTCCCCCTCTCTCTCACACACACGCACACGCACGCACGCATACACACACACACTCTCTCTCTCTGTCTCCCTCTCCCTCACACAATTCACAAACACACGCAGAAATACACACTCGACATACACAGAAATTGACATACACAGAGACAGTAGAGACACATACTGATACACACACACTGACACTCATACACTCATACACCATCATTAATATATGAATTTTTTGTTAGCCTGTCAAAAAATCCTATAGCGAATTACCTTTAACATGTTATTTCACTTGTTCACTGTTGTGGTTAGTCGATTCTTAGTTTTGACTTTTATTCATTTATTCTAGATGTTTATTAATTTTGTTTATTAGATTGTTTGTTTAAATCTTTAATTGTGATAACACTATTTGTTAGATTTACCTTCCTCTCCTCAGAAATAATTGTTTTCTGGATCATTTTTTTTTAAAGATCAAAATTGATAATTTTCATATACCCTCTTCACTCCTCCTGTATTCCCCCCCCCTTTTTTTTTTGTTTTTTTTGTTTTTTGTCTAAAATCACTTTAGTGAATAGACATTAAATCAAAGACCACCACACACTGACACACACACACACGCACGCACGCGCGCGCACGCACACACATACGCACGCGCGCACACGCACCACATATATCTAGAGATTCACAAACATACACACACACACACGCACACTCACACATAAATAGAGAGAGAGAGTGACGGTTATAGTCTGAACCATTTGTTAACTTATTTATCAAACACTTTTTTACATTTACCTCTCTACCATAAAATAATGTTTTGGATCATTTTTTAAGATAATGTATTTTATGTATCGTCATGTATTCCCTTTTGTTTTTTGTTTTTGTTAAATCATTGTAGTGAACATTAAATCAAGACCCCCACACATGCTCACAATCATCGCAGTCCCCACGAAATACGCACGGCCAAGTATATAAATCCAAGTACACACACACGCCATCACCATATGAGAGAGAGGTGCGGTATAGCTCAGACCTTAGATATTGATTTTCAAATTGCATAAAAATAATAATAATAATAAGATGCCCAATGCTGTATGATTCCTTTCCCACATGGGTTAAATGACTACTTTTTGTTGTTGTTGTCTGTTGCCATGTGAAAGCTGTGATAGGGGTTGTCTTCGGCGTGTTATTTTGGATGCTGGTCGAGGAAAGACCGACTGAGAAGGTCAAGTGCTCTTTCATGTCCACTGCCGAACAAAACTTTCTGACCGCCTCCATGAAGACCAAGGGTATTTCTTTTGAAAAGGTGTGAGTATATGATGAGGCTTCCCAAGATGATTATGATAACGACGACGACGACGACGACGACGACGAGATGATGATGATGATGATGATGATGATGATGATCTATACGTCGCAGAATCCACGACTGGCATATACGTGATAGAAAACGGTACTGCTGCTTGATGTATTAGTAGGTCCAAGTACTGATCTGTGTACGGAAGCACTAAGTAGATGGTGCTATGACTGCTTCTTCTTCCAGACAGTTCCAGTTTATCATTATTGTTATTATTACTACTATCACTGTTACTAGTATCATCATCATTATCCTCCTCCTCCTCACCTTCATCCTCATCCTCATTGTCCTCCTCCTCCTCATGTACATTGTTATTACTTCACCATCCTCCTTCTCATCATCTTCATCCTCATCATCACCATCATAATTATT
>JAPXFY010000015.1:24656004-24678504 GCA_030674185.1 Monoplex corrugatus
CAGAAGACTATCCCTTTTTATTATTTTATTTTGATAGGCATAAATATGACAAATTGTAACGATGTCTAAACGGTATTTAAATATTGGTGGTTTTGTTAGTTGTTGCCAATTTTACTATCTTATCTGCATGGAGTTTGCAATAAGAGATGCGTGGTTTGGAATGAGATACTTGCTTTCTTGTATAAAAAGGTACAATATCACATTATGTGGATAGACATTAAATGAAATTGAATAAAAAGGAAGGTTACAGACTGACTTGACCATTCTGTTTTCTGTTTTCATATTCTATATTTATATTGTAATAGGCCAAAGATCTTATCAATTATAACATTTTATTTGGCTTTGCTGACCTTCTCTCCCCCACTATTTTTATATCTATATTTCAAATTCTTTTTCCCTTCCTCCGAGCCTTTTGATAGACAGAGGTAAGTGTGTGTGTCACCTGCAGCGTGAAGTCGGTTGTGTAGTCCTGACCATCAGCGGTCACTGTGGAAGAGAAGGAGTCTGGCAGAGTGATGCTGACTGTGGTGCTGCTCACATCCAGGGCTGATATCACTGTAACAGAACGATCTACCTGTTTCATATCATCATATTGCTGAAGCTCTGGCATATGTGCGCCGTAACAACACCACCTATGTATCCATGTTTTGAACAAAACTGATGCAAATGTTCAGTATTCCAGTGTTCAATGCAGTCCTGAAATCTTAAAGTTGCAGTCTCTTATTGTTAAGAAGTACATAGATCAGTGCTGAAAATATGTTTGGAGTGGAAATGCGAACTCTTTATGCTTTGTATCTAGAGAAACAATCATATATCCGATTTACATAAACTCTCGCTAATGAGTATCAGCTTTTGGATGAAACTGACAAAGAATGTATGAAGCCGGATTGCCACGAAGAGCATGTCAGTTTCTATTTGGCCTAGATGGGCTAGATAAAATGAATTGGGCATCCATGATTGTTGTAAGCTGTGCCAATTTGGATTTGGTTTTGTGTAGATAAGTCCAGAAGTGGAGAGAATTCAATCATTTCTGCTTGTGACTATCAAAAGATGTACCGTCTATATTCCATATGTTTGAGTAACAATGTATTTGGTTATATATTCACCTTACTTAGAAAGCTTCTTAAAAGGAGTATTGGTATAATCCTGACTACATTTGTGTGATTTAAGATTGTTTAACCGTGATTATTTAATAAACATTTATGGTGATAACATTGGGATGGTTATTGTTGTACGGGCTTGAAGGCTGATAATGCCATATAAGATCACCGATAATTATGGGCACCTAGTGACTGTTAGAAATTTAGGTAAAATCATTGCAGCATTAAAATATACATGCACCAACAGCACAAATGCTGTGTATGGCTTATGTCATAATCCTGTGTATAATCCTATGCACTGCAAATCTTGAGATTTTACTTGCTGATGGATTAACATTCTACTTTAATTTGTTGTGTTTGTTTATTCAGTCAGGTGATTGACATGAAAATTCAGGTTTTCCTTGTTCTTTTCCTCCCAAATAACTTACGAATGAAGGCTGTAGCATTACAGCAGTCAGTCAGGTACTGACGACATACTCGGTATCCAGCATGTCATCAGTGAAGACAGAGATGGCGTCCGTGTTGGCAATGGCGATGCCCCATTTGGCGAAGACATGGAACCCCAGAGCCAGCGGGAACACAGAGAAGGAGGTCTCGCGATAGGATGACGTCATCAAACGCCGAAATGTGCCGTAGTTGGACAAGGAGACTGGGAAATTTATGGACTGCAAAGATATTTTGAAATATGTGTGGCATTTGTTTCGTTTTATCATATCCATCGTGTCGTAATTGCCTGGATCTCTATTGATGTGGATCTTACGATAACCATATGTCTGAAAACAAACAAACAAACAAACAAAACAAACAAACAAACAAACAAACAAACAAAACTCACAATACGTAGGCCTATGTGTCTGATTATATGACATTCTAATGTCTCTAATGTCTCTAAACTTTGAAGGACCACCCATAATGAAAGATGAAGTTAGAGCAGCATTGAAAAAGATGAAACCAGGAAAAGCCCCAGGACCACACAACATTACCACAGAGATGCTTGAAGCCCTGGACGAATTCGGTATAGAAAAAATAACAGTCCTCTTCAATGAAATTTACGACACTGGAAAAATCCCCAAAGATATGTCAAAATCAATTTTCATTGCAATTCCAAAGAAGACAGGGGCTATAGAATGCTAACTCTATCGTACAATCAGTTTGATGAGTCATGTAACCAAGATCCTATGATGAATAATCATGATGAGGACAAGTAATAGAATCAAAAGAGAAATAGCAGATGAACAGTGTGGATTTGTGGAAGGGAAAGGAACTATTAATGCCATATACATCCTAAGAACTATCATCATCATCATCATCATCAGGTGCCCTGCCGCATGGCGTTGGCGACCATGGACTTCCAACCATCTCTATCTCTCGTTGCCCCCAGCATCTCCCCCACCCTCCCCATCCCCAGCCACTCCGCAAGTCCGTCCAGCATTCTCTCCCTGGGTCTACCCGGCGCTCTCTTTCCCTCCAGCTCTCCCGCCGTGACCAGGTGCCCAAATCCCCCTTCCTCACAAAATGGCCTATAAATGTGCCTGCTTTTTCCCAATCTTACATGATGATGACCACCCGTGTCTGCCTCCATCAAGACTGTCTCGCTTGTTTTCCTTGCTGTCCATGGAACTCTAACAACTTTTCTGAGTAACCACATCTTGGCTGCCTCGATCCTGCTCTGATTTGCTTGCTGACTGTCCACGCCTCGCATCCGACAACAGCATTGGTTCTATATAACATTCAGGGACTCTCTTTCCGATGTTAATTAATAGGCATTAGTTGCAAGCACGGGCTATAGAGTCTTCATATCTTTTCTGTGGGCTAGGTTAATCCTTGGTGGCGCCAATCCCCTCTCCAAGTCTCCTGCTGTGACAGGTAGTACTGGGGCTACAGCTTGCCAGTAGCAGACCTGTTCAATCTCTTCCTGGAGAAATCATGCGTGAAGCCTCCATGACTTCCACTCCACTGTCTCCATCGGAGGTAGAACCATCAACAACCTGAGGTGTCGCAGATGACATCGACCTGATGGGAGGCAGCAACGAAGAACTACAAGACCTGACCATGAGACTGGAAAGAAAGTGCAGGTGCACACGGAATGGAAGTGAGCACAGAAAAAAGCAAAGTCCTGGTCAACAGCACAACCAACACCCATGCTGAAATTCTACATGAACGGGCAACAGCTTGAAGAAGTGGACGCTTTCAAATACCTTGGCGCCACTCTCACCAAGACGGTCGCTCTATAACAGAAATCAAGACCAGACTAGCGATCGCAACAGCAGCAATGGTAAAGCCAAACAAGATCTGGAAGAACAGAGAGATCGGCTTTCCATCGAAGATGAATCTGTACAAGTCCCTGGTGCTCCCCATCCTGCTGTATGGATGCGTAGAGCTGGACCATGACAAGCAGAGACCACCAAGAGAAACCAGACGTTTGAAACTAAATGCTTCAGGCGCTTGCTCGGGATCTCTTGGCAAGATCGGAAGACAAACGACTTTGTGTGGAGCCAAATAACAACCATCGCAGGCCCACAAGAACCCCTCCTGGCAACAGTCAAGAACAGAAGCTGTCGTGGTTCGGGAATGTCACACGCCACAACTCACTGCCCAAAACGGTCCTCCAGGGTACACTGGGAGGCGGCAGACGAAGGTACGACAAGCCAAATTGCTGGATGGACAACATCAAAGAATGACCAGGTTGGATGGCCCCACGCTGGTGCACAGGCGGAGGACAGGACCGGTTTGGCGACGGCTGGCTTCAAGAGTGTCTCTCATCTCTCCTCTACCGCCCATCACGGGCAGGAGAATGATAATGATAAAATTTGGCAAGAATGCCTGTCATCTTCCCGAATGCTGTTTTGGCCGGCCGACTCTGACAGCTATCTCCGATGAGCATCCGCCGCTGATGAAATGACCGTTCCCGGTATTTGAACTTATTAACCCTGTGTCAAGGTTGTGCCATTTGCTGTTATTTTGCATGAGGGGATTTCATGTTTTTTACTGATCACCATGACTTCAGTCTTCCTGCTGTTTAGTTCCAACCCCTTACTTTTGCTTTCTATTTCTAGTATATTCACAAGGTTTTGTAGGTCCCTTTCATTTTCTGCAATTAGCACGGTGTCATCTGCGTACCGAATATTGTTTATCAATTTCCCTCCAACCTTTAATCCAGGGTCTTCTTCTAGGTTTCTCATGATGTTTTTGCTATATAGTGAAAACAGATCTGGTGACAAAACACAACCCTGTCTGACTCCTCTTTTGATGTTTTGAAAAGAGCTTATATTGTTTTCTATTCTCATTGCAGCTGTTTGTTCCCAGTACATATTCCTGATTATTCGTAGATCTTTTCCATCAACATTGAGTCTCTCCAGTTGGTTGATCAATTCTTCATGTCATACCCGATCGAAAGCCTTGGTATAGTCAACAAAGCATAAATACAAATCCTTATTCATCTCAATTGACCTCTCTATGATAGTTCTTAGGATGTATATGGCATTAATAGTTCCTTTCCCTTCCACAAATCCACACTGTTCTTCTGCTATTTCTCTTTTGATTCTATTCCTTGTCCTCATCATGATTATTCTTAACAGGATTTTTGTTACGTGGCTATCAAACTGATTGTGCGATGGAGTTTGCATTCTATAGCCCCTGTCTTCTTTGGAATTGTAATGAAAATTGATTTTGACATATCTTTGGGGATTTTTCCAGTGTCATAAAGTTCATGTAGGAGGACTGTTATTTTTTCTATGCCAAATTCCTCCAGGGTTTCAATCATCTCTGTAGTAATGTTGTCTGGTCCTGGGGCTTTTCCTGGTTTCATCTTTTTCAGTGCAAGAATTATCATAGAGAGGTCAATCGAGGTGAACAAGGATTTATATTTATGCTTTGTTGACTATACCAAGGCTTTCGATCGGGTAAGACATGAAGAATTGATCAACCAACTAGAAAGACTCAATACTGATGGAAAAGATCTACGAATAATCAGAAATATGTATTGGGAACAAACAGCTGCAATGAGAATAAAAAACGATATAAGCTCATTCCAAAACATCAAAAGAGGAGTCCGACAGGGTTGTGTTTTGTCACCAGATCTGTTTTCACTTTACAGCCAAAACATCATGAGAAACCTAGAGGAAGACCCTGGATTAAAGGTTGGAGGAAAAATGATAAACAACATTCGATACGCAGATGACACCGTGCTAATTGCAGAAAGTGAAAGGGACCTACAAAACCTTGTGAATATACTTGAAATAGAAAGCAAAGGTAAGGAGTTAGAACTAAACAGCAGGAAGACTGAAGTCATGGTGATCAGTAAAAAACATGAAATCCCCTCATGCAAAATAACAGCAAACGGCACAACCTTGACATAGGTTGATAAATTTAAATGCCTGGGAACGATTATTTCACCAGATGGCAGATGCACATCAGAAATAGCTGGCAGAATCGGCCAAGCAAAAACAACATTCAAGAAGATGGAGAGCATTCTTACCAACCAATGCCTATCAATTAACATCAGGAAGAGAGTTCTTGAAAGTTATATAGATAAAATACTGTTGTACGGTTGTGAGGCATGGACAGTCAACAAGCAAATCCAGAACAAGATTGAGGCAGCCAAGATGTAGTTTCTAAGAAGAATGTTGTGAGTTCCATGGACAGCAAAGAAAACAAACGAGACAGTCTTGATGGAGGCAGAAACAAGTAGATAATTCATAAGGAAGATTAGGAAAAGGCAGGCAACATTCATAGGCCATTTTATGAGGAGAGGGGAATTGGAACACCTGGTCACAACGGGAAAGCTGGAGGGTAGGAGAGCACGGGTAGACCCAAGGAGAAGACACTAGACGGACTAGCAGAGTGGCTGAAGACAGGGAGGGTGGAAGAGATGCTTGAGGCAACAAGAGATAGAGACAGATGGAAGTCCACAATCGCCAACGCCATGCGGCAAGGCACCTGATGATGAATGTCTCTAATCTCAATCGAAAAAGTAAACAACAACGACAAAAACAAAGAAACAAACAAAGAAAGAAAGAAACAAACAAATAACGAACGAACGAACGAACGAACAAAAAGACAAACGTAAATAAATTCATAACAATCACGTGAAAGAATATTGGTAAGAATGCGACACTGACTCGCCCCTGCGTCTGACTTTTACACATACTGGCAGACAGTGATGACAATCATTTAGGCCATCGCCCCTCATGAAGGGGAGTGAAATAAAAAACAAAATTCAACAGGAGATGAGAGAGAGAGAGAGAGAGAGAGAGAGAGAGAGAGAGAGAGAGAGAGAGAGAGAGGGGATAAAACAACAACAAACAACAAAAAAAACATAAGCCAGTTAGGCCCTCAAGATCTCACCAGTGCATACGATTTATACACAGGCTTGTGGCATACGCCGTGATTAATTTGAAATCTTTGATTACAGGGCATTTGTGGGGTTGGCGCATCTGGAATCATCCGAGCATTGCACAACACTGTTGAAAGCACTGAAAGCAAATCTGAAACTGCTATATAACAATATGTATCAATGGAGAGAAGAAAAGATCGTACCGTTTTGTTGTCAATGACAGTGGCGGTGTAGGTCTCGTTCAGAACTGTGCAAAACACGATCAGCGACTTGACCTGGATCTCCGTCAGAGGAGGGAACACCACCGTCTTCATATCTGAACTGGCTGACTTCCCTTGCTCCATGGCTGACGAAAATTATGTGCAGTCATTTATACGGGGGGAGGGGGGTGGTGTAATATGAGCGATCTACGCAAATTTTATAAGGATACAATTTTCAGTTAAATGCATTGCTTAGTTAGTTACATTCGCGAATCTATGAGTTTGACAACAACTGGATTGTTTTAAACGTCACAACGAACCGTTGCAACAGGATTTTTCGCTTTTTTGTTTGTTTTTTGTTTTGTTTTGAGGGTAGATATCGCACGAAGGTAATCGGGCCTTTCCAGA
This sequence comes from Monoplex corrugatus, assembly GCA_030674185.1. Lineage (NCBI taxonomy): Eukaryota > Metazoa > Mollusca > Gastropoda > Littorinimorpha > Ranellidae > Monoplex > Monoplex corrugatus. Next base: position 24,663,048 of record JAPXFY010000015.1, read on the forward strand.
AAGAAATAAGAAAATTGTTATATAGTAGATGACACATCTTTGCACACATCCCAAATGTAAACAAAAACAGCAGGTATTTTTATTTGGTAAAGAAGGGAACTATATTAATATAAGTAAATTGCCCTCTCCAACAAGAAGGTGCTAAAACTTGCATTCGAAGTTACAATGATCACGCCATCTTGTAGTTGATTTTACTCATTCAAATGTTTTAGTACCACTTTTTCAAGGATCTTGGAGAGAAATGGGAGATTTGATACAGATTTATAATTTTTCAGATCACTGGGATCGAGAATGTTCTTTCAACCTTTGTTATTATGTATTCGTTTGTGTATGTGTATGAGTACGTATAGTGATGTGTGCGTGTATAGTGTATGCATGATATATCAGTGCTTATACATGTGTTACACGCTGTGTCCTGTAAATGTGTAATACGCGGTGAGTCCAAATGAATTTGGGGGAAAAACAGCATTATACAAGAATTATTCATTGTTATAATTATCATTGTTGTTGATTTTCTGGATTGTCACATAGGTTAACCTTTTGACACCTGCACCCTGTCCACCAGCGTCCTGCACTTCCAACCATGCTAGCAAAGCAAAAACTTTGCAGGAAGCTGGTGAATAGGGCGAGGGAATCAAAGGGTTAAGTTTTTGCAGTTGGTGGAAGGGGTGCGGGAATCAAACGGGTTAAAATTCTTACCCAGAAGCAGGAGGAAGGCCAGACAGAGACACCTAGTGGTGAGCTGACTGCTGAAGGTCATTCTGATGACTATCCGTGGATTGCCGCGGCATCTGAAAACCAACATGAGGTTAAGGCTGTGTTTGTTCGTTTGTCCTTTCTCATTTTGTCTGTCTGTCTGTCTGTCTGTCTGTCTGTCTGTGGCCTTTTCTCCCTCTCCGTCTCTCTTCCTTTCTTTCTCGCCCCCCTCTCTCCTTGCTATACGTATGTGTGCTTTTGTGTGTGTATGTGTGCGCACGTGTGTGAATGTGTGCATATTTGTGTATGTATGTTTATTTGATTGTTTTGTTTGTTTGTTTGTTTGTTTGTTTGTTTGTGTGTGTGTGTGTGTGTGTGTGTGTGTGTGTGTGTGTGTGTGTGTGTGTGTGTGTGTGTGTGTGTGTGTGTTGTGTGTTTGCGTGTGCGTGTTTATATTTGGGTTATGTATGTGTGTGTATTTATGTATGCCGATGTATGCGAGTATGTGCGCGCGTGTGTATTATGCGTGTTTCATGTGTATGTTGCTTGTTTGCTTTTATTTCAAACATCTGTTTCCAATGCATACATGGTCAGATAATCATTGAAAGGATGATTAATTCATATTACGTGTTACGCGCAGTTAGTCCTGATGGGTTTAAAGAATATCGCTACACAAGATTGATTGCTGATGATATTGTATTTTCTTTTTTCTTGTTAAAAACATAGCTTTCAAACGACCTTACTGGTGCTGTCACATAATGAGTACAGAATTAGTTTAAAATACGCCGTCTCCCCCCCCCCCCCCCTCAACAACACCAACAACCCCCAAAACAAAGCGAAACAAAAAACAACAAACAACCAAACAAACAAAGAAAAAAAAAATTTCTCGAAAAGTTAACCTGACTAAATAATAATAACAATGATGATGATGGTGATGATGGTGATGATGATGATGATGATGATGATGATGATGATGATATAACAATGATACTACTATTACTACTACTGATGATGATAATAATAATAATGATACTTATTATAATGACGAGAACAACAACAACAACAACAACAACAACAACAACAACAACAATAATAATAATATTAATAATAATAATAAATCTATCTATCTATCTATCTATCTATCTATCTATCTATCTATCTATCTATCTATCTATCTATCAATCAATCATCTATCTATCTATCTATCTTACATATATATATAATTATATATATATATGTGTATGTATATATATGTATACACACATGTATATATGTATATACACACATACATATATATATATATATATATATGTATGTATAACACACACCACACACACACACACACATACACACACACCACATATATATATATGTGTGTGTGTGTGTGTGTGTGTATATATATATGTACGTGCTGATTGGACCATGTTTCAGACTGCTCTTGCTAAACAAGAATATAAGCATTATGAAAGTGAAAATGTAGACGTTATGTTTTCTAAGTTCCAGGAGTCAGTTCTAGCTGCTGCAGACCTCTCCATTCCGAAACTCAAAACTTTTAAGTCCAATAATCGTTTGGGTAATGTTTGGTGGACAGAGGCATGTGAGAAAGCAGTTCAGTATAAAAAAGATAAATTCAAAATCTACATCAAAAGCAGAAAACCGGACGATCACATGGAAATGAAAAAAGCTAACACCAGTGTAATAAAATCATCGCTGAAACAAAGAAAGATTATTGGGCATCATCTGCACCAAAGAAATTTCAGATTTTAAGGATTTTCATAAAGTCTGGACAAAAATGAATCAAATGAAAAACGGAGCCAACTTACCTAGATGTCCAATAATGATCGATACATGTCAAAAATTTCCTTCCGACATGGACAAAGCTGAAACTTTTGTAGAACTCTTTGCTGAAAATAGTAAAGTAGACGGGTTGTCTCCTAACTGCAAACACTACAGAGAAACGGCAACTAACAACCCTATCTTCACTGATCCAATACCTCAGAATTATTGCTGGTTTAATTCTCCGATCACCCTAGAAGAGCTAAAAAACACTATCTTGTCTCTACACAACAAAAGGAGTTTGGTAGGTGTCGATGCAGTTTCAACTGAAATGATTAAGCATCTTCCAGAAAATTATATTATTTTCTTACACAAAATTTTTCAGAAATGCTGGGTGAGTGGAACTGTACCACAGGTATGGCAAAAGTCTATTGTTATACCCATATTAAAAGCTGGAAAGCCTAAAAACAATAAAAACAGTTACAGACCTATTGCGTTGACGTCCCATACGAGCAAACTAATGGAAAGATTGGTCTTAAACAGACTTATACATTACTGTGATAAAAATAACGTTATTCCGGTAAACCAGACAGGTTTCAGAAAAGGGAGATCCACATTTGAGCACCTGGTTAAACTTACAACTCAGATAAAACAACAATTTGCCCGTAGAAAAAGTCTTTTAGCAACTTTTTTTGATGTGAAAAAAGCTTATGATCAAGTTTGGCATACACGTTTATTGTACAAGCTGAAATCTATTGGTCTGTCTGGTAATATGTACAATTATATCAAGTCCTATTTAGCCAATAGAACAATTCAGGCAAGAGTGGGAACAAGTTATTCTACTTCACGTCTTGATATGGGAATTCCTCAAGGTTCAGTGATAGCACCTATATTATTTAATATCCTTATACATGATCTTCCTAATGTACTCTCAAATCGTGTTGTTTTGGTACAGTACGCTGATGATATATGCATATGGATGAATATTACTTTAAAAAAGACAACTCCCCAGAGAGCACAGAATTACATCAGGAAGGTGTATCAATCTGATCTTGAGAGTCTTGGAAACTACATGTTAGAAAATGGTCTGTCGTTATCAACTGAAAAAACTAACATGATGCTATTTAATCCTGGTGATACTTTAAATAACTTGCCTACTTTCATACTGCATGGTGAAGTGATATATTACGAACAGGTGGTAAAATTTCTGGGAGTTTTTATAACATCGAAATTAAACTGGAATGTCCATTTTGATTATATTTTAACAAAAGCAAGAAAAGCCTCAAATTTTCTAAAGATAATAAGCAGATTACCCTGGGGAATGGATACAAACATACTAATTCATCTATCAACAGCACTTGTAAGATCTAAATTATCCTATGCACAAGAGGTGTTCTTCAGTGCACCAAAATATTTACTAAAGAAGGTTCAAAGCTTAGACTGTAAAAGTCTTATAATTGCACTAGGTGTACCAGTCCATGCTTCAAATCTGGAAACGTACAAAGTTGCTGGAATTCTGTCTCTGAACAACTATCGTGAGCTAGCGACAGCAAAGTTGTGAGCAAGGAAATTAAACTAAGGCCTGATGTTGACTTTCCAAAACGAGCAAGCAACATTTCATCACAAATGACTATTACAACTTATGTATCTGACTTAGTCAAACAGTCTAACATAAATTTGGATGAAATAGCTGAGACACCGTCCACAACGCCTATCCCTACATGGGAAATGCTTAAAGCCACTTTTGATATTGATTATACAGATGCTAAGAAATATGAAAATATTAACATTTCGATATGCACAGCGAGAGAACACGTCGATGAAAATTACCGTACCCACCTCCATATTTTTACCGATGGGTCAGTCTTAGAAAATAAATCTGCTGGAGCAGTGTTTTATGTTCCAAAATTTAGAATACAAAAGTCATTTTCATTGGGCCAAATATATCTATATTTACAGCGGAATTAGTCGCTATTATACAAGCGTTGCATTATTTAGTAGACCTTAAACCTGTATTTGTCAAAGTAGTTCTCTTTGTTGATTCAAAATCTGTATTATATGCCTTACAGTCTTTTGATACAGACACAAGACCTGACTTAATTACTGAGGCAAATCATCTTATACATCGTTTAAGGACAAAAGGTACAGATATCAGTTTATGCTGGGTGCCTTCTCACGTTGGGCTTCACGGCAACGAAGTAGTTGACAGAGCAGCTAAGTAAGGTGCACACAACACTGATAATACTATAGAATTACGTATTAAAACTTCCGTAAAGGAAGCTTGCGGCTTGCTAGAATCAGCCTCATGGATTCGTTTTCATGAACATTTCAATGAAAAGTTTGTGACACAACAAATGATAAAACATTCTTTTCAAAATGTATGTAAAAAATTGCAGTATTCTTCCATATATCATTCGAGATCGATTGTTGCTGTTCATTTTCGTATTCAGCTAAACGCGTTGAAAACAAAATATTGTAAAAATATCAAGTGTATTTGCGGAGAACAATTCACACTGTTTCACTGTCTATTTTACTGCAAAAAGCTACGTTCTTTTTTACCAAAAATGTTTACACAAGAAAACTATTCTGAAACTCATTTTAAAGAAGTAACTTCAGATTAATCTTTGTCAGTTAAAATTTCAGAATCATTGGTTCACAGTCCTGTTAATGTATTGCTTTAAGTTTATGAAGTTTGTACTTTAGCGTTAAATTTTCCCTTCGCATTGTTAATGTTAATTGTTAGTGTTAAGATCTTGTTCCATTTTTATATTTACCCGCTTACTCATGTCTCATACTCTGTCTCCCCTCTGCCCCCAATCCAACTCGCCCATCTCCCATCCTCCATTTTTTCTCCCCGTCTAATATCACTCATAGTGAACAGACGTTAAATCAAAGAACGAACGATATATATATATATATGTATCTGTACACATCAGACAGACAGACAAGCGAAGGGCAAAAGATAGACAGACAGACAAGCGAAGGGCGAAAGATAGACAGACAGATAGACAGGCGAAGGGCGAAAGATAGACAGACAGACAGACAAGCGAAGGGCGAAAGATAGACAGACAGATAGACAGGCGAAGGGTGAAAGATAGACAGACAGACGGACAGGCGAAGGGTGAAAGAGAAAGAGAAGAGTTTGGAGTTTGTTCAAGAGGAATTCATCGCGCGGATAATCCCATATGCGACCCACCAAAATCTGCCAGCAGTTGTTTGGCAGACTTTCTAAGCCTGTGCAGAACCCTATGCACTGACAAATTCTTGAAATTGGCAGGTGAGGAGGAGGGGGCCGTGGAACAGGAACCTACAAAGCACTAAGCTGAGACTACCAGAATGATGGAAACTAGGATGGGCTGCGCACAGGCCAATTTTTAACCCTTTGACTCCCGCACCCTGTCCACCAGCATCCTGCATTGTCAACCATGCTAGCAAAGCAAAAACTTAACTCCTTGACTCCCTTAGCTGGTGGATAGGGTGCGGGAGTCAAACGGTTAATGTTGTGGGCTGGGACTGGACTCGATCCTGAGTCCACGGCTATCTCTCGTGGACTCTTGTCCATTTCTGGCGATGGTGAGACCATCCTACTTCTGCTTCATGGTTGGGGTTGAAATAGAAACAATGGGTTGTGTGCAGATCGACAAGTAATCGAGAGTTGCTGTGCTCGGCTACGGTGCGAGACAGCCATAGATGAGGACGTCACAATATAAACACAAGCATCGTGACGATCGTCGACATTAAAAAACATGTTAAAGAGCTCAACCCAAAGGAGAAAAAAACATAGTACTGGAAAGATCCGACCTGCGAGAGGAATATGACGAGGTTCAGTACGCCCCATTAGGAATTAAGCTTATCTTTCTGCACGTGGCGCTCTGCTTTAACAAATAGCGTCGTGGTCGCCTAACCCGCATAACAATAGTAAAGTCTTTGATTCAATATTTTTCTGTTCTCTTCACGTACCGTGGATTTGTTTGCTACTGCGCTTCTAGTAGCAACATCCGGCTGTTTTACATGGATTTGCTTTTACAGATCATAAACACTGAGAGTGGTTAGGCTGGAGCTTATTGTATGGACAGTGCTAAAGAGTGTGACGAATTATTTTGTAGGCGATGTAGTGTGTTGTGAAATGTGTGTTGTGTGGTGTGTGTGTGTGTGTGTGTTGTGTGTTTGTTGTGTGTGTGTGTGTGAGTGTGTGTGTGATGGTGGAGAGAGGGAGAGAGAGAAAGAGGGGGGAGAGAGAAGAGAGAGAAAGAGTGAGAGAGAGAGAGAGGGGGGGAGGAGGGAGGGAGAAGAGATAGAGGAGAGAAGAAGACAGAGGGGTAAGGGAGGGAGAAGAGAAGAGAGAGAGAGAGAAAGAAGAGGAGAGGGGGGGGGGGAGAGAGAGAGAGAGAGAGAAGAGAGAGAGAAGAAGACAGCAGAAGAAGAAGAGAAGAGAAGGGACAGAGACAGAGAGAGAGACGAGAGAGAGAGAAGACAGACAGACAGAGACAGAAGACAGAAACAGGGGACAGAGACAGAGAGAGAGAGAGAGAGAGAGACAGACAGACAGAGACAGAAACAGAACAGAGACAGAGAAGAGAGAGAGAGAGAGAGACAGACAGAGCAGAGACAGACAGAGGAAGAGAAGAAGAGGAGAGACAGAGACGAGAGAGAGAGAGAGAGGAGAGAGAGAAAGGAAGAGAGAGAGACAAACAGACAGAGAATGAGAGAGAGAAAGAGAGAGAGGGAAAGAGAGAGAGAGAGAGAGGAGAGAGAGGAGAGAGAGAGAGAGAGAGAGACAGACAGACAGACAGAGACAGAGACAGCGAGAAAACGAGAATAACTATTTTTTTCTTTTCTGTACCTACTACTGGGCAGCCTGACTGGCGTTGATCCCATGGAACTCATTCCAGTTCCAGAACACATTGACACCTCCCCCCCCCCCAGTTCATTCAATCCGAGTGCCAGTGCCAGGAAGCCAATTTGAGCCACAGATGGTAAGCATCCACAGTGGCCACCCACCAGAGAAGACCCTGCTGGGTTACTTTGAAGGAGCTGAGATAGTGCCTTTTGTAATGTAATTTGATAATGATACTGTCTACTTAGCCTGGTACTAACGACAATAATCGCTCAGTAGCAAGCACACACACACACACACACACACACACACACACACACACACACACACACACACACACACACATTCACACACACACACACCACACATCACACACACACACACACACACACACACACACACCACCAAATATATATATATATATATGTACATATATATATATATATGTACATATATATATATATATATATATATATATATAACATTTACACACACAGAAGAAAGAGAGAGAGAGAGAAGAGAGAGAGACAGAGAGAGAGACAGAGAGAGAGAAGAGAGAGAGAGAGAGAGAGAGAGAGAGAGAGAGAGAGAGAGAGAGAAGAGAGAAGAAGAAGAAAAAAAGAAAAAAAAAATCAAACTGAATATTACTTAGAAAGGTAATAGAAAAAAATTATTTCTTACCATCCAACCCTCACCCAGGTTGAATCTACTCTATATTTAACTAACACAGTTTTGATTGCATTAACACTATTACCAATAATGCAGAAGTGAACTCAAAGAACATTAAGAAAAAGAAGAAAAGGGACTACACGAATGAAGGTTTAATTCGTTTCAGGTGAAACTGTTGCTGGAGGAAGCTCCCGAACAAAGACGGCTGAATGTGAAGATGTATATTTTGAAGCAGAGGCATTCAATTTCTCCCGAAGATACGCTTATACGAGGCTAACTGGAAAACATTTGTGCTTATTTTGTACAGACAGGAATATACATGGGGCATAAAGAGGCGAAAGAGGGGAGAGAGAGAGAGGAGAGAGAGAGAGAGAGAGAGAGAGAGAGAGAGAGGAGAGAGAGAGAGAGAGAGAGAGAGAGAGAGAGAGAGAGAGAGATGTATTTTCAAGAGTGACAGAGAGAGAGAGCGAGAGAGAGAGGAGAGGAGAGAGAGAGAGTGAGAGAGAGAGAGAGAGAGAGAAGAGAGAGAGAGAGAAAGAGAGAGAGAGACAAACAGACAGAGAATGAGAGAGAGAAAGAGAGAGAGGGAAAGAGAGAGAGAGAGACAGAGAGAGGGAGAGAGAGACAGAGAGAGAGAGAGAAAGAGAAAGAAGAGAGAGAGAGAACGAGAGAGAGAGAGAGAGAGAGAGAGACAGACAGACAGAGAGAAGGAGAGAGAGACAGAAAGAGAGAGAGAGAGAGCACAAACAGGCATGACTGAAGTACAGCAAATGCAACGAAAAACCAGGCAAACCAAACGTTTCACTGGATAAACAATTAGTTAACTGAAACATAAAACAAACATATCAATGAATACATAAATGATTAGAAAGACAGAAAGTGAGAAAGAGAGAAAGAAAGAGAGAGAGAGAGAGAGAGGTGGAGAGACAGAGAAAAGAAAGAGAGAGAGAGAGAGTGAGGAAGAGAGAATGAAAACGAGAAAGAGCAAGAGAGAGAGAGAAAGAGAGAGAGAGAGTGAGAGAAAGAAAGAGAGAGAGAGAAAGAGAGAGAGAAAGAGAGGAAAGGGGAAGAGAACCAACACGCAGAAGTAAGTGGTAGAAAGAATATGCATTTCAACAAACATTATTTAAAGTATCAATCATCATTCAGTAAAGAAACATACAAACACAGAAATAATCAAGATGAATAAGCAGAATAAATAAATATATAAATAATTGAATAACTGAAAGAAATAAAAACGGAAATACACGAACAAACAAATGAATAAATAAGCACATAAACTAAAAAACAAACAAAAACACACACACACACACACACAAAACAACAACAACATATTTTAAATAAATCATGAACAATCACCTGCCAAGAGAAAAGCTAGCCCGCAGCTATATATACACCACTGAACATACTGGCATTAAGCAGAGCTGAAACTGATTTGATCTCTTATCCGTGGAATCGTACGCAATGTACTCCTTTATAAACAGCTTATACACACAAGGTGACTACTGCGTGCATTATTCAACATTGTCCAATCTAGCACTGGGCATACACGTGCACCTTAATACACACTAATAGCTCATTCGAACGATCCCGGAGACATATTTGAAAACCAGTAAGGCCTGTGAGTACCATGTGAAAATACGCTGTGGTCTTATTTTATTGGTAAATTATCACCAAAGAAAGCACTGAACAGGAAAAAAACGGAACTGCTGTAAAGCTAAACGTTCAGACTCACTGCTCCTAACTCTCACGTTTTCGTGTTAATCTTTTTCAGCATCACTAAAAACTCTGGCTCGGTGATTGCGGGCGGCTTCGTGTGTGAATACAGTCTTTCCGGGCGGTTCAGACATTTACACTAGAGCTGTCATACGCAGAAGAAACAGTGTTTATGACCTTCGTTGCAGGGGGTTTATAGAGTCAATAGACATCAAGAACGATCGGACAGACAAATCTCGATTAGACCACTGACCTAGAAGAAAGGGACTAGCCACTGCCCATAATCATAATTTCAACAAGACTCACACATATTCATACTCATATTCTTAGTTTGCAACAGTATGAAATGTTTCCATTGCTTCGGTTGACTGAATGAAAGACTAAAGCTGAAAATCTGGATGTAACAGCAAATCTCATAAATCAAATAGGAAGCATTAACTCAAAACATATAATTTTAAGATAATATTTCAACAGTTTTTAAAGCGAGAAACCTTTATTGCAAGCTCTTTTAAGAATCCACCCAGTTATTAGTCATAAACAGTATGACAACAGATTACAAAACTGCTACAAATAATCTATGAAATCTCTTCTCATGACTGCGGCTAGCTTTTTAACTTGATGGAAATGACCGTCCATGATCATCTATATTGGATAAGCCGAACTGGAAGGCACAACTTTTCACAAAGAATTGACAGACAACGTGCCATTTGCATAACATCCCATTTGCATAACATTTCCATTTACATAACATTTCCATTTGCATAAAATTTCAGTATAAGAACGGGTCTCATCGTCCTTTTTCTTTCTAGATGGCATTTTAAATGCTCAGATTAACCATTTGACTCCGGCACCGTATCCACCAACTGCAAAAACTTAATCACTTTGACTTCCTCACCCTAGCCACCAGCTTCCTGTAGACGTATTTGAAAACCAGTTAGGTCTGTGAGTGATATGTGAAAATACGCTGTGGTCTTATTTTATTGATAGATTATCACCAAAGAAAGCACTGAACAAGAAAAAAAAACAGAAGCTGCAGGAAGCTGGCGGCTAGGGTGAGGAGTCAAAGTGTTAAATTTTTGCTTTGCTAGCGTGATTGACAATGCAGGATGCTGGTGGACAGGGTGTGGGAGTCAAAGGGTTAAACGAGAACACCTCAAATACCATATGACTCCAAGATATAGTTCCAAAATAATGATGGTATTCGCCATAATCTTGCATAGTTATAAAAACCTTTTCGCTTGCAAAATAGCGTTGACGCGCAGACGATCTATTGCTTTTGATCATCATCATCATTGCTTTTGATAGCAAACGGAAATGTACCAGTACTCGATAATTATATCAATATGCTAAACGTGTATTCATTTAACACTAAAGCACTGCGTGGAGCAGAATTGGCACGTCCATTAAATTGCAGAAGGGGTAAGACCAGACAAAGATAAGCTCTCCCGAGAAGAGGATTTACTACTGACAGAGCATTCTAATGTGTCACCCCTAAATGCCTGTCTTGCTTCCCCCCCCCCCCATCCCCAACGCCCCCCCCCCCCCCTCAACGTTTTCCCCAGCGTTGTCTCCCAGAAAGGTTTCTGTTTTTGTTTGTTATAACAGATCAGATACTTAAAGTCTGTTGAGTAAAATTTTTTTGCTCTCTTTTTTCCCTCTTTCTTTCCTTCCTTCTTCTTTGTTTTGCTTTTGATTTTGTTGTTTTTGCTTTTGCTTGCTTGTCTTTGCCTTTCTGTTTATTTATTCTTATCATTGCCAAAGTTAACAACCCTACTTTTCCTCGCTTGATGGCTGAGGGTGGGAACCCATATTTACTCATGAACTTCAAACAATTTATTCGTAGAGGTCAGTGGGCTAGTCCCTCTTTCTCAGTGTCCCGGTGATCAGCACTTAAGTCTTCCGTTCGTTTTCCGCCATTTTGACGCTAATCCGTACAGAACTGGAGAAGAGAGTGCTCAGTAGCGGCACTAATGATCCAAACACCGCCGTGTTGAACTATGCGGCAGTAACAGGAGGGATGTTTGCTGATTGGCTATAAACAGTGTTTAATGATGCAAACACAGATGGCCGGGCGTCCTAATCCCTCTCGTCAATGTGGCCCGTATGCTGAGAGAGAGGGAGAGAGTGAGAGTGTGTGTTTGTTTTATTGTTAAAGCAGCAGTGACCTTTCACTGGTTACTTTCTTTCAGTCTTTCATGGAGGGGAAAATGTGTGCCCATTAAATTGTCTGTGCGTGTGTGTCTATGTGAATTTGTCTCTATCCCATAGATTATTTGGAGAGTTTTGTGATGTGTTGTCATGCTATTCAAGATTAGTAACTTGGTGGATTCTAAATAAGATAACGCCTGTGTGTATGTATAGTTTCACTCTCTCTTACTGTGTAAGATAGAGAGAAATTCACACAGACACATACCACACAGAGACAATTTCACTCTCTCTTACTGTGTATTTAGAGCTTCTCGTATCTAGTAGTAATAGAATTTTTATAAACATGAAAAGTTTGCAAATTCAGTCAAACACTGTAGACCGTTAAGAAGTCGTAAGTTTGCAAGGCATGGTATAATGTTAAGATTACAAGAGCTAAAGTCCCTAAAACCAGCACTACAAGGTATGGTATAATGTTAAGATTACATGGGCCAAAATAAAGTGCCTAAAATCAGCACTACAAGGTGTAGTATAATGTTAAGATTACATGGGCCAAAATAAAGTGCCTAAAAGCAGCATTATGATGTATGGTATCATGTTAACATCACATGGACCAAAATAAAGGGCCTAAAATCAGCACTACAAGGTATGGTATAATGTTAACATCACATGGACCAGAATAAAGTGCCTAAAATCAGTACTATAAGCATGGTGTGATGTTAAGATCACATAGACTAAAATAAAGTGCCTAAAATCAGCATTATAACGTATGGTATAATGTTGACATCACATGGATCAAAATGAAGTGCTTAAAATCAGCACTACAATGTATGGTATAATGACCACATGGACCAAAACAAAGTGCCTAAAATCAGCACTACAAGGTATGGTATAAAGACCACATGGACCAAAACAAAGGGCCTAAAATCAGCACTACAAGGTATGGTATAATGACCACATGGACCAAAACAAAGTGTCTAAAACCAGCACTACAAGGTATGGTATAATGACCACATGGACCAAAACAAAGTGCCTAAAATCAGCACTACAAGGTATGGTATAATGACCACATGGACCGAAACAGTGTCCAAAACCAGCACTACAAGGTATGGTATAATGACCACATGGACCAAAACAAAGTGCCTAAAATCAGCACTACAAGGTATGGTATAATGACCACATGGACCAAAATAAAGTGCCTAAAATCAGCACTACAATGTATGGTATAATGACCACATGGACCAAAATAAAGTGCCTAAAATCAGCATTACGGTGTATGGTATAATGACTACATGGACTAAAATAAAGTGCCTAATTGAGCATTACAATGTATGGTATAACGACTACATGGACTAAAATAAAGTGCCTAATTGAGCATTACAATGTATGGTATAATGACCACATGGACAAAATTAAAGTGCCTAAAATCAGCATTACGGTGTATGGTATAATGACTGTGTCGCAAGAAGAATTTTGTGATGTATCTAAGGAATTGAGGATGATTATGAAGAATTGGGGATGTGTATGAGGAATAGTTTCTCTACTTGGAAATCATGCACTCAACAAGGAAGGAGAGTGTGACGAGAGGAAATGCACTAACCACACTAGACAAGGATTCTCAAAGGTAGTCCACACATGGAATGATAAATACAGCACATTTATTTAATTGATCAACTTCAACGTAAGACATAATTCACCGTTCTTACTGGCCTAAGTCCTACTGGCTCTAAATCCTAAAATGCACAACTAATCTTCACTAGCTTACGTTACTAGCATACTGAACATTTCCTTCTGTCCAATTCTATTCTTTCTGTTTCCTGAAAAGTAAAACATGCTTCTAACTTCTAACCCTAACCTTAACACCTAACAAGAGTACGAAATGAAACGTGGGTCACATACCTGTGAGGTAGCTTGGAAACTGGTTCCCCCAAAAGAGACTGAGGGGCTGACTGACTATTCCTTTCATAGAAGGGGGATTTCAGGTCAGGACGCTTCACCTCCCTAACCATCAATAGGTCCGGCTGTGATTAGCTGACCGCGTCTCTAAAGCCTGACTTCAAGGTTGAAAGACTCGAATTTTAATCCTGATATTGTGGTGGCTACATTTAACGTTAACCTCGGCCAATTAATACGCCATTTTCAGAGGTCCGTTTCGGATGGTGACTTTTACTGCTAAGCATCGCCCCTTAGAAGCTGTCCAACTCCCCAAAGTGGAGAATAATGACATTATTTCTTCATACTGGCTTCTGGTCTTTGGTGCGGTCACTTCACAGGTCTAGGGTATTGATCCATCCAGAAATCCATCCAGTCTAATGCCTGTTTATTTCCTCCTACCACCTTTACAGCCTTATCCCGTTTCTGTGCCAAACTGCGAAAGGTTTTAGTACTGGTCAATGGCGACTGACCATTACTTTTCAAAATGTGATACCTGCTAGTGGCCTGTGGTGTTTGCCTTTGATTTACCGATCCATTCTACTGGGACATCAAATCTTGTCTCAATGCATCTGCCGCCCTAAGGAATTCCTGTGATAACTACATGGATCAAAATAAAGTGCCTAATCGAGCATTACAATGTATGTATAATGACCCCATGGACCAAAACAAAGTGCCTAGAATCAGCACTGCAAGGTATGATATAATGTTAAGATCATATGGACCAAACTGAAGTGCCTAAAATCAGCACTACAAGGCATGGTATAATGTTATGATGATGATGATCATCATCAGGTGCCCTACTGCAAGGCGTTTGCGATCATGGACTTCCATCTGTCTCTATCTCCCGTTACCCCAAGCATCTCTTCCACCCTCCTCGTCTTCAGCCACTCTGCAAGTCCGTCTAGTATTTTCTCCCTGGGTCTACCTGGTGCTCTCTTTCCCTCCAGCTTTCCCATTGTGTCCAGGTGCTCCAAATCCCCTTTCCTCATAAAATGGCCTATAAATGTTGCCTGTCTTTTCCTAATCTTCCTTGTGTCTACCTCCATCGAGACTGTCTGGTTTGTTTTCTTTGCTGTCCATGGAACTGTCAACATTCTTCTTAGAAACCACATCTCGGCAGCCTCAATCTTGTTCTGGATTTGCTTGTTGACTGTCCACGCCTCACAACCGTACAACAGTATTGGTTCTATATAACATTCAAGAACTCTCTTCTTGATGTTAATTGATAGGCATTGGTTGGTAAGAATAATTGTCATATTCTTGAATGCTGTTTTGGTTTGGCCGATTCTGCTAGCTATTCTGATGTGCATCTACCGTCTGATGAAATGATCTTCCCAGGCATTTAAACTTATCAACCTCTCTCAAGGTCGTGCCATTTGCTGTCATTTTGCATGAGGGGATTTCATGTTTTTTACTGATCACCATGACTTCAGTCTTCCTGCTGTTTAGTTCCAACCCCTTACCTTTGCTTTCTATTTCTAGCATATTCACAAGGTTTTGTAGGTCCCTTTTATTTTCTGCAATTAGCACGGTGTCATCTGCGTATCGAATGTTGTTTATAATTTTTTCTCCAACCTTTAATCCAGGGTCTTCTTCTACATGTAGGTTACTCATGATGTTTTCGCTGTAAAGTGAAAACAGATCTGGTGACAAAACACAACCCTGTCTGACTCCTCTTTTTTA